>VZRW01001485.1:523-10676 GCA_013398125.1 Aegotheles bennettii
CGCGCTGGCCCGCGGTGCGAGGCCGCCCCGGGGGTCCCCGTGGGTGCAGCCGGCTCTGTCCTCTCCCTGTCACCCCCTCCTCGACCCCCCGGGGTGGCTGCGGGGCACTGCGGCAACCCCCCCGCCTCGCCCAAGACTGCTGTAGCCGTGGCTCTGTGCCCAGGGTGAGCAGGCAGCTCCTTAAGAGTGTTGGGGCTGTGGCAGGAGCTGAAGGCGGAGGGAGGCTCGCAGCACGGGTTTGCACTGCAAAAAAAGTCCAGGATGGTGAAAAGAGCCACCCAGCGCAGACACCTTCACCTCCCCAGTGCAGCGTGAGCCCTGACGGAGCAAGGGCTGGTGACACCAGCGTGCCCCGGGGCTGGCTCTGCTGGGGTGCGCACACAGGGGACACAAAGCCTTAAAGAGGGGGAGGTTCCCCAAGAAGGGGGGAGGCTGCAGCCCCCCTCCATCCCTGCAGCTTCTCCTTTCCCCTGTCGCAGTGAGGCTGGACAAGCTCTCGGAGGTTGCCAAGGTGAACACGGATGCCATGCGCTTGGCCCAGGAGGAGATCTGCGAGTACCGCCGCCAGCTTCAGGTGAAGACCACCGAGCTGGAAGCCCTCAAAGGCACCCAGGAGTCACTGGAGAGGCAGCGCCAGGACTCGGAGGAGCGCCATCAGGCAGATGTCCTGTCCTACCAGGTGACGTGGTGCAGTGGGCAGTGTTCCAGCCCTGTCGTTTGGTGGGGAGGGACCATGCAGCTGCTGGGGAGGAGCAGCGCTGGTGCTATGACCAGAGATGATGATCAGTGTCAAATACAGAGGGTTGTGTCTAGAACCAGCTCCCTAGCTCCTGGTGATCAGATCCCCAGCACCTGAGGACTGAAACAATGTCCCCAGGATGTTGTTTCACCCCATTAGCCTCAGGCTGAGGTTTGGTGGCCACCAGACTCACCCAAGTGCTGGAAATGTTCCTGCAGCTTGTCCCTGCTGCAGGGGGCTCTGGGAGGGGGGCAGGGGCTGCAGCGCAGCGCTCACCTAAGGGGGTGCAGGGCTCCCACTGGTTCCCCCGAGGGAATTGCACACACTGAAACAGCCCCTAGATGTGTCCCTGTCCCTCTGTGTCTGCAGGGGGGGGGGTGGCTGCAGACCCCCTGTGAGGGCACCCCAGTGAGCAACCACTCCTCTGGAGACCAGGGGACTGCTTAGGGGGTTCTATGTCACCCACCTCCTGGGCAATGGGTTCTCCATGTCACCGGTTGCTCTGTCTGCTGCAGGAAACCATCCAGCAGCTTGACAATGATCTGAGGAACACCAAGTGGGAGATGGCAGCTCAGCTCCGCGAGTACCAGGATCTGCTCAATGTCAAAATGGCCCTGGACATCGAAATCGCTGCCTATAGGTATGTAAGGTGGGAGGGTCTCAGCCAGTCCCTAGTGCTGGTGTCTCTGGGGACAATCCTTGAGGGCCCTCGCTGACCCCTCGGCGAGAAAGAGACCATTCATCCTCCAAGATCATGATGGGCAATGTCCAAGTGGGTGAGGAACCTGCAGAGCCCAGGGAATAGGAGCAGGAATGTCAGCTGGGAGATGGAGCTGCAGGGTGAGGAGGGTGATGGAGCTGCAGGGCATGGGTGGCAGCCCCTCGTCATGGGAAGAGGTAAGAAGCAGTCACTGATTGCCCTGCTTTGGTCTCTTCCTGGCAGAAAGCTCTTGGAAGGGGAGGAATATCGGATTGAGTCTGGCTTTGGGATGATTTCCTTCCCTGAGGTGGTCCCCAAGGCTCCCAGCATCAGCACCAACATCAAGGTGAAGAGTGAGGAGAAGATCAAGGTGGTGGAAAAATCTGAGAAGGAGACAGTGATTGTGGAGGAGCAGACAGAGGAAATCCAGGTGACTGAGGAGGTGACAGAGGAGGATGAGGCTGAGAAAGAGGCTGATGAGGAGAAAGAAGAAGAGGAAGAAGGAGAGGAGAAAGCTGAAGCAGAGGGTGAAGAGGAAGCCAAGTCTCCTGAGAAAGAGGAGGCCAAGTCCCCAGAGAAACCTGCACCCCCCTCAAAGGAGGAGGCCAAGACTCCAACTGTCAAGTCCCCTGAAAAGCCACCGACCCCCTCAAAGGAGGAGGCCAAGACCCCAGTTGTGAAGTCCCCTGAGAAACCTGCACCCCCCTCAAAAGAGGAGGCCAAGAGCCCGGCTGTGAAGTCACCAGAAAAGCTACCAACCCCCTCTAAAGAGGAGGCCAAGAGCCCAGCTGTGAAATCCCCAGAGAAACCTATGCCTCCCTCAAAGGAAGAGGCCAAGACTCCAGCTGTCAAGTCTCCTGAAAAGCCACCAACCCCCTCAAAGGAGGAGGCCAAGGCCCCGGCTGTCAAGTCCCCAGAGAAACCCTCAACCCCCCTGAAAGAAGAGGCCAAGACCCTACCTGTGAAGTCCCCAGAGAAACCTGCAACCCCTTCAAAGGAGGAGGCCAAGACCCCGTCCATCAAGTCCCCAGAAAAAACTCCCACTCCCGCTAAAGAGGAGGCCAAGACCCCACCTGTGAAGTCCCCAGAGAAACCTGCAACCCCTTCAAAGGAGGAGGCCAAGGCCCCGACTGTGAAGTCCCCTGAGAAAGTCAAATCTCCTGTGAAGGAGGAGGCCAAGTCTCCGCAAAAGGAAGCGGCTCCAGCCAAGGAGCCCACCCCCTCCCCACCAAAGGAGCTGAAAGCCCCTGCAAAGGAAGAGCAGCCCAAGGAGAAGGCTCCCTCCAAGCCTGGAGCTGAGGAGGGCAGGAAAGAGGAAGCTCCCAAGAAGGATGTCCCAGCCAAGGTGGAGGAAAAACCCAAAGAGAAGGCAGCTGCTGTGCCGGAGCCTCCAGCTCCACAGGTGAAGGAGACCACCAAACCGGGTCCCAAAGCTGTGGAAGAAGGGAAAGCTGAGAAGGAAGCTCCACCAAAACCTCAGCAGGAGATCAGCAAGGAGGCTGAGAAGCCAAAGGCCACGGAGAAGCCGAAGGTGGAGGAGCCCAAGAAGGAGAAGGTGGAGGAGCCCAAGAAGGAGAAGGTGGAGGAGTCCAAAGCTAAAGCAAAACCCAAAGATGAGCCCAAAGCCAAGGAGGGCAAAGCCCCGGAGCCAGCACCCGCTGCGAAGAAGTGAGCAGAGCCCTGGGTGCTGAGGAGCACCTCTGGGGGTGGGAGCTACTGGGCTCCCCTCCAAGGGCTGGGCCTGGGGTGGCCCCCCCATCCCCCTGGGCTTTCCCTTAGCAATGTCGGAGCGAGCGCCGCAGCCCCCGCCCCGGCAGAACTCACCCACGAGCGCCACATTTAAACACTTGAATTCTAAGCGAGGAGAGGAACCCCCCGGGGACCCCCCCGCCCTTCTCCAATAAGTGCATTTATCTAATGTATGTGCAATGGATGGATGAGTGCAATGCAGAGCTCTAGCTGCTTGGGCCGGGGGCTGGCAGGGTCCTCGGTGGCTTCCCCGGAGCTGGGGGTGATGGTTGTCCCCCCCTGCGGTGCCGCAGGTACCTCACAGCCACACACGGAGCACCAGGAACCTCAGCCCACTGTTGTTTGCTTTCTGTGCAATAACCAAATAAAGTGCTTAGAGAGATGTCCCAGCTCTGCTGCCTCCTCTCTGGGGTGGTGGTGGTGGGAGGGAGGTGGTGCTGGGAGGTAGAAAAGCCTGGGAGATGCAACACAGAGCTTTCCAGTCCCCCTGATGCCTTCCTGAGGGAAAAGCCCACCCTGTGGCAGGCAAAAAACAACCCTGTGTCCTGCCTGGGGACAGGGCCAGCACACACACACACCCCTCACGCTCTACAAATGCTTGTGGTGGGTTTTATTGTTCCTTCTCTTCTGGAAGCCCAGCTCCTGGGGGGCTGTCAGCCTTCCTGGAGGGGGGAATCACCCATGGGGGGGACACGGAAGGGCTGACATTGACTTTGAGAGCAGGGTTGAGCCCCAGCTCTGCCAGCCTGGCCTGGGATGGGAGCAGGGAGCTGTGGGGTGCTGGGATTCCCACCCCAGCCCCTCACAGGACAGTGCTCAGCTCCCCAGAGGGAAGCAGCACAGCCCCTCTGTGTCGTGGGGCTGGTGCTGAGGTGGCACAGGCAAGGACAGGCTGGGGCTGCAGTGCGGGCTCCGGAAGGGACTATTTTTAGCCATGGCAGTTTTTAGCCACAGCAATTTTTAGCCATCTCAGCTGTGTGGTCCCAAGGCAGGCAGCAGCACAGGGATGGGGACAGGCCAGCAGCAAGACACCTGCCAGAGCCCAGGGCTTGCTGCAGCCCCCCATCCCAGCCCTCCACAGAGCCAGGGAACCCACACAACCTTTCCCTTCTATTCAGTGTTTAATTTCTTCAGCTACAAAACCCTCAAACGAGACCCAAAATTACAGAACACAAACGAAAGTGGTGGGACGGGGTTGGGGATGCTCCTGCCCAAGGCCCAGCCCCGAGTGATGCCCAGGGAGGGCTCAGCGATGGCTGAAGAACCCCTGAGGGTAGTTGAACTTGAAGGGCTTCAGGCGCATGGGTCCCCTGGAAGAGGAGCAAAGGGAAGGGTTGGCCCACAGGGGTCAGGAAAGCTCCGGCACCCCTAGAAAGCACCTGCTCCTGCGGTCCTGACCTGCTGCGGGGGCAGATCCCCACAGGCAGCTAGAGGAGAGGCTTTGAGGCTGGCATGAGGGGACAGCAGTGCCACCAGGGTCCCTGCCAGCACCCTCAGCCCCCAGCCCAGCCCCTCGCGGGGTGCCCCAGGGTGCTGGGTTCTCACCTGACCAAGCGCAGACACATCTTCTCCTGTGGAAACTCTTTGGGCCCCTCCACGCTGGTGTCGTGGGGCTCTGTCTCCAGGTAAACATCCAGCACCATGCAGAGCCGCTGCAGCTGGTTGGTGAGGAGCTGGTAGCCCGGTTTGGGCCCCCACAGCTCCTTGTAGTTGACGTTGACCTCGCTCTCCATGGCCTGGCAGAGGGATGGGGTCAACACCGGGATGGGGTCAACACCGGCTTGGGGCTCTGCCCTCCCAGCACCCCCAGCAGGGCTTGGGGGCCTGCCTGAGCTGCCTGGTGACCAGCCCACCCCCATGGCTTGCTGATTACAGACCCAGGATGGCTGGGAACAGCCCCCCAGACACCAGTGGTTGCCCAGGCTCCTCTCCCACCACCCCACATTACCCGAATGTTGTCGTCGTTGTTGCCGTTCCGCTCTCCCTTCCAGTTCAGGCAGAGGCTGAAGACGGGCGGCAGCGTGGAGTAACCAGGGTTCACCACCACGGCAGCCTGGAGCTTGGCTGAGCAGGGCAGGGGAGAAATGTCACCCACCAGAGGGATCACCATGAGGACCCCCAGAAGCTGCCCCGGTGTGGGGTGGGGGGACGGTATGGGAATGAGCAGGGAAAGGAAAGGCACCCACCTGTGCCCCTTTCAATCAGGGCCACGTAGTAGAGGTGGGTGTCCTCAGCCAGGCCGGCCTCGATCACATCCTTGGTGTAGGGCAGCTCCTGCGAGGGGAGATGAGGAGAGGCTGCAGGCACCACGTAGGAGCTGGAAGGGATCCAGCCCCGTGCTCGGCACCCACCGCGTAATCCTCGTAGGGGATGGCAGCCCACTTCACCAGGCGTGAGACGATCTTGGTGGGGAAGAGATGCTGGCACTCACTGGAGACAGGCACGATGCCGTGCTCTGAAACCAAGGGGAAGGGCACCTGAGCAGGGCAGGGCTGGGGACAGAGCTCTGTCACCGTCCTGTGGGTGGGGACACTCCAAAACCAGGACCTGGGGACACAGTTATCCTCCTGACACCTTCCTCAGGCGCCCAGAGAGGAGCAGTGGAGGCTTTGGCTGTGACCCTGCTGGAGCTGGGTCCTGGGTGCGTGGGTCACCTCCCACCATGGCTGGATCATTTCCCAGAGCAGGGATGGCCGGTCCCAAAGGGATGCTGGGCACTGGGAGGAGGCACAGCCTCCCTCTCCCACCCGACAGGGCAGCCCTCGCAGCACCACTGCCATCGAGGACAGGGGGAATGCCCGGGGGACACTGGGGGTGGCACTGCAGATCTGTAGCACCACTGAAGGTGACATCAGCGAGGGGACCCTGCTGCTGTCCCCTGGGCAGGGGCTGGGGGTTGGGCACTCACCGAGCGAGGCGAACTGCTTGTGCAGAGCCAGGCGGGACTGCAGCCGGGACCGCAGCAGCTTCACCGTCAGCTCCATGTGGCTGGCACTCAGCGAGTTGTCCGCTGTCACCGTGTGCTGCGGGCAGCAGGGACTGTCACTGGGACACCACTGGGGACCCCACACCCCGGGAGCCACCCCAGCCAGCCACAGGGACAGGCACATGCTCCAGTCACTGCTCAGCACCCAGAGCAGGGCTTGGGCCACCACCCATGGGAGATGAAACACACCGGCGTGGTCCCACCAGAGAGTGCCCCCAGATGAGCCTGGCCCAGTGCCCCTGGTGCCAGCTTAGGGCCTGGGGGGACAGGACACAACAACTGTCCCCCAAAACCTCCCCTAACCCCAGCTCGATGTCCTGGCGGAGAGGGAAGGGGGTGTGACATGCCTGAGGCTGATCCTTGGGGAAATGCAGGCCGCCCAGCTTCTGCACCCACACATAGGGGTGCCCCAGCTCCGTCACGTAGTCGCTCAGGGTCAGGATGCTGTGGGGACAACCATGAGAGTGACAACACCCCAGGGCATGAGTGACAACACCCCAGGGCATTCCCCCCACGAGCCAGCCAGAGGGAGCAGTGCCCAGTGAGCAGGCTGGCAGGACACAGGGAGGCTGTGCCATGTGGGGGTGGGCTGCCCGCCCCACTCACCCCACTTTATCAAACTGGAACTGGTTGGCCGGGTTGGGCGTTCTCCTCCCGTGGTCTCCTGGATAGAGGCAGTTGAGGAGGGAGTCCGGGGAGAGCAGGTCACTGGCAGGAGGAGGGAAGAGATGCATCGGGAGCAGCCCAGGCTCCACGGCTCTCTGGGCTGGCCACTAACAGGCTCTGAGCCCAGAGAGGAGCATTACGAGCTCCACCACTTGGGTTTCAAGACTAGGATGGCTTGAAATGGTGAAAGAAGATCTGTCTCATCCCTGGCTGTGAAAGAGAAATCAGAGGGCACCAGCCCCTCCCCTTCCCAGGAAGCTGCTTACGCCAGGGCGTTTAATTCCCAAACCTGCTGATGTGTACGGAGAAAACCACCAGCACAGGCAGCGCACGGCCTGAGGGCTCTTTGCCACCCAAGAAGCTTAAGCAGAGGAATTCTGCTTGGTGCAACACAGTTCTTCACGTCTGACCGTACTCAGGAGCCCCACCAGGCACAAAGGGCTGTAGGATTTGGGGTCTGGCTAAGGCTGGTTTGGGGCAACGCAGCCAAGGACAGCTGTGAGGGACCCTGCACCAGAGTCCTGCCAAGAGGCTCCACCTCCTCTCACTGAGGAGTTTGGGTACCTATGGGGAAAAGAGAACCCCAAGAGGAGTGGGAGACCTGACACAGGACAGACTGGGAGGCAGCAGCTGCTTCAAGGTAGCCCAGACCTGCCTCTCCCACCTCCCTCTTTCTCAGGCATCTCCTGGTCTGGGGAGAGCCACCAGAGAGCTGGCAGCTGATGGGAGCTTCCTGGGCAGGCTCCCACTGCTGCCACTTCAGCAGTTCCTCACACAAACCAGGCTCCAGCGGTCCCCTGGGAGCCTGGGGAGGGGCAGCCACAGCTCCAACACTGGAGCCAAGGTGACCCCTAGAGCAGGCACCGCTGCCGGAGGGAGGGAAGCTTGGCTGTGAGGGGGGGATCGAATGTGACAAGCAGGAGAGGTTCTCCCTCTGCTCCTGGCAGGTCTGGCTCTGCTCCATTAAGAGCTTCCCAAGCTCCCCGTCCCTGGTGTGCCAGGACAGAGGGAGAGGAGGAGGAGGATGTCTGGGCTGTGGCAGGGCCCTGGAGCTAAGTGGAAGGGAAGAGCAGGGCAGGGGAGCAGGTCACCTTGGAATCACAAACAGATCACAGCTCCCCCGAGGCAGAGGCAGAGCTGTGCTCTCTGGGGTCTCCTCTGCACACCAAGGGACAACCCAAGGCAGCACTTTGAAACTGCCCTGCTTGGCATGAAGGCCCTTATGGTGCCCCAGGCGAGGGAGGGCGAGGGACTGAGGTTAAAGCCTCCCCTGCCCGGGAGCAGGCAGCGGGGCACGGAGGGGCTCAGCAGAGGGACATGGCCACCACATGTCACCCTTGGCACTGCATCACTCTGCCAAGGGGCCACTCTGCACAGGGCAGGGCACTGGGGGCAAGTGGAGGGGTTGCTGCCCAGCGAGCTCCAGGCTCAGCACCCCCAGGGCTCCCCTTACCCAGCACTGATGGCAGTTGTCATCTCAACAGCTGTGGTCACCTTGGCTTTCACCGTCATGACGTTGAGGTTCATCAGGTAGTAGAAGGTCAGGTGAAGCACATTCTCATCTGCACCAGCAGAGAAAGGGGAATGTTGCTGTGTGCTCCAGCTCACAGTGCTCTGTCCCCCTTCTGGGACAACGGCAAACGGGGCAGAGGCACCACGGGGAGCAACTGGCACCTGATGCACCCTCCAGCACCGTCCCATTGGCTTTATCTGGCAGCCCAAGATCCCACCACCCAATGCAGGCAGGAAGCTTCAGAGCAAGGTCACCTCCCCAAGTCAGCGAGAGGAGCTCCAAGGTACAGAGCTGATCAATCACCGGGAAGACCACGTTCCTCTACCAGGGCAGCAGTGCTGAGGGTGGGAAAGCCCCTCCGCACCCTAAGCTCTCCCTAAGGATCCCAAGATGCTGTTGGGGTGCCCCCTGACCCACTGTCACACCCCCACCAGACGCTGCTGACCTTTGCACTTCAGGTCGATGGTGACGGACAATGGGTGCCGCTTGAGCATCTCCTTGCGCTTGTCGTCCAGCTGCACGCCCAGCGTGGGCCTGCGCCGCTTCTGGGGAGGGGGAAACCAAGTGGTCAGCCCTTCTCCTGGCAGCCCACGGCCCCCACCCTCCTCTCCCACTGCTCTTCTGGTGGACACATCCAGAAGGTACAACCTGTAGGACCTAACACCACCCCAAGGGAGTGCTGAACCACACAGAATCACAGCATGGTGGGGTTGGAAGGGACCTCTGGAGATCATCCAGTTCAACCCCCCCTGCCAAAGCAGGGTCACCCAGAGCAAGTGGCACAGGATGGCACCCAGGCAGGTTTTGGATGTCTCCAGAGGAGACCTCGCACCCTCTCTGGGCACCGTGTTCCAGTGCTCTGTCACCCTCAAGGTGAAGAAGTTTTCCCTCACGTTCAGATGGAACTTCCCGTGTTCCAGTTTGTGTCCATTGCCCCCTGTCCTGTCACTGGGCACCACTGAGCAGAGTCTGGCCCCATCCTTCTGACACCCCCTGGAGATACTGATAAGCATTGATGAGATCCCCTCTCAGACTTCTCCTCTCCAGGCTGAACAGCCCCAGGTCTCCCAGCCTTTCCTCAGCAGAGATGCTCCAGTCCGCCCATCATCCTGTAGCACTTTGCTGGACTCTCTCCAGTAGCTCCCTGTCCTTCTGGAACTGGGGAGCCCAGACCTGGACACAAAGCTCCAGATGCGGCCTCACCAGGGCAGAGCACAGGGGGAGGAGAACCTCCCTCAACCTGCTGGCCACACTCTTTGCTGGCTCACGGTCAGCTTGGTGTTCACAAGGACTCCCAGGTCCTTCTACCCAGAGCTGCTTTCCAGCAGGCCAACCCCTGACCTGTCCTGGTGGCCGGGGTTATTCCTCCCCAGGGGCAGGACCCTGGGGCAGAGCTCAGCTCAAGGCTTTTGGCAGATGGCCCAGACAGACCCAGCTCCCTCCCCACTGGACACCACCCTCCCGGCCCCAGGCTATTTATACAAAGTGGAGCAGCTCCAGCCAGATCTGCTGCAGGATGTGAGCATGGTGGGATGGGAGCTGGGCAAACTTGTGCCCTGGTTCTACCACGTTCGGGACAGAAACCGGTGACAGCACCTCTCGCCTCCCAGGGCAGGGCTGGGCTGGACCTCAGTGCAGCTCCATGCACCCCTCAGGAGTGGACCAGCTCCCCCAGCACCTCCCTGTTAGCAGGCACAGATGGATCTGTGCTGGGAGGGGACCCAGGTTGTTCCTCACCGTGGTCTGCTCCTCCTCCGCGTCGGAATCGCTTTCGTCGTCTGTGCAGAGAGAGGGGTGTAA
>VZRW01001488.1:9552-60977 GCA_013398125.1 Aegotheles bennettii
CCTAAAGGAAAATGTTGTGGAGCTAAAAGCAAGCAATTTAAAATAAATAAAACATATCTATTTTTACACTGTTTCATGGTTGATCGGTACATCACAAATCCATTTAAAAGCTTAAGACAAGAATGGCTAAGAATTTAATGGGCAGCTCACAATAACACCCAAGTAACAAACTGAAGGAAAAAATCCTTGATATTTTCTCTCCCTTAGCTTTTTCCTGAGAAAAAGAATCTACTTGATGGTCAGTACTTCCATTTTTTTCATGGCTAAGGAGCATCTATATTTCAAAGGAAGCAGAGAATATTGTATTTTGTTCGGCAGTGAAGCATATTGCAGAAACTCAGCTCACAGAGGAACAGGCTATGGAGCAATGTGGAAGCCAGGAAACAAGCCTGTCAGTCTTCACAGAAAGTTGTTATCTGATCTTATTGATGTACAAATTATAGTTAGAGACATAACTACCCAACCATTTTTTCCAAATTACCTACATTATTTCAATAGCTTTAGGAACTGTCTAACAGTTTCATAGGCCCTGTTCTTCTGGACTGATTTGAGTGACAAATTACTGAATTCTGTTAACGTCATGAACATTTATGGCTACTTTCAATACTTGAGCAGATATTGATCCAATAAAAGTTTTATTATAGCTCTGAGTTATGCTGCAGAGAGAAATTACCTTTGTAATGATCTTACTCCATAATCAATGGTTCCAACATGTATTGCACTGAAAGAATGTGGAAGGGGTAGGCAAGTGGAAAGTCTCTCTTAAAGAAGTAGTTTTTATGCAATCCAGCAAGAAACCATCGATCCAGTGGATTTCTAGTGATATTTAGAACTGTGGAAACCTGGCAGGACAGACTCCGGCAGCTTCTTAAGCCCTCAGTTTCTAAGGAAGGGGAAGACGTGTGCAACTGTCCATGGTGGTTTAGTTTTCTTCACTGAAGGCCTGGAAAACCTGTTGTGACTTCAGGAGATTCAGTGGAGTTTCTAAAACCCACAAAGTGGCAAAACCAATAAATTATCAGTCCTGTTCTGTCTGGAATTTTTATGTATACCCTCAGAGGTGCTGATGAGCACATCATAAACTACACTTCAGAAATACACCTGTATGTGTGTGTGCATGTGTGTGTGTGAATTTTAAAGTGTTTTCCTCTGAATAGTCTTATGATGAGGTACTATCACATTGAAATACTTTTGTAGAGCTGCGTGTTATCCTAAATCCGAGTTCTACACTTAGATCTCAGTAAACAAAATTTTAAGAAGGTAGAATCATTGTGCTTGAGAGGTTTGTCCCTAAGGACCCTATATCAATAGACATTTGTGATAACAAGCTATTTTCTTTTTAAGGGGAATAAAGAAATTGGAGCAAGAGAGAGAGATGCATTGGAAAAATAGTAAAGAAAATAGAGATGAGACAAATGCTCCCAAACTCAGGAGAATGGAAACTCTCCTTTCTTTGATTTTGGAGGTCAGGAGAGAAACTTTGCAGGCAGTATGCTATTTTGTAACCACAGATGGCAGAAATGGTGTTACTGGGTACAGTGGCAGAGGAAGGGCTGGCATGAAGGTTTTAGTCACAGTCTTTTAAGATAGTCAGAATATTCATTTTCCATTACATTATATTACTATATGCTAAGACTATTTAATAAAATATTCTAAGGATTTCTTAGGCATGGAAGTATTACTGACAACTTTTGTTCTCTGAGTTTGCAGAGTAATTTCTGTAACATTTTTCATTGTGGCTGTCTTATTATAGATCCTATGGAATTCTTTAGAAAGCTGGACTTGCTCTAGGAGGATCTAGAATAACTAATATTTTGTCCACATGCTACAGCTTTGTGAACTCACCATTTGTACAGTTGCAATTAAGCTCTTTTCTTGTCTTGCTCAAACATAGCTGAGGCACAGCAATATTAGCAAAAAGGCCCTATGAGCTCCCTGTTATTAACTTAATCTTTTTTACCAATACCATGATTAGCTTTCATCTGCTATTAATAACAGAGATAAAAAGTGCAAGCATTCTTACAAAACATTCTAATTTTACAGGCTCGTGAGAATTTACTTCCTTATTATTGCTTTTGTTTCAGAAGTGTTTGCTGTCAGATCTATGGATTTAGTGTGGGAAAATACCCCTGGCTGTCAATTGTCTGTCATTTGTGCCTATGTTAAATAAAAGACAAAGCTAGCTGATTTTCCTTAGGGTGCAACTGAAGGGGAAACACTGTCGAATTCCATCTGTCTGCATTTCAGCTGGAAAGAGCAGGAACACCTGCCTGGAGGGATGGAGCTGTACAGCTCTCTGAATCCACAGACCAGAGTGCTCTTCCTTGGATGCCTAAAACCTGTCAGGTGTAATTTGAAGAGACCTTTTCAAGCCTTCAGAACATGACATCACGATAGATATTTCTAAAAGCTGATCAGAGATTAAACTAGTGAAAATTCAGATGACGTATTGTAAAAGAATTACGGCCAGAAATACCACAAAATAAAATAACTTCTTGTCTAAGCATGCATGCTGTTTGGATACAATTTTCCAGAGCAGGACACTTCATTCTGAAGGAAGCCAAACCTCATTTTATGAGTGAGGTTGCAGGTCATGACATTTGCCATTCCTTTCTGACTTTCTATGTTTCTGTGACAAATTAAATCTCTGTAACTTGCATTTAAAATGTAATGTATAATTTTTGCAGTTAGATGAAGTAAAAGCAATGTATTCATACTTGAACAAATCTTCATCTCACTGCCATCATTCATCTCTATATTTTTTGAGCAATTTATCTAATAGTACATGTAGTATTTCAAGAGGTAACACCTAGGATTTACTTGTTGTGAGGTGTGGACTCTCTGTAAGGGAAAGGGCAGACTTGTAGTTGTATGCACAGGAACCTCCTGTGGTCCTCTCAGTGATGGGGAAGACCCCAGGAAGTCACTCTGCTCTGTGTCCCCCCTGCCTCAGATGGGCATACACAGTAGCACAGCTATGGGCCAAAGGGATCCCTTCACTTTGATCGGGCCATGAATGAGTGCTGCCCCTCCTACGAGGTCAGCAAGCTAAACCACTTTTTACTTTTGAGGTTTATGTTAATGTGGAGTGGATCTGTCACCACAGGTTGTATGGCACAGAAAGCAGACAGTCAGGAAACAGCTGTTCCACAACAGGATACACACTGCATCCCTTGGAGTGGGGCACAGCAGATCTTTCCCCTTCCCTCATGGAAGACAATTGGAAGTAAGGGCAGCTCTTTAATACAGAAGTCAGGACTGACATTTCTGTGAGGTGTTGGCAGGGTGAACGTCTTCCTGCAGAAAGGCCATTGCCACTGTTCTGTTTGTCTGCATGTCAGTGTTCAGTAGGCGAAAGATAGCAATTCCTGTCTGCAGAGGCTGGGCATTGCAACAAACAGAGAAGCAAAACAGCAGGTAAGAGAAACCAGGGAGGGACAGGGCCACTACGGTATGAGCAATCTGCAGGATCCCAAAGCAGGGCTTTTGGAAGTAAGCTACTTAAAAATTTCTGGAAGTAGAAGGAAAATGTAACGTAGCTTTTATTTATCCAGAGACCTGAGTAAAGTCTCTGAGGAAACATGTTATTATAATTTGAAATTATAAGAGTATATATTACAAATTACATTATAAATCATTCATATAAGTCAATGTTTCCTTTAGAGCTATGTGCAGATACATAGGAAGGCATTTTGAACAGCACTAAAACAAGTAAGAGAGAAAGAGCAAGAAAATGAAATGAGTGTAATTCTACCACTGACATGGCCAATATTTTATTATGGCTTCATAAATCTAACTGTCCCAAACTGTCCTTGGTAAAAAAGTGAAACAAATTACTGTAGTCAAGTTCCCTGTAGGTGCTAATGTGTGACATTACTGTGGTCTCTCTGCACAGTACTGAATCATTCAACTGGAAATGCAACATTACTTTCTTACTTTGCAGCTGACAGAGATTATTGTTTGCCCAGTCACAATCTGGCAAAATAAAAGGCTTACAGAAACATCATATCTCAGTGCTGTTCATGAACAAAATTCTGCAGCCACCCTTAAGAAATACCAGAGTGAACTTGTGATTCTAGAAAATCTCAGCTCTAACTTACTGATGTAAGGATTTTATTTGCTTTTCCAACTGCATTAATAGAAGCAAACCTTATTTTATCTTTATAACTCAATTTTCTCTCTTCACATGCTAAGAATTTGTGCCCTTAACAAAACAGGAGAGCCATAGCTTGGAAATTCCTTGGCAGTACCATCAACATTGTCCTTCTGGATGGTAGTTCATTTTTCAGGAAGAGATCTTAATTTGTAAAACCAAATAAGTATGTGACCAATTTATTGTGCCTGAAGGTGAGTGAATGTTTAGGAATTCATTTTTTACATGAGCAAAAAGTAACTGATGTAACATGAAATCCTGGCTGAGGCAAATACCAGACTCTGGAGGGGATTGCAGTTTATTATAGATTATTATTATAGTTTATTATTATATATTTGCTAAAGAGCATTCATGAAGATGCAGAGGTAGTTCTTGGGCTTACAGCAAGATTTAGAGTTTGCTGCCTGACTGTGGCTCTGGAACTACCCTCTTTTACAAAATTGAGGTCTTTTGTCAAGGCAATGTAATTTCTGATGAAATATATCAGTTTAGGAGGTGCATCAGTCATGAACAACACCATGAGACACTGGCCAAATATTGAGAAAAAGAAATATATTAGTAATTTATCATTATTAATCATTAGTGACACTAATCTAAATGTCTGCTTTTACTTGTTTACAAGTCAGTGGTCTTGCTAATGTATTCAGGACACTGTACTTGGAGATTTGTATCACCCCAATCACTGCTGTAGACTTAGGTTATTTACAACCTTTTATTGATAGTCACCAAAAAGATGCTACAAATGGAATCTTTGAATGTGATCCAGGTCTGCAATCCTAGTTCTGGTGTCTTTTTCACTAGTAACTCCAGCGAATATTAGGCATAATGATGGAGCGGGATGCAGTACAGTGCACTGCTGCAGCAGTGGTTATAGCTGTAAGAGGTGATAAGTACCAGAGTAAAATCCCTAGATCTGTCAATCAAATTTCCTGAATTTTCTGACATTTTGTTTCTTACAAATTTCCTGAAACAGAAGTAAATAGAAAGAAAACATTTCAATGAGTCACTTTAAAAATAACCAGAGTGTTCTTCAATGAGATCAGTCTGCCCTGGCAACATTTTATCTTTTAATTAAAAGGGGTATCAGTTGTGAGTTCTTCCTTGCTGAATACACTCTAACCAAAATTCTTTCTATAGACAGTAAATTTAACACGTTAAATGTCACGGTAATGAAGGCCTTCTGGTATGAGAACCAGACTATGACAAAAGTCAGCATAACTCATATTGATGTTATCTTGTCATTTTATGCAACAGCTTTCTAAGGAGAATAAAGGATTTTCATTTAACTGCAAAGAAAAAATGTTCCATCTTGGGTAAGAACTGAAAAGAAAAGTGTCTCGATTCATTAAGCTGTGATGAATATTAAAGTTATTTTTCACTATATTTTAAATAAATGAACAGCTTATTTGTTCTCAGATTGCCACATCCTCCTTCCTTTTTCAGCAGTTATTTGTTAAATTCCTGCAACAATGAATGAGGCTTGAGGGTTATACCGGATTATACTATTTACATTGTATATAGTACATACACACAGATGCACTTGTGCATACATAAAAAGTGTTCCATAGACCCACTGTATTTGGCAGAAGAAAAGCTCTTATTTCCAGATCTGGGCTGAGAGAGCTAGCTCACCCCTGGCAGGCCATCTGTGCAAGCAGAGGATCCCTGAGCTCACAATAGGATGGAAAAGATGATGCCTGGTATTTTTATAATTTAAATGCATGAAGATTGGAGGTGACCTGCAGCTCTTCAGTGACTGAATTGGGACTGGGTAAAGGAAGAATACAAATAATCAAAACTTAAATACTAAATAATGTTAAACCAATTTGTAACCAAGTGCTGTTGCTGCATGGATTCTGTAAAACATAGCATGTTCATGCCTTTTTCTCTACATATTCCTGGTGAATTTAAATACCCTCTGATGATTTCCAGACCCATCACTTTGCAGTAACTATAATGAGTAATAATAATCCACTAGTAAAAATAGCCTTGTCTTAGGCTGCACTGCAATAGGGAAATATGTATAAAGAACAAGGCATCAGCAGTCTCTTTGCTGAGGTCTTTGGAGTGAATCTCTGTGATGTACCCAGTGATTTGTCATATTATTGTATCTCAGTTGTCGTCTCACCAAACAACTGAGAACAGATTTGGTTATAAAAAATTGGATTTTACCACTGAGTATTCTTGGTTTGATACAGTATGGAAAGATAAATAATAAAAAAAAGGTAGGGGAAAAAACTTTTACTATTTCTTGTAAAGCACACTAACAGGGTTTTCTTAGACTGACCTGGAAACCAATGGTCCCAACTTTCTTTGGGACAGTTGGGCGTTAGCCATTCCTTGAGTTGAGATGGTGTGCCAACCCCCTTACGGTAGAGGCTGAAGTCTGCTGAACTAAGGCCAAGGGGATTTGTGAACAACAGACATTTGTGCCAGTCCCACACAGAGACCTGGGCTCTGATGTAGTGCTCTGCAAGAGAGCTCAGTGGGGACTTTCCTGAAGGCATGTAATTGTAGAGTTTGAAAACTCCTCGAGTCCTCAGAAATTTTTCAAAACCAGGCTGCAAGTGCGTGCCCAACATAAGAAATGAGAACTGGGTCTCAGAGCTTCAGATTTGTGGAACTTTTCACAGCAAATTTAACTCTACATGAAACAAGAGCATTGCTCTCCTCTTTTGACATGTTCTTTTGAAGATAACTGGTAGGGTAGAGAAACATTCATGGGGAACTAAAAATAGTGATGATAGTTGCGATGTTTTCCCCTTGGTCTCAAATGTTTATCAGCTATACAGTTGTCTTTGCTACTCTTTTAAATTTAAAAATAAGGAAGTGAAATCCAGTCAATATTTCCATAAGGACATGCCCACATTTGCCCATGTAAAAGGTGACATCTGAATCACAAACAGTTTGTTTTACTAAATTAATATACAGCAACGAGATCTAGGTTTGGGCTTTGATTTCAGCTTAATTATCTGGTGGCATTTCTGAGGTTATCTGTTCCACCAGTATCTCCTCTCCAGACATCCTATAACTACAAATTCAGGGACTGTACTCTGCTTTCAGGTTAATACCAGTGTATCTGAGAGCAATTTTCTTTGCTGGGTTGACCCCTGATTTACCTCAGTGTAATACCAAAAATAGAATGTGGCTTCTATGCATGTGATACTTATGTATTCTGTATCTTCTCATATTTTGGTGATATAACACTTACAGGAATACCAAGTAGATATCTGGGGAATGGCTGGGGAGTTGTGTTACCTGGGAGATTATATATATAGATATACATACAACATAAATTGCAAGTGTTTCTTTTTTTTGTATAACTCACATGAAAATATATTTATTACATTCTAAACTACTTTTGTCCAGGAAACTGTTCATAAAATAATTAATATGGCATATTTATCAATGCAAATATATGCAAGAGCTTTGTAACACAACAGTGGGTCAAGTGGTCAGGAAAGGAAATTCATGTCCACCGTGCCTTTGCAAGGCCTCTCTTCTACCTTGACATCTGATCTAACAGCCTGTGGAAAAGGAGTGGGAGGAGGGAAGATTTTGATAACCTTCTTGGTTCCTGATGATACCACCTACAAGAAATTTGTGCAGCTATTCCTAGAGTTCCTTTGAGAAGCTAGTCTCTAAACAGTTTTGACAGTGCTGCATTGAGTTTTTCAGTGCTGTCCCCAGGTTGAATGACAGCCCTCTGTCCAATGGATCTCTGTTGATTTGGGTAGGGAGTAGTCTATAATCATGGCATTCCTTTCACACAGCTGTACATGCTGCCCACCCTTTTTTGTAATCTCGTTGTCACACACAAATCCTACAGTATGACATCCTTATAATCTTGCAGTCCTTGGTAGCATCCTACCATTCAAAAGCACCTTCATGAATCCATTTTCTCTTCTGTCAATTTATGCGTTGCATTTGGCAGTTTTACTCCTAGAACACAGTTTGTCTCTAGGAGTGGGAAAATACTGTTTCCTAAGCTGCCTACATGTGTCTTATGGGCAACACTGGATGGCATTTTACTGGCATTGTTCTGCCAATGAACAAGACTGGAAATGGATCCCTTACTCTCAAATGTGCCTTGCATCCTGGACCACCCCCTCAGTCCTGCCCTGTGTTTGAGACTCCCACTGATGACTGTAACCTAGCAGCTAAGCTGTTGTTATAGTTTGAAAGGGGCAGGCAAAATCCTTATTGGCTTTTGCTGCCAGGACCCAGTGAATGAGGGGTGGAGTTTAGGACCCTGTTGTGAAAAGGGGTCTGGGGTGTCATGTATCAGGTATCGGGTATCAGTATTCCCCTCCCATTTCCTGCCAGACTCTATAAAGCCAGGAGGACAGGGAGCTTTTCTCTTTTTCTTCGGCTCTTCGTCTCTTCGTCTCCTTTGGCTTCTTTCTTCGGCTCTCTGCTGCCACGCTCCTTTCCCTGCCGGTCGCCACGTGGAGCCAGCACAGAGAAGGCCCAGTTTTTGCTACCAGCTCGCCATGTGGTCTGCAGCATTTCCAACTGCATCGGGTGCTGGGTGTTTGGACTCTTTTTACCCCCATCGGCTTTGCAGTGAAGGACCTTTCAGCAGCCTGTATCGCCAGTCATTGGAGCTCAGGTTGTATATATTTGTATATACATTTTCCCTTTTTCCCCACCTGTTACTCTTTCTCCCCGTGCCATTAAATTTGTTATAATTTCCAACCGCTGAGTTTTTTTTCTTTTCCTTGCTCCCCTTTCTATTTCCCGGGAGGGGGGGGAGTGATAGAAACAAACTCTGTCTGGTTTGTGGCTTGCCCTGGCTGTTTGCTAAACCAGCACAGCTGTATTTATCTATAAATTAAGACTCTTCTAATAAACTACGTGGCACTGGGGAAGTACAGTTTGGACACCATGTGTAAACACTCCCAGGGTTGTATCTGCCACACCATCCAAGGAATCTGGACTCATGCACCAGTTTTTAAACATCTGGAAAAGCTGAAAACTGCATACAGGTACTTTGGTGATATAAGGCACAGATTTCAGCCTTTTCTTCTTCAGGTCTCTCTGACTGTTTAATTCTTCCACAAGTAGAGTGGGCTCCTCAAAGCTGAAGTGTTTCAATGGCTGCAGCACATTTCCTGACCAAAATCTGACAGATAAACATGCCTAAAAATCATAGATCCAGTTATTAATACATTCATTGATCTATTTCTTTACTGATTAGGAGGCAGATGTGAAGAAGTTTGTGAAAAGCAGTTCCCATTATTACATTCCCCTATTGAACACCATCTGAACTGTGTAAATGCTGAAGGCAGAAGAGACAACACACACTCTGTGATAGATACTCAAGTGTGAAGTCAGTGCCTCTGGGAGCTGAAGGCATTATACCTTTATGCTACCCTTGGGAAGATGTGACTTCCCAGTGCATTTTCAATGAAGTTGTCTAAAAAGATGCTTGCTGGCAGGGAAGTGTTGCTTTGCATGTATGACTAATGAAAATGACCCAGAAGTTATAATTTCCCTTCTTATAAACACCAAACTTGGCACTGTGTTCAGTTGCACTGTTTGAAGTCCTTTAGAAATGGGTTCATCACTGATGTCAATGCTACTTCCTTGATAGACAGTGGGGCAATTAGGCAATTTAGCCCACTGATGAACCACTGACTCACTCTCTAAGAAGACCTGTCCCTCCCCATGACCTGTATAGGAAACCTGTGACAATGAAAACCTGCTAAAACAAGGTAGGATATTTTCCAGTGTGTTCTCTTTAGAGAAGGAAAAAAGGAAAGGAAAAGATGCATAGCTAACACCCAAGAGAGAACGTAAAACTTCACACTTTACAGGAACATCTATGAACTCAAGGCAGTGATAATCCCCGTGGATCTAGAGATCCCATAGTGCTCAGAGTATTTTTGGTCAGTTCCTTCAAATAATACAAACTGAACACTGTCTTTAAAACAAAGAAAAATTGAACTACTGAGCAGACTGCACAAAGTCTGACTTTTAATTTGACTGGGGACTGGAGGCTAGTACAGGAAAAAGGAATGTGTATATGTAGAATAGGCCCAGAATTAAAAGCTCATTATTTGAGGAATGGGTACAGGAATTACAGGAAATTATTCTGATTTCTGCTTTGCTGTGTATTGGATCTATAAACAAGCCTTCTCTGGGAAGCAAAAAAACCCAAGACAAATAGTTCCTCAGAGAGGTTTCAAGTACTTCAGCAATTGAAATGAACCTAGGGATAAATCATGCCTCTCAGGAGTCTGAGTTGTGCCACAGAAGGAGGAACTTTACTATCCTGTGGCTGATGGTGACATGGGAGCCAGCTCCCACTGGCACTGCAGGAGCCCAGCATTTCTCAGCTCAGACCTGTTGGCTTTGTCTGGTGTAGTTGTCCCTGAGCTTGGGTTGCTGAACCTGGCTTTGCAAATTAGTCTGCCTGAAGCTCGCCATGCCACACACAGAGACAAATGAGAGTGCTGGGCTGGCCAGGCTGGTCCTAACTGGGTAAATCTATATCTTTGCTGCAAGTGGGTGTGTTGTGCTGTGCTGGTGCAAGGCATGACTTTCCCTTTGTCCAAACCCTGCCTGTGAGAACGACTTGTGCCAAAGTAGTGTGAAAGGAGTTGAGTTTGTGCATGAAGGCATAAACAATGTTTGAATTTAGTGTAGATGTGACCTAATGATCCTTTCCAGAAATATTATTTTTTTAGAAGCTGGTTAGAGCTTCACATAATCAAACCTTCCCTTTCCCTGATCACATCCTGCTGTGTGTGTGTGGCATGCTGACAGGAAAAAAAGGTTGCAGAAAATAATGACTGGAATAAAATATTATTAAGAAGCTCTGTAATATTTACCAGCTCTGTACTCTTTGGTGCAAAATGAGAAACTAACAGGAGTTTAAGCCCCAATTCTCCAAGAGGGTCTTTTTGTCAGAGGACTAACTAGCATCACAAAAATCTTTAAGTACATAAATCCTTGACCTAGTCCTCCAAGGCACTGACTTGCATTACTTGAACGTCGTGGTTGACTTCACTGGGCCCTGTAGATTTCAGTGGGACTGAATAACAGATAATGAAGGCACTAGTGCATGAATTGCTTTACAAGCTTGAAACTGCTTCTTGGTTTTATTGGCTTGGTTTTATATAATTAATCTATTTGCTTCCACTTGGCCTTAGTATTTTCAGTTACATTCACTACTGACATTGACTTGCATGCTTTCATTTTTATTAAGCAATGAAAGCTGATTTTTTTTGCTATTGGCTTTTAGGAAACCAAAGCAAATGAGAGTGTTTAAAATAAAAGCATTTGCAATAGTATCATTTAAGAAGTTGTGGCTGTGTACATATCTCTATATTTCATTTTGTAAATAATAATTTCTATTACCCCTCCATATGTAATAATTTAAAATGGCAGGGGACAGACAAAACTGATTATTTAAAAAAAAACAGCACACATCAACATTACTATTGCTAGCAAAACCTCAGCATGTTTCCCCAATTTCTTTGTAGGCTGTTATGAATTAGTGGGAAATTCTCCTAAGTCAGATTTACCCATCTCAAATTCCATTAAAAAACAGTATATAATGTTGATTGAACTCTGAAGGGCCCCTTTGGTTAGAAAACAACATCTATTTTCCACATGATGTAGCTGTTGCAAAACTGATGGGATGAGTAAACTAAGAAGCAAACGGGAAGGATGTGAGCACTCGTCTTAAGCGTCAAATGAGAACTTTGGCCTTTGATCAATTTAGTGTAAAGGCTCCATCTGTGCCCATATAATTTTAAATTTTGACATAAGCATGCTCTTCCACAAAGAACACACAAGTCCATCAGGTGTTTCTCCAGCAAGAGCATTCCATGATTCAGAATGGTTCCAAGAGAATCTTGGACCTTCCTCCTCTCAAGTGGCTCCTGCCTCGGATCTGGCCTGCAGGTTGCTTCACAACCTTTTCTGACTCCTGGCGCTGGTCTAGCCCGGGGATGAATGAGTCCCTGAAACTTCTTACAAAATATTTGTATGTATCTCCATAGGAAAATAAGAGAAAACAAAAAGATAAAAATGAAAGGGAAGAACAAAACAAAAGAGAACACGGTGCATTTTCTTCCATCTTCTGTAAAAACTTTCTCTCCCCAAATGACAGTTCTTCCTGCAGTTGAAGTGTCATGTTTAGATATATTCAGATAAAAAGAAGATGGAGAAGAATAATGAACAACTTTGCTACTTAGCCAGACACAGCTTCATTTTAGTAAAATGGATGGAAAATCACTCAGCGTCTATAAGGAGTGGGAGAGGAAAGGAGGAGCAAAGGGGAATGAAGTCAGCAAATCAGTGTCTCCCAAAATATAAATGCTCTGTAATGTTTCTTGACTAAATCTTGTTTTGGTGATGTGATTCAATCAATCCAAGCAAAGTCCTCTCAAGCCTGCATACATTAAAAAGCTGGGGTTTTTTTATCATAAGGGTAAGTGCTCTAGTCCAGCTAATCAAGCTCTTCTGAAACTCTTGAGACACTTCAGCTGCCCACTGGTCTGATGCCAGTTTTATTCATCCTGGGTCTAGCACATGGTGGATAGGAGCTTGACTGACTCGCTCTCAGGGTCACACCAGTGATCTTCAGAGCCTGCAAGAGGGGCTCAGCAAAACTCCAGTCCTAGCCAACTGCTAGGAGTCAAATAGTTACTGAATGAAGTAATAATTTCTACCTTTTATTCTGAATGTCTGGATTAACATTCATGCTCAGATTAGAAGAATGATTAGTGTAAAAACATACTGTTCAAAAAAGAAATTCTCTTCTTGGAAGTCAAACTTCAAAAGAATTTGAGCCTGACTCAGACCATCACTTTAGCTTATTGAAATTTGTGGTCACTACTTTGTCAGTTTTTGATGGTCATTTTTTACCCTTAGAGATTAGACTGTAACCATATACTGTACTACTGTCTTGTCATTAATATGTCATGTAAAAACAGGTGATATAATCTGTGCCATATGGACTGTAAGTCTAAGCATAGTGGGCTTTAAATTCCTTTGTTACGTGCTAAAGATGGGTATTCAGCAGCCTGAACAGTATTTCTAGTCTAATATTCATGTAATGTTCATAAGTAAAAACCACCATGATTTATTAAGTTTATGAGTGCAGAAGAAGAAATAGCACATGGAATGATTTGGTCTTGTTATGATGGTCATTTGTTTTATTTACTGTTTAACTCACAAAAGCACCCCGTCAACAGAAATGCCCAATCTTGGATGGACAGATATCTACAAGATGTAGATGCTCCTGGCCTACAGATTCACAAGCCAGACAGAATAAAATGCAGTAGGAGTGTGAAGCTTTGCAATGTGCACCTTTTTAGCTGTAGGAGAGTTTGAAATCCAGCTTTAAATTCATGCCTGCTCAGCTTGCTTCCTGGGATTGAGTCATTCATCATAACTTTAACACTCATAATAAACAAAACAGAGGTTCTTAGTTGAGGGTGCAGCATTTTGGCACTTCTGCCCATCTGTGCTTTAACTGTAGGATTCTTTCTGCTTCTACTTCCCTATTTTATATTCCATCTATGTTATATTCATAGAACCATAGAATCATAAATTTTTTTGGAAAGGACCTTAAAGATCATCTAGTTCCAACCCCCTTCCCATAGGCAGGGACACCTCCTATAATTCCATCTGTTCCATCCACTGAAGGATAAGCCAATACTTCTTATGATGTTGAAAATCTCAAGGAATCTTTTTTTCCCAAAGAATATGTATTACAACAACAGTTTGTTGGAGCATTAGTTGTGGTTGTTGTACTGAAAGATTTATGCTTGGAAAAGAGTCCTGGTTTAAAAGTCTGAATTAATCAGTCACCTTTATCAAGGTCCCTTTACATCCAAAATCTCCATGATGTTCAAGTTGACAAAATGTGATCAGACAGAGATGCTAACCATTACGTACTTAATTTTACCTGCAGTATGACCCATGAAACTGTGCACTTTATCCCATTTGGCTTCTTCTAAAACTAGTTGAAAGAACTTTTTGAAATAGGTTATCAGGCCCAAGCTGTACAGAAATAAACAGCATAGTTTGCATAAAAATTTTTCCTTTCAGCTTTCTTACAGTAATTTCTCTTTGTATATAGAAGGGTAAACAGATGAAATCTGATCATAGAATCACAGAATCAACCAGGTTGGAAAAGACCTTCAAGATCATCAAGTCCAACCGTTAATCTAGGACTGCCAAGTCTGCCACTAAATCATGTCACTAAGGGCCTCATCAATACGTTTTTTGAACACTTCCAGGGATGATCACTCCACCACCTCCCTTGGAAGCCTGTTCCAATGCCTGATAACCCTTTCGGTGAAGAAATTTTTCCTAACATCCAGTCTAAACCTCCTCTGGCACAGCTTGGGGCCATTACCTCTTGTCCTATCATTTGTCATTTGGAAGAGATCAAGCACCTCCTCACTCCATCCTCCTTTGAGGTAGTTATAGAGAGCGATGAAGTCATCCCTGAACCTTCTCTTCTTCAAACTAAACAACCACAGTTCCCTCAGCTGTTCCTTGTAAGACAATTGCTCCCGGTCCTTCACCAGCTTAGTTGCACTTCTGAAGTTACTTCTGATGAAGTAAGCTTGTGCAGCTGCTAGGCTTCCCTTGGAAAGATGTCCTCACCCATGGGATTCTATTGCAGGTAGAAACACTTCTATGGAAAATCTGAGCTCAACTCCTGACTTCTGGATAAAGGCTTTATCTGAAAGTGCTGCAAAAAATGCAACTCTATCCAACTTTTCAAGCAGCTTTAGGGGGACATGATAGAAGTTGACTTACCTAAGCCTAAGGCTGGTTTACTAGTGAATTCTACACAGTGTATTTATAAGGTTATTTCTGTGATTCTATTTTGTCACCAAACACTACTGAAGTGTGTAGGCGTAGAGAAACCAGAACTATGAAGATAAATTATCAACCTACCTCTGATTTCTCGGTGAAGCTTTGTTGTAAGTTAAATTTTGTTTTAATTATTTTCTGCCTAGCTGAATTGAAATATAGATCACACCACTTTTCTACTCTTTTATACAAGTTCTGTGGGTTGAACTGGTATTCTCCATTATCATAAACAAAATGTTCAAAATTTTCACCTTTAATTGAGCACAGAATCTGATGAATACTCACTGGAAAATATCTGCACAAAGATTTTGAAGGAAGGAATAAAATGGGACATAGTGTTGTGATGATATTGGAGGTCAAACTTATCTTCTATTGTGGAGACTGCATCTGTTAGGAAGCAGGGGAACAGCTGTTGAATCTGTTCTATTGTTCCATGAGATTTCCATGGTGGGAGAGAAGGGTCCCAAAATGATTCAGGAGTGGGATTCTTGGCATTTATGATCCTCAGCTCCATTAACTATGAAGAATCAGTTTAGAACAAATGGAGTAAACAAAACACAAGACTGAATTAGATTAATAGCCCTTGCATTTCTTAGAAGCAAGAGTAGTTTATGTGGCCTGACAAATCTAAGCAGAAATAATTAGAGTTCTGTTAAGAACTAGTGTTTAATTATGGCTGACAAGAACTTAATTATTTAATAAAATAAGATTTTATTACTAATGCATCTATCTTTAGAACACTGTGACAGAAGGAAAGAATTTCAAAGATGTTTGTACAAAAATGTAGGCTGACAAGTTCCAAATATGATAATCCAAGAAGCTTGATGTAGGCTGTTGACTTTTTTTTCTTACTACAAAAAGATTTGTTCATGAAGAAGTTGGCCTTTAGCAAAAACTTGTATCGACTTAAATAACTTTGGCTTCACTTTTCTTGTTAAGAGCAGTGTTGGAACAATTGATATATGATACTGTGTGAAGAGTGATGAGCAGGCAAATGGAGTCTGCAAATGTGACAATGGAAGAAGAATAGTTTTGAGATATTACATAATAGAATTCTGTACTTAAAGATGATTAGCTGACACACAAAATGAAGGGGTTAATAATATGCATACTTAGAACCGTCCATTAGCATAATAAGAATTATGTGGCTATACCAAATGGAGAAATGACCCTACATTTCTTTGGAGATAAAAAGGGTCAGCTTTAAACACCCATAGCCCAATAGCTTGTGGTATCTTGCTTCCAATGACAAGGAAACAATAAAAATGGGTATTACACGGAAAGAAAATGATGAGAGCTCACAAAAGGCCTTTCTCTAAGTAAAATGAAGTATCCAGCTGGATTAAAGGAAATGAGTTTTACTGTGCCTGTGATAGCTGCTTGAGGCACTGAATCTGAAAGTTTGTTGTTTTTGCAAATTCACAGGAAAAAAATCTGAATCAAACTCACACAGTCATCAACTGACTGGCAACTGCCCCAAGACTATTATGATTAATTAGGTTTTAAATAAGCAAGACAGTGAGTTATATTTTCTGGAGGGCTCAAGTAAGGGCATCCAGTCACAGTGCAGAAGTTGTACTGCTGAATGAATAAACAGGAATCAACTGCAGATGGTGCTGATATGATTTTTGCACTGGTTAATTTAAATCTTCCCCCCCTGTACAGTGGCTTCCTCAATTATGTTTCTGAAATACCAAGATTAGAAGTGAGAAGTTATGAAATATTTCGGACATCTACAAAATGGCATTTTGTAAAACAAAAAATCAGCTCACCTGTTACCATAGATCCCATAATAAACCATCATAATAAAGCTGATCTTATATCAAGCTCTGCTCTAAATCCTGTATTTCTTGACATCAAGGAAACTCAGGGTAATTTAAAGGTTGAAAGTGTAAAAAACACAGTCACTTCAGTAGGGCATCTCTCAGTTGCATTGCTGCAGATGGGAAGATTGCCTCTTGTTTGCTGGGAGAGAGTTCTTTATACATCAGAATTGTGGATTAGGTGGCATGAACATGAAAGGGGAAGGGGGGAAGCAGATTACTACTAATGTTTCTTTTCTTTGGAAATGGAAATTAAATAAAAAATTCCCAAACGGGCCTAGCTAGCCAACCTAGCTAGCACTGTGGGTGGAGACATGACATTTAGCCTGACATGTGGGATGATGCACAGCCCCAGGACTTAGTGTATCTGCTTCCAACATTACAGAGCCCTGCAGAAAGGATTCTCTTGTTTTGGTATATAACATGGTGTAAATTTCATAAATCAGTACTTTTCCATACCTGTCCATTTCTGTCATTACAAAAGTGTCAGATAGCTTTCTAAAGCCTCTTCAATATTTAGCCTATTTCTTTCATCCTACCCTGTGGAGGGTTTTATATTCTGTTCATTTTATTGCAGACTGGTATAAAGAATATTGACTTTGCTAGTAGTGGCTGTGCACTTTGTACTAACCCTCCAGGTGCTCAGGACTCAGGCTTACTTCATCAGACCAACTTTTTCTGAACTTGTCATGACTTGCCTTGAGTTTTTGTTTTAGGTAAAACAAACCATTTTCTAATAAAGAGGTGACCAGGTTCCTCTCTGCTTACCTTTTATACCTTAGAAATATTTAGTTGAGAGGATGTAATATTAACTGTAATATTCCTTCAGCATAAAAACCATCACTGGGGACCAGTTACTCTACAGATTTATTCAGAATTGTCCTATTGATAGTGAAGCATGTCTCAGTTGAGCACGAAGTCTAAATATCGAAGTTACTCTACTTCATTAGTCCAATTCAAGTTACCTCAGGAGAAAACAGATTTCAAAGAGATCCATGCAGTGAGTGTATGCATACCATGTGCATGCATCCCAATGCTAGTTTCTGCCCATTTCAACTCAATGAATCAAGAACACTTTGTTATGGATAAGCCCACTCAGCTCAATGTCTCAAACCAACTCCAGTGCCAGCCCAGCTGTTGCTCACCATCTGCATAACCAAGGAAGAATGCACAGCTCATCCTAGTTATGGATAGAGTTTAACCTGAAATTTGAAAATTGCTCATAGTCACCATGAATTGGTCACCCCTGCTTGGAGATCAAAAAATAATACTGTAACAATTAGAAAAAATGCACTTAAAATGTTTGTGGCCACTAGCTGACAGAAAGGGAAAGCAATCCTGAGACCTCATGTGTATAGTGCTCCCGATGAGCTGACAAAATTGCAGGCAGGTTTTCAATGTTTATTGCAATATCAGTACTTCAGCAAAGTGCTTTCTAAGTAAAGGAGGAAGCTGAAGACCTTGGGAGATATTCAATGCTTCTAGAGAGAGATACTTAGATATTTGGATCTAAAATACAAAACCAGTAACATTTTAAGTGTAAAATAAATGTGCAGAAAAGACTTACTTATAAGAGTGAAATGATGCAACTTTCAGGTCCTGTTTGGTTCATAAAATAGAATATGTAAGCATGGTGGTTTTCAGACTAAAATTCACTTTGAGCCTATTAGAGAGAATCTTTTTGCAGCTCAAAGGCAAATGACATAAAATGTGCATTACTTTGTTTATATTATGTGTAATAACAGCCATAACTTTTCAGTCTTTTCACTTACATCTGATATTGCCCATGCAGCAGGTGAAACTGCTTGGACAGAGTTTTGCACAGAAAATTTTGGACTCTGGATAAATGAACTATCACACACTTTGGAAGCATCTTTTAAAAAAGTATCAGTCAAGTGACTACAGTGTGTCTCTCACTGAGTGTTAGGCTGGAGAATGCTCACTGGATCGGGTTTGCTTTCATCCGGTATGGAGCTCCCGGGTTCTGTCACACAAACATTTCTCATTTCATGACTCATTGGTCTGGTGCATCTCAAAAGCCCCTTTGGAGATGTTACAGTTGATCATTTCCATCTGCCTACCATACATGCATGAACTCCACAGCTGCCACTTACTAAAATCAGTATGATATTTTAGATAAACACAATATCAGCTTAATAATACTACAGGAAATGTCTGTAATTTTATCCTTGTTTACTTTACAAATTCTGACACCTTTGAGTCCCACTGGGAATCAAATAACTAATTCTTCAAAAATTTTTGCTTCTCTTCTGGTTAATAGTAACTTTTGCTTTGAGGGGTTCATCAAGGACTGCACAACTGAAGACACTGAAAGAAATGAAAAAATCAGAGCCTTACATAATGACAAAGTAGTAGCTGATTTGCATCGTGCAACACCTTTGTGATGTACCTTATGTGTTATTTAATGGTCTTGTCATCCTGATCAATTTTAAGAAAAATGACAACATAGTATTTTAATATGAAAATTCTTTTCATTGCATCCATGCCTTCACAAACTGCAGATTCTACCACCGTGAATCAAAATGCAGAAGTCTTAACAGCTTTTTTTTTTTGAGAGCAGCTACATATTGTCCCTTTGCAGTTTGAATCATTTTTATTTCTTAGAAAGAAAAAACCCCAAACAAATGACAAGTTACATTTCATAATATAGGATGCCAGACTCTTGTGTGACATCCAGTTAAGGTCAGAAATGACCTTCATTAAAGGCACTGACCTCTGTGGGTAAAAAAACCTGTTAAGTTCCATGTCTGAAACACTTTGGAGAAGTGCTTCTCAGAGCAGTGGTGTAAGCCAGCCTGCTACATGGATTCTATGTCCATGGTATTGCAGCCATGAGAGACATGGCTCTCTGCAACATCTGGCTTGTAAAATGGCTTCTGAGTCAAGTGCAGCTTGATAGCCCAGGGTCCTTCCCTGTTAAGGAGAATGCTTCCTCAGGGTAGCAGATCTAGGAGCTGCTGTTGAGAGCTAGCAAAGAAGAGGGAGGAAGGTCAGGGTTGTCTCCAGCCTGACCCTGTCCTCAGGACTGCTGGAGCAGAGGGGCAGCTCTATATCAGCCCGGCCCTCCCTCCCTCTCCCTTAGGAAGAGTCCCCACTACATTCTTCTAAAGATGAGCATGGGTCATACTTTTTTTTTTTAATTAATAATGGTAGTACCATTTCTCTTCTTGCAATAGGATAATTCTTAGCATGTTTATTCATGATGTAATAGAATAGGGATCATCCCTGTCCATCAGAGATTTGTACCTGTTCTGATAAAAGACCTCGGGGAAATTCCCCATGGTGTCTGTTGTTTTGTGCATGAAAGCATGAAAATCCTGAAAAGACTTTACCCGTAAGCATGATTATGCAGACAGAGCACTCCCTGGGGACAAGTAAAGACCCAAGTTCTTGACGTTCTTCCATGGTCTGATTATACATTTCACAGGCACCAATCCTAAGCTCCAGTACATAAATGGTCCTTGGAGGAGAGATCACACCTGAGGCCTCCTCCTACCCAGAAGAATATCCTAAAAAATGGACACAGGAGACATTACCTTTTGTACTCTGATTAGCAGTGGCACAGACTCTACTAAACTCTCAGCTCTCATTTAGGTGGAGTGGAAGGTTAGGGTACTTTCCTGGGATGCAGGGGGTCTGGGTTTGAAAATTCTCAGACTAAGGAGGAAACAAAACCTGACTTTCTCAAATTGTGACTGAGCTGACTGTTACCAGGCTGGAATATGAGCAGCAGGGGTGACAGTGACCTTGGTCGAGTCATAATCCGGTCAGACAGCACTGAACCTGCTTGGAGAATACTTAAAGAATTAAGCCTCTACAATAACGAGCTGGTTTTCAGAAGCATAATTTTGGACATAAGTGATTAAAGTAAGACTTAACAAAAATTGAGTCTATTTGGTTTGGATTTAGCTCCTGCATATTTTTTTGAAACTAAATACCTTAACCTACTAAGGAAATCTTTATCACACTTTAGATAATTAAATAATTTATCCTACTGTGTCTGACTGGCATTAAGTATGTGCTCAATGCCCAGCAGCATTCATGGAAAGATTTATTGAGAAATACAGATAGAGGGTTGGATAAAGGACAGCTTTTGTATCACACTGGATTTCTCTTGAGCCCGCCACCTTTGACTGTTATACATAGGATTGGTCTTTCTCAAATTGGATGATATGACTGTACCATAGGCAAACTGTTAGGGCTACAGGACTCTAACTCTTTTTTATCTCTTCTTCTTCACACAGATTTTCACAAGTTAAATTCCTCACAGGTTTCATAAGTGTTGGTGTTGCTTTTCTTATATTAATAATTTGGAGGCAGTTTTAAAAATTCCCTTTGCAGAAAATGCACATTTACTGCTCTAGAGTAGAGTGTCACCAGTCAATAGCAATCACTGTCAGACACAGTCAAATGCTAAACACCTCTTTAATGAGGTCACACTGATGACTGACAAACACCACCTTGACTTAAAAAATGTAAGGCAGACAATACAGATACATATTAAAATTATAGATAAGTGCAGAATGAACAGAAACAGATTTCTGTCTGCTTAAAGATAATATTGCCATACATGGATGTGTGCCTTCTGAGAAAATAATTGCTAGCTTGAAAATGAATAAGGAAAGATATGATCTGAGTGACATAATCCTCAGAAGAATGAAGAGATTCCTTGCAAGCAAAGGGACTCTCCTTGAAGGATGCTGTGTTTGCTAAAAGGGGATGCACATTTTAGAAGACAGAAGCTCCTAGAAGAGAAATCCATTCAGAACCACTAAACACAGAAAAAAAAAGGCTATGTTTGGAGGATGAGAGAGTACTAGGGAGAAGCAGAGTATATGCTTGCCTGTTCTTTTACTCTTCTGTAAACACGTCTTTATGACTACTGATGGAGAATCATATTGTCTGAGTCAGTGTGGCTGGTCTTCTGTGAGAATCATGGACCCCACTCAGAATTTTTATTATATGGACTAATCCCTAACAATCATAAAAATCTTCAACAACACAGGTTTTATCTAATCTAGAAGTGGTTGTCCTAGTGGCTAAAGAAAAGACAAATTGATTTTATCTAGATCAGACAGATTCCTTTGGGCTAATGTGTTTTGTAAGTAACCTGTGGATATGTTTGCATTCTTCAGAGGCAAAGAATGTTTCACTGTGAAAATAACTCACATTTGTATTTCAAATGCTTCTTGAACTCAGGCAGGCTTGCTCAACCACTTTCTGGGTGAAAAATCTTTTCCTGATATCTAACCCAAACCTCCCCTGATTCAGCTTTATGCTGCTTGAAATGTAATTATTTATTTGTCTCCTCTTAGAGCTCTGGTTTAGTGCCAGACCTCTGAGGAAGGGCGGCTCTCTGGAAAGGCTGTCTTTACCTTCACTTTCACACCACCCAGTGCAATCTCCACAGAAGTAGCTAGACTATAGAACCATATTCACTATATTTTCTGTATTTATTTTTTTTTTAACATTGTATAAAAACAAGGAGAAACAGCTTCAGAACACCAGTGCTCTGGCTACTGCGATGTTGTGAACACATGGTTACTTCTACTGGTTGTAGTTTCTCATACCGATAGGATAGTTTAGAAATCAGTAGGGTACCAGCAGGCCCCAGAAGTACACTAGACTTTACAAGTACCCAGTTTAAAGGAGAATAGGAAATTTAGTTTAGAAAAACTCATTCAGTTTTCTTCTCTTCCCAAACACAGGAGCCTAAAAATTAGGCACACTCAAATCTGGGCCTGAGTTGCCTTGGGTCTGAGCCAGGGCTTTTATGAAGTTGTTTTTATTGAGGAATAGAAAGAGAGAGGAGGATGACAGCAGTGTAAAAATGTTCCAAATTAATATATTGCATGGCACAGCACATATATTGTTGCTGGAAATTTGTTATTGCTGATAGTAAGTGGGAGAAAAGAAAATCTCTGCTGTTTACTTCTATGACTGGACTATTTATCCAAATGTGACCTGTCTCACATAGCATTATAGATGACTGCTAAATAAGAAATATGTGTGCATTGCACCTGAATAAACTATTGTTGTTAGAAGAAGACGACATACACAACTTCCCAGAGGCATAACAATGACTTTTTGAGCTTCCATCCTCAAATGGAAGGGGAAAATACATCAAATAGATCTGGAGATATATTGTGTTGATGCAAACATTGATAGCATTGTTATATATTACACTTTACTGAGAGTCAGTGGCTTTCTAAAACCTCTAAACCTTTAAGGAAAGTAAATGACAATGGAGAAAGACAAAACAAGGTAAAATAGGACACAGCAAGAAATGAGCCATTTTGTTAGTGGAACGAATTGATACTTCACAGGAGATGCCCCCACAGAAGGTGTGACCAGTTCCTGCTGAGCTGACTAATAACATCACTGTACACCCTGCAGATGGTTGTAGGCCAAAGGCTTAGAACAGAAAAAGAAATGACATTCATGAAGGAAGCAGATAGATTTAAGAGATTGAACAAAGTCACCAGATTTTTCCTGGTAAACACAGAGCTGACTGTTTGCTTTTCATGACAAAGCAGGAATTAACACTTCTGTGTTATTTTGATTAATTCTTCTGTTTTTGTTATTATCCAGAGCCATAATGACATTGCAAGGACTCTCAATAAAACAGAACTATCCTGCCTAATGTAAACAAAGCAAAGTGTGACAATTTTCATATTCTAGTTGGTTGGTTTTTTTCTTTCAGAGTGACTATCAGAAGTCTGTCACAAAAGAGGTATGATTTTTTTTTTAATCTTTCTTTTATATAAACATCGGATTAGGTTCAGGAGAGAACTTGAAGTCTCTCTTCAGCTTTTGATCAGGTTGAACAACTGCTGGGGTGGAGAAGTGTGGTCAACTTCAATCAGTTCTCTAAAGTGTTGCCGGCATTAAAACTTGCTCAGAAAGCAGAGCCATCACTATAAAGTGCAAACATCAATGCCAAATCATGCTCACTTCTGAGTTGCAGAAAATAACTTCAGCATAATTGTTCCTCTTGTTTAGACACCGTTACTAGGACACGCAAGGGGCAGAGTTAAGCAGAAGCTGGTCTGATATGGCATTTGCACTGATCAACTAAAGTAGTTCTAATGATTTTGATCAAAGTAAAAATGACATGTAAACTTGTTTCTTTATTTGATTTAAGCCGGGATAAACTGACTAAAGCTATCATTCCCTGCTTATAGTGACGGTTTTCAATATTTTATGTTTCCAGTTTGGTTCATTAAAGCTGGAGTGCAGGTTCACATTTTAAGCCAGAGGAATCAGTATGAATTTAGATGAATTCTGCATCTAGCCTTTTCCTTTTTACTTTTCACATTTTCTTCAAGGTCGCTGGGAAAAATGTTCAATACAAATGATCCCCGAGGGTCCTTGTTAGAAACACATCTGTTCAATGATGGTAAAAACTGTTTACAATTACTCTGACATCAATTCAGTTAACTAGTTCTGAATCCTTCGAAAGTATGCAATGTTGTTTTTTTATCTTTCCATTTCAGTGAAAACACCCTATGGTACAAAGTCAAAACCTTTCTGAACAGAATTAAGAAGACACTAAATTAACAACAATATCATTCTCAACTAAGTGTTAAAGTATCAGAAAAAAAACTTTAATGTACTTTGAGAATTTTTTTTCTTAAATCAAAGCTAATTTAATTTGTTCTTTTCCTTAATTTTGTAGTAAGATTTCTATATCAGCTCTTCATTATTTGGCTGTGCTTATGTCAACATGATTAAACTACAAATACTTTCAAAAAATGTTAACAGTGGCTTTTTTTTTTGTATTGGTCAGAAATTTCCTGTTATCCAAGAGTATTAAAACTCAGCATTGATGTTGACATATCTCCTCAGTTTATACTTTTAAGACTCATAAACAAAGGTTATGCAGATATGTTTCATTTTAAAAAGTTTAACCTTATGGCCTTCCAGTTTGCATCCTTGTTTGTTGTGGGAGATATATCAAACAACGATTTTCTGCATCTGCAGGTCAAAAACATTTGTTGAATATAGTCTCTCTGCACTGTTGGCCTTCTATCATTTCTGCCTCACAACTGACCACTGCTAGCATTAGGGTTCCTTCTGCTCCTGGCTCCTAGACTCCTTCTTGGTTCTTCACATTCTGTAGGCTTTGACCTGCTCTTTTCTACCTCTATCTGTTTTTTTCTGATTCCATATAATTTCTACTAATTATTCTCACCATCTGAGGCACTTCTTAACCTTTACTATTTTTACTCTCCTGCTAGATGAGGCTGAATAATTAAATGCTATAGCCTTCTCTCTTTGTGAGATTTTGTAAATTTATCAAATGCTTTTAACTTCATTTCAATTATCACTCATTTTATTTTCCTATTAAAATTATCTTTCCCAACTGACTTAGCTTACAATTACTTTCAGTTTGGTGAAACTTAATCCTCTGAAGCACAAAATTTCCTGCCAGGGCTTCATTCAGCATGCAGATGAAAAGTATAATAAAGTCATGATCACTTAGCTCAGAAAGCATAGTTTTGTTCTGTGATCAAGTCCTCTTTAGCTAGTGAGATGAGATGTAATATAGGACTTAATCAAATTAGATCAGAAAATTGTCAAAAAGGTTTCTAGACATATCAAGAGCATTTTAGCACTGGGAGAAAAAGACTTTCAGCCTCTCCTCTTTAGCTGAAATTCCACATGGTAATCTAGTTGCTTTTCAATATTTTATAGGAGGCAGAACTAGTCAAATGTTTCTGAGTGGAAAAATGTGGTTGGCAAATTTTGATTGAATGAAATAAGTTTTTAAAAGCAGGTTAATGAAAAAGATTCAAACATTGTTTTCTTAAGATTAAAAGAGCACATTTTACTCTTCTTGGATTCTAGTTTTTAGATGCACATGCAAAAAAGAAAATAGTTTGACCTCTAAACTGGAGGATATTAGACAATATAATTTAATGTAATTACTATATGCTTATGGCTTCAGGAAAACAGGTGAGCGCTCCTAGCTTTAAGGGAGCAAACCAGAACAAACACACCTTTGAAATCCTCCTGATGCTCCCATACATGGGTTTGGCTTCCCCAGGACACCATGTTGTGGTAGGTGGGAAAGTCTGGAGTACACAAACCTGAAGCAGCAAAGCATCCAAGTATTTGGGTACCTCACATGGAGCAGATTTGTTGAAGTGGGGCTGTGAATGAGTTAATTGAGGGCACTGAGCAAAGCTCCCTGGCTTTTCCCACCTATTAGCACCTTCTGGTGTCACATAAGCCCTACTTCACATATGGATGCACAAATGTCCTATTGCATATATGGCAGCTGCAGTGCCACTGGGTCCTGCAAGACTCTTTTGCCCCTTATAGAGATCATAATTACCTTTGACGTATATTTTTACATTTACCCTATTTATATATAATTGCTTCGATATGAACAAGTAATGGATATTTATGGGAGAACTTTTTTAAAAGTCAAAGATTGATATCAAATAGCAACAAGTGAGTAATAAAATACAGATTTCTAAATAAAAAAAAATTAAGAGATATGGCTTTCAATACAAGACTGATTAACATACAAAAGAAAAGAAAGTATGAAAAAGTTTCAGAAATACTGAAGTTACTTTCCAGCCAAGCATACTTCTTCAATGCAAACCAGACCAGTGGTGTCTTGCAGCACTGCTACTTCTACTCACTTAAAAATTCACTGAGCTAAAAAAGTAGAGTGGGAAACCATCTGTGGTAATGGGCAGAGAAAAGTCATCTCATCCTGCTGGACTAAGAGCTATGCTACTGCAGAATTTCCAAGTCCTTCCCACATAGAGCAGCAGGAAGCTATTTTTAGCAGCCATTTTATCTACTGCAAATTGCTATATTGTTGATATGGTAATCAATGGTAACAATATAAATCTACAGCCATGGAGGTTACCTGGAGTGAGAGGGCAAAAATAGTAGTTTCCCTTTAGAAATTACTTGCTATTTTCTAGTGGTTATGTATACACAGCAGTGGTCTGTGTTCTCAGGTAATTTACTGTCAGGTGATGCTTGAAAACAGGCTGGATTTCAAACAAGACTAGTATTAAGAGTTCACATGCTTGTAATGTCTGGAAATCATTTCACATTTGGATTTAAATGACAGAGAAAAAATACATTTCCGTGATAACAGACAGGTTTAGGCCTTATGGAATTTAAGCCAGGTTCTAGCAATCTAAAGAGAGCTGTCGCATAAACCTTAGAAAAGACAGACTATGTCACTGACTGATTTAATTCCCTGGAATGGAATAAAGGGGTATTACTTTTTGTACATATAAATTCAGTAGCACACTGACCTCAGAAAATTCAACTTCTTTCTGCACAGGATGAGATTTATTATTGCAATGGCATGAGGCACTTAACTCAGGAGATATTAATTATCAAACCCAGAAGGAACTCGTTACAGTAAATCAACAACATAAACCTAGCTCCATGCCAAGGTCATGCACTGTTGGACACTTTTAAGCAGATCAGTTACATATTTCTTGTAGTTTCAGAAAAAGATGTCAATGATATCATCTCTCTGACAGATAAATGAAATTAAAATAATGACAACAGACACATGTTTGTAAAAGATTCCTCTTACTGGGTCATGGAAAGTTGACAATTACTGTACACTCTAGGCAAAACCCCCCCACATCTGGGGAAAGATTAGGCAAAGTTTTGCCCTCCTTGCTTTTTTTCTATGATTCCATTCCTGATGGTTAATGCACTCTTCTGCTATTCCTTTTGCTAGTGTTGTGTAATTGCTTCAGCAAAGAAGCACTAAATACTCCAAGTGTCCCCCAGTATATTTAGAGGCATTAACAAGAGGAGAAAAATAAGGATGAACAAATGAGAAGTGCCCCTTGATACACAGCGTAATTTGGATCTGTCATGGGGGTAGGTTAATTTTAATTCACAAACTCAAGCAAAGCCATTTAGGCTCACAGGGCAATGCACATGGAAAGAGAACTACCATAAATTCCAGTCTAAGAGTAAATTCCTGCAAACATTTAGAGTGTTATTATTTAGGTTACCAAAATGATTCAAGATGAGTATGAAATGGCTGTGTAGACTCCAGCTTCTATCAAGTCAGTATGCAGCATTTTCTATACTGGTGTCATATTAGTGATTTCAATATTCAACTTTTAATTTCATCTTTCAAATGCATTTAGAAAACAAAAGCATAATAATACTTCTCTGTCCTTCACTATACATTGTTTGCCCATTTCACATTTCACATTTTAGTTATTTAAAATGGCATTTATGTAAACCAGTGTCTCAGTTTAGAATGGCCAGGGCAAGCCACAACTCAGAGACAGTTTGCTTCTGCCACTCCCCTCCACCCCCCTCAGGAAATAGAAGGGGAGTAAGGAATAAAGGCTGAACGGTTGGAAATTAAAACTGTAACAGATTTAATGGAACAGGGAAGGGGAGTAACAGGTGGGGAAAAAAAGAATATATATACAAATATATAAAACCCGACTCCGACGACCACCGATACAAGCTCCCAAAAAGTCCTCCACTGCAAAAGCCGATGGGGAAAAAAGAGTCCAAAGCACCGCCCAGCACCTGATGCAGTCGGATCCCGCAGAGCACATGGCGAGCTGGTAACAAAAGGCAAGGCTTCTCCTCCGGGCAGGCTCCATGTGATGATCAGGAACGAGCAGAAAGGGAAGAGAGAGCGCGGGAAAGAAAGAGGAACTTCCTGTCCTCCTGGCTTTATAGAGCTTGGCAGGAAATAGGAGGGAATACCGACACCCCAGACCCCTTTTCACAAAGGGTCCAAAACTCCACCCCTCTTTGGGTCCTTGCAGCAAAAGCCATAAGATTTTGCCTGTCCCCTCAAACCATAACAACCAGTTGTTCATAAAGTACTATTTTTTTCTACATCATCTCAGAGTAATTTCAAATGTTAAAACAACCTGAAGTAGCTATACAATCTAAAGGACTGCAATATTTTTAACAAACTGCTACTGTCTGCTACTGCATTCTCTGCAACTACCTAAAAGGAGGTAGTGAGGCGGGGGTCGGTCTCTTCTGCCGTGCCCGTAGTGAAAGGGAATGCCTTGGCATTCCCTGCCCTGAAAATCATCAGTGACTTTATCCAGAAGACTGAATTCCCTTCAGAGTGCAAAATACTGCATAGTGTGTGTTCGTATTTTGTCAACAAATGGTTTATTTTTTACTTAACAGTATTACCAGATGCCACACTATTCCACTGGGAATGTAAAGTTATTTACAGACCTATCAGGATATATAAAATTAATGCATGTATAGAACTTGCCTGATTCTTTTGCAAGTTACATAAAATTGTAACTAACACATTTGCTGAGTCCTTTTGGGAAGGTGGAAGTGTGAAAGGGTCAAACTGATAGGAGATCAGCAGCAGGAAGCCAATCAAAGCTCTGGAAAGCTTTGATTGCTCTTCCATTGGATCCCCTGTGTTACGCTTGCTTTTATTCTACATCAGCTGGTCATCTTAAAACATCACTGTTACAAAGATCTAGCTGGCCTCTTTCTGCTTTGCCACATGCTGATGTGGGGAAGGAGGATGCAGGGTGCTTTCATAGCAAGGTGCCCTTGATACCTACCAGCGCGTTCACTCTGACTGCCTCATGTGATGTTCTTCAAGGTGTTTGAACTTTCTATATAAATGAGTGATCTCAAAGCATTGCATCTTTTGGAAAGCTGCTTTCCAGTCCTTTCTCCTGTAGCAGTGGCCATTGTCCCATTTATTGCAATAGCCTGAATGTATGCCTGAACATGTTTCCATATTTTAACACTAGCAGCTTGTTGGTTAGGTTGTTTCAGGTCATTGCCTGGATTTCTAAGCTCATGCACATCAGACCAGCAAGACACAGATGAGAAAGCTGTCACAGAAGAGTGTGTAGTAGTTAACTTGATCAGATAGAGTCAGCTCTACAGAATAGAAGTAAATATATAAATAAATAAATAAGCATAATTGCTTTGCAATCCTGGATTCTTTATCTCATAGGGATGATATTATCTACTGGTTATTGAATCTTCTCTTTTCTGGGTCTCAAAGAGCTTAATACATATATTTTTTAAAAAAGATAAATTAATCAATAAGTTAGGGAGTTAAGTTGAGAAAGCAATGTATCTTGCATAAAGTCTTTGTCTTTCTGAGTGTGGTTAATCCCAGAAGGCACTGAGACTTTCAGCTCCTGAAGTCCAAAGCCTGGGCTGCTTTGTCTCATACGAATGCAGGTCACATAATATACAGTGTAGCCATAGCACTAAATATTTATAATCTCTACGCCAAAAGCGCTTTGTAAATTACATATCTAAAGTTCTGTCTCTTTCTGAACAGCAGCCCTTGCCACATAGTGTTGTTTACAGGAGTATGTATTTACTAAAGACAACAAAGTGAAGCCTTAATTTTTACTAAGGGAAAGCTGAGAGGTTCTGGGTATCCATGAAGAACACTAGTATCTTATAAACCCATGAGCAATTAGATAAAGCTAAAACTTCCAGTATGTCCATCCTGTCTCTTATGCAGGGGGTCTGGAATTGCGGTAATCACCTATCCCCGGCAATTCTTTTTTTTCTACAAAGTGTTGACTGAAAACTGGGAAATACGTACTGCATCCACATGTGCTGAGTGTAAGAGAAACCCAGAGGCAGACTGTGACTTATGACTCAATTTCTTTCCAATTTGCTGATGGGACCATTCAGCTGCCTATTTCCTCCTATGTGTAATTCATGGAAATGTCACAATTTTTGTTTTGAAGTACTGCTGTGAAGGTTTCTGCTCTCCAACAGAGTGCTGTGGATATAAATGGTGTCAGGTAGCATGCTGACTGATATACACAATGATAGAACTTCACTTTAATGAGATCCCTGGTAATCATGAAAGAAGAGAAGAGCAGGACATACAAAAGGGAGTTGTAAAGAGAAAGAATAAGAATGTGCATTATGTGAGTTCATGTTTGTGTGTGTATGTGGCAAACACAGAGAAATAAAATACTTGAGAAACATATTTAATGCCCTAAGCCTCTGTTGAAAGTTCAGTGATTTACATATTTGAAAGGACTCTAGGCAAATATATCACAGCCAGACCTGACAAGTATTTCTGATTTTTAAGTCAAGTTAAATAATTGTTAGCAAATTAGCTATCTTATGTAAAATACCTATTATGGGATTGGATTTGGAAAAAAGCAGATAGGATTTTGGGATGTTAAATACAGTTCTTATGGGGCAGAAATTTTTGTAATGAGACAGGAAAAATATAAAATAAAAAGTAAATTGTTTTCTACACAATAATAAAAGGATTATCTAGATACTGTATCTGTTCATACGTCTGTTTTTGGCAGCTAACTAAATCAGAGAATTCACTGGAGAATTATAGTAAATATTTGCACTCAGAATACTTGAGTTAGCAATTTTAGCTCTTGGATTCTCTGTGAATTCCCAGCTACTTTTGCATAGATACTTAACTCCACTATTTACAAAAACTTCCTTTCTCTAGCAATAAGGTGCAATACATCTATGAATACAATACAAAGAAAGATATTTTTTTTCAGGTACAGCATGGTGATCTACTTTGATGATATAGTCAGGATTATAATTATATTGGATGTTGTTTAGGACAGGAATGATATAAAAAGTATTTACAGTGCAATGTAATTGCATCACACTTTTCATTAAGATAAAAAGCAATAGTTAATTACAGAGAAAGCTGATACAGGTGTCAGTCTGCTCTTCAGCATTGCATTTTTGGAGTTACTAGTTTTCATCCGGTAAAATTGAGACCTGTCCAGTTGTTTTTGTTTTGTAGCTGACTGTCAGTTTGAGTATCTTTCAGTCTAGCAAAATTTAAGTAAGGAGAGCACTTTTTTGACTTGTGATAGATCCAGTCAGCATTACGTATTCACTCTGAGCTGGAGCCTTACATTTTTCAGCAGCCCATGGTGTGTTGGTTACAGAGCACCTTCGCCTCTTCTTACACAAACTAAAGCTTATCCATTGCACCAGGTACTTGGTAATTTCTCAAAGTTTTATGCCAACCATAAACGAGCACCCTTCAAATTGACCAGGGATAGGGGTCACTGCCAGGTTTGTAGTCTCTGCTCAGACACGAGTCCAGCCTAATTAAAGGTCACCCTCAATAAGTCCTGAACTAGGACAGGCAGGTAAGTCTTACTTCTGTCAACACTGCCCCTATGAAATGGTGTCAGGAAGAGATGGGAGCAACTTGTTCCTGCATCCACTAACCGTTTACCCAGACTGGGATTCACAGAGCTGCTACAGGGAGAGTTATCCAGGGAGATATGTCTAGTGGTATGTAAACACCCCATTAAACTCTTGGGCACTCAGGGACCCTTCTCTTCCAGATGATGCCCTGGAGTTCCCCAGCTGGGACTTGTTTCCAGATTTGCTGTTTGTTTGAAAAAAAAAAAGCTGATCTTGAGAAATGCCTCAAAGGGACAATTTAGGAATGCCCAGTGGAGTCATTAGAAAGCTCTCAGAAAATCTGAAACTATGAGACAGCAGGAGTAAAACCCATCTAGGCATCCTCTGAAACTAAACAGGAATTCAACACAATTTGCTTTAATGTCAGTAATTGCAGTGATCTTTTAATTAAGAAAACATATGTGGAGTAACACAGTCCTCTCCTGAAGCATTTCAGTGGTCTTCTCTACTTGGTACAATCCCAGGAACACCCTCTTTTCAATTTGTCTGGTAGATGAAACCATTAATCAAGCTACTCATACATTTTTAAACAAGAAACACAGTGCCACAAGTTTCTTGCTGCATTCAAGCTGTTTATGATGAAAGGGAAGATCAAAAATATTTTTGCAATGGATCTCTCCAAAATGCTTTATCTTTTTCACTAAGAAAATTCTGCAGTGTTTAATGTCCACTGTGATTTGATTAGGGAAATTGCTTTACAAAGAAGCAGCAAGATAAAAAAAACCCAAACAACCTGCATCATTAGTGTGTGTTCCTGGTGGCAATGATCCATAAAATGTTATTGCTTTTCAATTATCAGTTCATAGCTGATCTTTGAGAAAACAAAGCTATTGCTCACAGGATTGTTAGTAAACTGCATAAATAAACTGGGTGGGTTAGTTTGGCTTTAACATAGACAAATAGCAGGATCTGCCAATTTTGTGCTACCAGTCTTGTAATGGAAACAATGCATTAGGAAAACGTTATGAGACGGAGGTGTTCTGGTTTTGTACTGTATCTTACAAGTGATATCCCTCCTTGTATGGAAGAAACTGGTGTGGGATAGATAGTCATTTTGAGTGTGATGTGACAATGCTTGAACTGACAAGTGATTATCTAGCGTCGTCTCTTCCTTTTCCTCCTAGGACATATATCTTAGATTCTGCACTGAAGTTAACTCTAAAGATTTCCTTGGTGTGGGCTTTCTCTTACTCCCCCATTAGGGCCATATTTGTTGTCTCAAAGCAGGGCTGGCATCTCCATTTGCATGAGCTGGTGAGTTACACAGAAAGGAAAATTGTAGGCTAGGGAGGCTTGTTTACTTAGGGAGGTAGAAGAGACCTTTTCAGAAAACAAGTATCAGCCCATTGCTAGAGCCTGTGATTTCCTTTATCTGAACATTCACTGAAAGTAAAAGTGCTCAGGTATATCTTTTTTTGTGGATTGCTTTGTATATTTAGTAAAGGAAAAAATTTCGCTATCAGTTCTAGATGAACGTGCATGAATGTGGACTCTTCCACCATGAGGATAAATACAATCACCCTGTTTAGAGCTGGACAGATGGACACAGTATTGACACAGAATTAGGCCATTATCAGGTATTAGGAAAGCTCAGCAGATAACATCATCCAGTCCTTGGATGTATTGGGAAAACTTTTCTGAAAAGGGAAAAAATCTTCGGTACACATGAAGCTTATCTTCAAAAATTTATCTCAGGGCATTTGTCCTATAAAGCAAGACTGGGAAAGCTGTGGACATTCGTTGTTCACTTTCTTTTCTTTCCACTTTCTTTTTCCAGTTTCTTTCTGCCCATGTCAGGGGCATTGGAACTAGATGATCTATAAGGTCCCTTCCAACCCAAACCATTCTATGACTCTGTGATTCTGTGATTCTTCTTCTGGATTCTATTTTCATTTTCAGAGTGTGAGAAGACCAAAATTGTGTTAAAATGAAGATATTCACTACTACTTTGATGCACAAAAACATCTATCATTGCAAATTAAACTTGCTTTTACTGATACTCATATTCCGTGTCCTGCATTTTGCCATCTGCACTCTGTTGAATAAGGGAGAGATCTTTGTAGAGGACATTGTCTCCTCTTTCAGACTGATTTTTTTGACTGTAACACTACAGGAACACATTTATCAGTGTTCAAGCATGCTTTTAAACCCACACTGCTGGTATACTTGGTATTTGTAAAAATTCACAAGGTTTGCATAAACTCCCAGGCTGACTTAATTTGGTTTAAACTATGCAGCATATAAAGAATTAGTGGCTGCAACTAGTTTCCAGAACTTGGAAGGCAGTTAACTTCATCACATGAGGTTTCCAAGTTCTTTTAAGGAGAGCAGTGAGCACAAATGCCGTTTCTAAGCATGGTACTTCTCCAGAGGGAGGCTGAATTTTACTGTGCACCACTTTAATTCCCTGTCAAGGTATATGTAGGGCTTCTGCTATCATCAGGTCAGACAGTATTCTCTCTTCAAATTCTGTCCTCTGCTACTGTCAATCTGTCATCTACACAAGGCTAAGAAGCCCAGGTATCCCACTTTGCAGATGTAGAATGGAGACACATATATTAAGGTCATTCCTGCAATGCTATGTCATGCACAGCTAGCTCTGAATGAGCTAAACAGTGTGCAGGAACAAGCAGAACTGCACAAATGCACTGACAAGCTAGCCCTGCTGAAAAGCTGAAATGTTCTTGTATTTTGCCTAGGTCTATATTTCTGCTCTGCCTGGACCAGTTATGTACCTTACAGGCAATATCAAGTATACTAAGAAATACTTTGTTACAGCTCAACTGTTCAGCAATGTGTCACCTTTCAGTATTCATAACCTCAGGCTATGGATTCAGAGTCTTATTGTAAGAGCTGCATTGCAAACTGTCCAAATGTTTACACAGGCAAGTTTTAAAACCCATGTTAAGCTTCAGGGAATGTGACCAGACAACTTGGGATTATTAACAATTTTATTTGGGAATATCACACCACAAGCTATTTCAAAAAAAGGTTTGGTCCCTAAACCCTCACCTTCTAAGAGACACAGGAAATTCCTGTGACTGCAGGAATACCTCCTTCCAGCTAGAATTTGTCATAGCCATCAACCATGTTTAGGAGCTGATCACATGACTCACATACTAATGTGAGATGTCACTGATGCTGGGGAATTTTCATCCACTCTCAACGATTAGGTTGGATGGAACAATTTAGATTGTTTCTCCAGCATGTTGGAGACTACATATGAAAGCACCTACTTACAGAAGCTCTTAACATGAAAGTACAAGTCACCCGGGACAGGGTGTTCTTAGATGTTCTGGCTGAAGATTGAAATTTTGGGGGTATGGCATTTGGTCCTCTCAAGACGCAGGCACTAAAGTTATGTTGTGAATGCCTACAGCTGAAAAGAAAAATAGAGCAAGGAATTTCTGGAGAACTATTATTTTTTTCTTGTATGCCATCATTGTTCTGGAACTGTACTACAACCTATGGGTGAGCTGTGCAATGTGCTGTACATGCAAGAAATGAGACAGTCCCAGATACACACATCTCACTATCAGATCTACAAGACAGACGGATACAGACTAACAGTACAGTTAAGCAGTAGTATGAATTGGAATGTTGTCTGATTTTATCAGAAAATCAAGAGCCTTTTTTCTTGCAGATTGCAAGAGAGAGATCCTTGAGCGAAATAAAAGAAAATTCTGAAACTGATATGAAGCAAAAGCATGGATATAGCAGCTGTCACTTCTTTTTCTTCTGGTCACTGGGACATCACAGAGCTCAGCACTTCTAGGTCTATCACTGTCATGGAGCTGGGAAAATGAGAGGTACCACAAGACAAAGAGTTTCTCAGATCTGAACAGATCTTCAAGGACAATGTAGTGTGGGAAAATTGCAAAACACCTAAGATATGCAGCATGGCCCTAGCTCTATCCATGGGCTTCCTTTATGATCTTGGCCAAGTCACTTTGCTTTCTTCTTCCAGATCTCTTTTTCTCTTCTGAATATAATGCCTCTAAAACAGGCAATTTATTTCACCACAGATTGTTTCTTACTGGAAATCATATGGGAGTCTAGTATTAGCTGAGGTATCTAATCAACTATAAAACAAATGTCAACTACAGATGCTTTCTTCAGGAGGAAAACATATCTAGAAATGCTCCAGCCTTTCTATTGACTACCTGGGAATGACAGTATAAATCAGCAGTGGGATATTAGCCAAATAGTAGCTTATGAAGTAATTATTGACTTTCTCTGGAAACTTCTGGTCTGATCTTGAGAAATTTGGCTCTTCGGTTTTCCATAAACTTCTACTCAAATATCTACCAGAAGAAAGAGAGGTCAATTAAGCCTTTTATGCAAAAACCTCAGCCAAACTGAAGGTGGTCTATTACTCTGAATGAGGTGTTTAACTAACAATATTGTTATGCAATGCTCATGGTTTAGATCAACTGCAATAAACTAAAAATAGGAAGAAACTGTTAAGCTATTATTATATTTACTATTGTTTTTTGGCTGGTTAGTTTTCCCAGAACAACTCTGCAACTGCTATTGGGACACTCATTCCCTGAAGGTCAGGTATGATGACTGATGTGAGGTTATAATCATGGATGGTGTCCCCACTATCTGTTTGAATCCTAGATCCACCAGGACACTCTTGGTATCACCACCAAATCCAAGTGTAAAGTAGGTGAGCCCAGGGAGAAGGGTTAGGTCACTCTTACACCCCCTTCTTTCTAGCTAATCCTGAACATCTGGAATAGAAGGCTTTTGGTCCCTCTGACCTTCCTTCTTGTGACTCACTCATCTCTTTGATTTATCTTTTACTTTTTTTTCGCTTTCTGCTTAAACCAAGGCTCGAGGTTAGAGAGGCTGCTCAGCCTATCTGTGCCCTTTATACCACATCTATGAGCTTGTAAGTGAGGTAAATGAGAAGTGCTCTGCTCGACCTGAGGCTTGCACATTTTTGTTGGGTCTCAGAGCAGATGACAGAGCAAGTGGTTGAGTGCTCCTCCAGTACAGAAATTGCAAACAGGTCAGGAGCAGAGCTGATGCTTTCCTAACTCTCTTTGCAGCTCTCTCATTCCACTCCGGGTTTGCTTATTGTACCAAAGTGAAAAAGAACTGGAATTGATAGGAACACATGGACTACCATGACGTCTATGTAAATTAAAAAAAGTTAATGTTGTCTCTAATATGATTTAAAAGACTCAAAAACAGTGGATTTTTTCCTAAAAATTCTCTGCTGCTAAAGAGAAAGCAAAGACAGCTAATATTGTTACTCTGGAAGCCTAACTTAATACCAAAAATATTGAGTTTTCCTTTCAAATCCCAGAGGATTATCAAAGCCTCCCTATGAAGAGCTCCCCTCAGCAAACATAGCTTTTCTAGGCTACCAGGATAACAAACAAAAAAAGGCAGCCTAGAAAGAGAAATATTTCATGAAAGAACATTGTGCTGAGGTGTGACATGTCTGTTTCAGGGGCTATTGGGGCAGAATTCTTTGACTGTACAAAGCTGGGATTAATGAGGAGCAGCAGGGAGGTGACATTTTACCTCTGTGATGCTGCTGAGATCAATAACAGAACAACACATTCACTCTGGGTGGCCACTGATCTAACAACATGTTGAGAAACTGGAAAGCACACAGAAAATAGCTGTGAAATAACTAAAAGCACAGAAAAAAAAGTCTTTTTTTTTTTTTTTCTGACAGGTTTAAAGTTCAGCTTGCTTCATTTAATTGAAAAAATGAATTAACAACTTCACCCTCATGAATGTACTGATACTGTGTCATAAAGAGCTTTTCAATCCAGTAGTGAAACACATAGTAAGACTCAGTGCCTGGAACTATTTGTAATTAGAAAAGCCCATGCATGAATTTTAGTAATGACAAAGCTTTAAATACTGGCAAATGTCATCAGGCAAGATGCTGCATTTACCATTTTTTAGTGTTTTCTGACCAATATGGGACATTCCTCCATATGTATGCTGTTGGGCTTGACTCAGAGGTGGTTTAGGTTATCCACCACCAGTGCCTTCCTGTGGTTAGCTCAGACTCTAAGCAGTCACCCTGCACAACAGGGAACCTCCCAAGGAGCCCCGTTCTGCACTTTGTGCAGAAGCAGAGGGGTAACCAACACATCTTAGATTTTTTTTGCCAGTCACGCCACAGTGGGATGTGACATCCCAGGGCAGTGCAAGCACACTTTTCACAGAGAAGCACCAGTTGGGAAACAGAGACCTAACAGGGTTTGCATGTTGCAGCTGTGTACTGGAAAGGTTCTTCCTGGAGTCCAACAACGTTGGCTTGCTACCACAAATAAGGATTTTCTCGGGCTGTTTTTATGTAGCAGTTCGGCACACTTTCCAGTCACCTCTCCGCATGCTCCCTACAGTGTTCAAGGTCTATTCAGCTACAGGCGGTGTTTTGTAGCTCCTTAGTGTTCCCCCCGGATGGTATCTGCTTCATATCCCCTTCATCCAAAGTCCACGTCAGAACTTGGAGAGATCAAGTTACGGCTTGCCCCAGCACAGCAGAAATGTGCTAAAATGCTGCCACCTTGTGCTGGTTTGGCAGTAAACCTCGGCTCGGCACTCCCCGGGACTCCCCGGGCTGCGGGGCCGTGCTCCGGCACGGCTGAGCGCCGGGGCGCGCCGGGGAGCTGCTGCTGGTGCTGCCCCAGGACAGCCCCGCTGGGCACCTGCACCCAGCCAGCCCCTCGGCGTCCACCTCCCGGCCACGCAGCTCACCTGGCTGCAGAAATGGAGAGGGAGAGGGAAACCTCTCTCAATGTCAGCTCCCACTCCGAGCTCACGGGCTCAGGAAAGGAAGAAACAGCAGTGTGAACCAGAGGACTTCCAATGAAGCTTGAGAAACGCAACTCATTTCTGTAAGTCTGCATTTTGTGATATTAATACCACAAATACTGAGCAAACCTGCTCTCTTCATACTGGAAGGAACCTTCCAAGATGCAGAATTGATCACACATTTAGCCTAACTCTTGTGATTTTTTTTTAAACAGTGCAAAAAGTAACTCCTAAAGAGGTTCTGAAGTTTCTACAGGGGAACCAAGGAAAGGATGATCTACTTTATCTTGCTCTATAAACTGTATTTAATTTATACAGAGCCTGTAAGCCACTCCATCCCAGCATTCTCTCTAATGATTAATGGTTAAGCAGTACCAGCTGCTAAGTTTCTCCCCCGTGTAATGTTTCAATTTGACGGTCTCTTTATTTAAACTGAAAATAGAGAAGTTCAAAATAACCTGGAGAGATTTTCTCATATTTGATCAACAGATCAGGCATGAGCTAGCATTGGAAAGTTACGTATGTGAAATAAGAAGTGCTATGTTATAATGAGTTAAACATTATTTCATCATATTATTAGTCTAAAAGTTACAGAGCTCATTTCCTTTGACCCAAAAGGAAAATTAATCATTAGGAGACTGTTACAGTCTACCAGTTTGTAAGATTTAGATTGCAGGCAAAAAAGTATAAATTGTTACATTTAGTGCTCTGGCTGTTGTCCCTTGGCACTGAGACTGTTTTGGATGTCAAAGCTCAAAGTTCGCTGACAGACTGCAGGTGTCTCAGCTACCTGCACAAGCACTCTTTCTCCATGTCCAAGTAACAGAGGAAGGCTGAGCTGTAGGGGTACTGAGCACCTTCTGTGAAGCTGCTGGGAACTGCAAGAGCTGGTGCTTCCAAGTTGAGCTGCTCAAAGCCTGCTAAGGAAATCAAATCAGATGTTGCACTGTTTATCCTGGTGAAATGTAATAAAGTCTTGAACAAAATACTTTTGTTGGAATCCATAAGGTTACACTTTTTCCCTTAATCTTTTTCTACAGAAGTCTAATTAACTGAGCAAAGCACGCGCACAGAAATAGGCAAGCACAGAGGTACCTCCCGATTTGAGTAAAGGTCAGTAACTGGCATTAATATTCTTTTCCTGTTTCATATAGTGCTAATCCACCAAAACACAAGTTACTTCCAGATAATTTTGCTAACATTAGGTGGAATGACTACATTAGTTATTGCTTTTGCTTGCAAAGCTGATTTTGCTAGGATGCAAGCAAATTTTGACACTAGTGTTCTGTCCAGATAATCTTTGGATATTGAAAATATACCTATGTATGAACAAGTGTGCTAGTCTGTGTCTGAGGGAGATTCAGGCAGCAAGGGAAACTGTACTGCCTGGGTTTTGTGGTTTGATGCACCAGGCTGTTGATTATACCTGGAACCACCATGGTTTATTTGGAATCTCCAGTCTTTTGCAGTCTTATTTGGCATCTCCCATCTTTTGCCATCTCCACTGCTTTTGCCAGGAGTGGAAAGGACAGCAGGGAGGAGAAAGGAGCAGGGTCTTTTTCACTAGAGAAAGAAGAGGGAAAGAGCAAAGCTGCACTGGATTTTCAGTCTCTTTGTTCCTCTTTGCTGCTAAGAAGGATATATGTTACCTACTCCTATCCCTTCTCCTTTCCTAAGCTCCTTAGAGGCGGGTTGTGACAGAAAAGAGCTGTGCCAGGAGCCTCCAGTGCTGTATTTGGCTGCCTTCTCCATTTGTTTTCTAGGAAAGGGGAATCAAGCTGGTCTTGCTGCTCTTGTCTACTTCATGCCGTTTGCTTCTGCTGCAGCCTCTCCATCCGTGCTCAGCTCCTAGCTACCACTGAAACATACTGAAAACTGAACTTTCCCAATCAGTTTAATTCCTCTGGGTGTACAGTGAACTCCTGAGCACAGGCACCCATTTCTGAGATTCCCTTCCTTCTTTTTGCTTGTCAGGCATCCTTCTCACCATTTCACTGTGATCCTTATGGCTCCTGCTGGTTTCTGTACACCCTGGTTTCTGCAGGGATCAGTAAGGAATCTCTAACATAGCCATTTGCATGTAGGGATGGGGTGGGCATCTGCCCTGCCATCCACACACTTTTTCAGATGTTCAGTGTTCAATGTTCAAGCACACCAAGTGTATGAGATTGACTGAAAAACTATGACAACTAAGCATTTTGAGGGGAGGAAAGCTGTGTCCTGATTTTAAAGCCTTTATGGTTTTATAATTTTTCCATTGTTTAGATAGTTTCAGTGTGGAGACTTTACTCTTTGCATTTAATAAAAAGAGGGAGGGCTCTGAAACAGCACATGTAGTATGAGGGTTAAGAGCTCTAGGACATCTGACACTGACCCCTTTTCTCAGAGGGTGGAAAGTAGCCAGCAGACAGTCTTAGACTAACAATGATTTACTTATCTCCATAAATATGCCAGTAGGTGTCCACGAGCCTATGTGCAGATGGGCTATTTATCCCTCTCAGTGTGTGAGGTGAGGATCTTTGCCCCAGGCTTTTGGTCAGACACTCAGGACATTTCTCAGATTGTCACTTGCCTGTATATTATAGCTGTGATGCTGCAAGCAGAAAAATGAGATAAGGCAGGCAGAACACAAAGAAAGACATTGCCTGATTCTTCATACTATCTGGGTTTACCTAGTGTAAGTGTTATATGATTCATAACTTTCTGTCACATGCTGAATGGAAATCAGAGCAGAAAAGAACAAAAAATATTCTAATTTCCTGTTATAAGTAGCTCTGGAAGGTGTAGCTGTGGTGATAGTGGTAAAAGAAACAGTTTGTAGGGAGGAGTAAAGAGACTGATTACAAGTATGTATGGGTATGAAACTGAGTTTGGTGTTGGGCTGGACAACTGGTTCATCATACCTACCACATAAAGTAAAAAAAATACTAGTTGTTATTTTATTTTACATTTGAGGAATAGAACTCCAGCTGTATGCATTTTTTTCAAGTATCAAAAGTCTAATCTCATTCCAGTGGAATAGGATAGAAACAGGCACAGAGATAATTAATTTAAAGTGTGGCTCCTATAAATATTTTTGTAAAGTATGGTTCTATGTGCACTCTAATTTGGTTTAATATTTTGAGTAATTTGTAGATTTTTTATTTTATCTTTATATTTTATTTAATTTTTCATATGTAACAGATATGTTTACACTCACTGTGTCAGGATAAGACAGTGTCTGGAAAGAGAGAATCAGCTGGAGGTGACACCTTGAAAAAACAGTGAGTGCTACATTGAGAGTAATGGGTAATTACAGCAATAGTGTCCTGCTCATGCCCGATAGACATGCTGAGTTCCTTCTAAGTGACCCAAAGTCAGAAATGAGTAATTATGAAAGGCATCTAAGAAAGGAAAATGTCCACTCTGGTTTATTGTTTGGATTTTTGTTCATTATTTTGCAGATGTCCTCCATTTTAGCTGTCTCTTGCAGAATCCAGCAGACTTCCATTTGCATGAGAAATACCATGTGCTATTAGTGGCTAAGCACTTTTCTGGGACATGTTGGCTATCCTATGCCTATTTCTGTGGTTCCTCTGTAGAGGGTTTGAGCCAAGTCTGTTTATATCAGTCAGTGACTGACTTCATTTACTTTGAAAGAAGCATACAGAGACCTAAATAGACTATAGAAAATGAGAACCTGGCCTCTTATCTCCTAAATATGGCAATATTCTGGTACTGTACAAACAGTGTTTCTTCAAAGGCAATTTTCACATCACCTAAATTCAGTTATCAATTTAAAAGCAGGTGCAAGAAGATTAATTGTAATTAATTCAGGTTTAAAATAAGTTTGGTCAATCTTACGATGCAAGAAATACAGAACCAGATCCACCTTCTTCATTAAAAGTACCCTAATACGAGATTTTACAGTCTCTTGAAAGTCAACAGCAGTTGTCAGTACCATAAAACTAAGACTGAGAATTTGTTCGTGGATATGTAAGAAATGGTCATGTTATCCATGGTAAATACAGTAGCATTTTTGCCACATTGTCCATTACAAATGGAACATATCTCCTTTTAGAGACTCCATCTCTTTATAGATTCATCTCTATAAGTAAGAACTCTTTACTAACCAACTGAAAATCAAAAGAGCGTGTGGTAGGTAGTAATACACTGAGAAGAATACGGATTTGCAATCTGTGGAAGGCAGGAATTTTTAAATTTGGCAGTCATATTTATATTCTAGTGTTTTACTTATCAGTTGGTGAGGGATATTGGACAGGAGATAACCCTCATGATTACACTGCTCACTGCATCTCTGCCCTGTGCGTTTTAGATGGAGGCTGAACCAGTGATTCTCACTCATTTAAATTAAGTCTTATGTCAACATATCTTCTTAATCAGCCATGTATACTAGCATTTGTAGACAAATACTATGCTTCAAAACAGTCCTTTGAAAGGAAAACTATTGCTTAGCTGTCCAACAAAGTATAATGTATATATTTGCACACCCTTCACCCCACATATATTTATACACATATACGTAGATATATGTGTATTTATCAACCACGGTGTAGTCTGTCTGCTGTATTCTAAACAGTTTTGTGAAGATACTATTAGAGCAATTGTTAGGAATATTTGTGAAAATGTTGAATGTGCCACAACATCAATGGTTCCTCCAACTAGAGTATTACAAAGTATGCAAGGTTTTTGCCCTGTCCTGTGGTCACTAGACCCCTGTTGTGTAGCTGTTTCCTTGGAGCTGATATTGTAAATCTGAGAGAAAGAGAGCACAGCTCCAGCAGAATAGAGCTGGATGGTGTTCAGCCACTTGGAACAGAAGCATCTCGGGGAAGAAGCCTCTCTACAAAAGACAGTGCATAGATATAAAATGTAATAAAGTAACACAAACAAACTGAAATAAATTTTAAAAGTGCCTTTTTTCAGCTGTGATCCTGGATTTTGTCTTATTGATTCATTTATCTTTGTCTACTACCTCCCACACATTTCCCCCCTCCATCACATGCTTTCGCCCTCTGAGGTGGAGTGGTTTCATATATTAGGAATTCCTATTGCTTGTGTATTCATCTTCTTCCTATTTTTTTAGATTCTTTCTCAAGCATTTTATACAGTGCTTTAATGTAATTTATGTTGCTCTTTCTTTCCTTCTTTCCAAGAATATTTGTTTTTAATTACTTTCAGTGCTGCCATATATGCATGTAATACTTGCAGGTACAATCTTATTGAATTTGAGTTATGCTGAGGAGTGAATAATAATGAATTCTGAAGCCATAGTCATTTTTTTGTGTGTTGTAGCCTTGCATATGCCTGAAGATTTTTATTATAGATGTCTCATGCTAATAATTCAAAAGCATTTAAATAAAAGGATATAGGTCCTGCTTAATGTTTGAGATGTAGCAGGAGTTTCTCTTAGAAGTTCATAAGTTAAAATAAGTGCTTGTGCAAAACACTCAGAAAAGAGGCAGAAGAGCTGCAACAGTTTCACCATCAGCTCCCTTTGATGAGAGTATCACACTGTCTCCATGACCTTGACTCTGCAGCTGCACTGCATGAATCTGTTTTTTGATGCTTCAGTTTTCCTAATCATTGAAATTGTTCTCCCTAGTGTGTATGATGCATTTAGAGTGCTGGCAAGACTTTACAAAAGTGACTAATCATTACTAATGTGGGGATGTTACACACAAAGGAGACAAACCTGGATGCTAGAATGAATTTGATATATCCAGTCAAACATGACCTGTCTCCTTTTCTCTAAATTAATAATTAGAGAATGAAATTAACATCCTCAAACAGCTGAGGACTAAAATTTATCTCACACTAAAATTGCTAGAGGCTAGAGAATGCATATTCAACACTTTATATATTATTGTATTTATTTTCCTTTTGATGAAGTGCAATGTTTTTGTTATAAAATAACTGAAAAAAGTTTTCAGATTTTTTTTTAAATAGTCTCCTAAAATACCTCATCATTCCTTCCCCAGTGTGAGATATCTTTACTGTCCAGGTGTTAGTTCATATTTCTCAAAGAAAGTATAGCATAAAATTCTCTGAAACTATAGTGTGTTGTCCCGCTTTGGAAGGCACATAGTACCTGACCAGTTTTAAAAGAAAATAATAGGTTTGCAAAACTAGCTGGGTAAATTAACTTTGGAGAAAGTTAATTTATTTGGGACTGCTGGTATTTTTGGGGAAAAAAAGACTTTTTTTGGGAAAAACTTGGTTTTGACAAGAATTTCCTCAGATCCAAGGTGGAATTTCTACTCCAGGAGGTAAAATCTACTTTGTGATGAGATGTATAATTCATTCTGGTTTATGAAAAATCCTCAATATTTAGCAGAGATCCAAACCAGTAGGGCAGGGATTGTGACCTGAGGCTGTCTACAGGCATGATAAAGATTCTAATAATAAGGCTATTAACACTTCCACAGAGTTATCAAAAGCTATCTTTCCAATATAAGATTTCATTCTCATGGGAAGACAGTAAAATATTGAAATACTTCACTTTTTACATTAAAAAAATGTCTTGTTTTCCTACACTGTCTAGTTGTGAGTACAGAACACCTTATTTTGTCAGAAGCTTCTAGTGCCAGGACATAATGTTGAGTGGTCTTCACAGAGCCATTGAAAAAGTGAAACTCTTCCCAAAGTGGAACAAAGAGAAAAATGAAATAAAAACCCCAGAGGAAATAAAGACTGACACTTTGGTGGTATAAGTAAGTGTGAAAAAGGCAACCACTTCAAGCATTAAAGTAACTATTGCTATTCTCTCTACCACCAGATTTTCTGCTTTTGTCAGTAGATTATGTTGCTGCCATTTTTCATGAATGAAGAAGTTTATTCCCTGGCTAGGTTTATTCCCTTCAGATCTGAATCTCTAGTAGATCTCCAGTGAGATATAAAATGAGTAGTTTGCATGATGAAACTGTGTCCTAGCTTACCTGTAAGTAAGAAGTCAGTTCTAGAGATGTCCCATCACCAACACCACAAGAATGCCAGGAGCTGGTCATTGGCATTCAACTCATGACAATGCCAAAGAACACTGAACCTCTGGGCGTCATGCTCTTTTCTTACAAGAAGATATCACCTGACTCTTCTCCATCCACAGCTGTAGTTTAATATTTTTAATATTAAATTAAAAATAGCAGCCAACAGGTAAAAGCAGACATTTCTTAATTGTCTGTGTACAAGTTACTGTACTAGTAAATCACTAGCAAATCCAGAGGACTGCATAAGTAAGATTTTCAAATGAGAGCATGTTCCTAAAAGAAAAGAACCTCATTTTCAGAAGGGGCAAAGTGTCCACATTTTGAAAATCATCTCTAAGGCTTTGCATGACATGTATCCAAAATTTAGGTATCCAAAATCATGAGTCCTGGTCAAGTCAATAGCACTCTGATCAGAGCTTTGATTCCTGAAAAATCACACTTCCTGTCAGACCTTGAGCAATGCTGTCTATTTGTGACAGCAGATAGAGTTGTATGACATTGACACAGCAGTACAAATTAAATTAAATATTTGAGTAGCAGTCAACTGATTAAAAAAACAAAATAGAAAGCCGAAGTTTGATTTTTAGTGAAACCTAATGATGTCTGGATAGCAGAGATGTACAAAGAAATAGTATAGACATCATTAAATGATCCAAGAGAAAGAAACTACCATGCAGCAGAAGTCTCACAGGTAGAGGGCAGAAATGGTTATCAGACCTCTACAGAAGCTGTGTTGAAAAATCTCACTCTGCTCTGCATTTCTTCAGAAATCTCTTAGTGGTTTATACCTCAATTGCCTTATTCACTTGGCATGTTTATGGTTAAGTCAAAACCAAACTGGCCTTAAAACCAAAGAGACTCCAGACTGGGAAGGAAAGAATTGTAGTATGTCACAGATTTGTAGCAGCTCTCATACTGATGGATTACAAGACACCTTGCAGATTATATATGCATTAGTCACCAAAGCCAGCTTTGTATTTTATGGCCACAGAAAACAAGAACAGAGCGATCCACTCAGCATTTGAAAATGAAGATGGAACTGGAATTACTGAATTGGTTTGTTCTTATGGTTGTGAAGTGGATGCAGAATTGCTAATTAACATATCTGATTAGGCCATCAGCAACGGCTCTGCATGTGCTCCAGTAGTGACTAAACGAATGAAAAAATGCTCCCTAGCGCAGTGAACAAAGATGCTGCAGCGCTTTTGTAATGTAGAGCTTTCGTGTTTGGAGCTTCTACCTACAGTGCTGCAAGGAAGCTGGATCTGGCCTAGAGGGTTGTGCTCCTGAAAACTTTGCAAAGTCAGTGATAGGTGTGGTTTTATAAGTTTGTGAAGTAGAAGTAAATATGGGACAGAAAGTATGACAAACCTGCAAGTCTAAATTAGGTTACTATATATTATGGTTCACATCAGCCACTCTTAAGAAATGAGGTCTGAGTCAGAAATAGGAGCTTCACTAAAAACATCCTTCTCAAAAGAAAATTAGAGGAATGCAGCAAGATGAATGACCAGTCATTTTGACTACATAACACAAGCAACATTTTATAATTTTAGTTAAAATGAAAGAAAAGAATAAAGGGAAATAAAAGATGACAAGTGAGGGAAGAACAGCGCTCTAAAATCCAGTTTCTGACAGGTACCTTAATACTTTTCTAAATGTGAAATTGATATCTCAACCTAACCTCATCAATTACATATAAAGGACAAAAGATACAGAGCATCCATACTCTTTAATCATTTCAGTTGACTCATCCTTACAATGGACTCATTTTGTTCTCCACAGTCCAGTTGTGATTAACCTTCAAGAAGCTAAAACCTGCTAGACAGACACATATAAGAAAAACTGAGATTAAATCAGTGCGCATTGTCTAACTGACTACAATGGTTATCTGCTAACATCCTAAGGATTCCCGTTAAAATGCTAAAGCCTTTTTGTTCTCTTCTTTTGAATGTCAGCCAAAATTTCCATTTTGTACCATTTTTGCAAATATTTTTTAGCTATTCATTTCTGGGTTTTAGAGAAAGAAAACAACACAGATGTGAGGGCATTAAACCCTGAGGCACAATCGTATGTTGCCAAGTTCTCTTTCATCCTTCATTTGTTCTTTCTCAGGAGCCAACTCTGTTGATTTTCAGCACGAGCTCTTTTGAACACTCTCTCAGGTCAGCATCCTGTGATTCTTTACAGAACACAGTGCATGTAGCATTTGTCTGTGCATGGAAAAGCACTGAAAAAGGGCTATGTGGACCTCAGCACAGCTGCATGTTAACATAGCCAGACAGCTTTTCGTACCAGAGCCCGCCTGCTCAGAACAAACTTTTCTTTGAACAAGGTTTACCAGACATGTAACTTTAAATTGCAGACTTGCAGTGATTTGCACAGATTGTTCTTCTCTCATCAGGACCTAAGAGACCAGTCCTTGCTCACTTTCACAAATGTATTTTCAGAATCACCTCTACATAAACCAAGAGTTTGTGTCTTGTCCACGTGTACATTCTTGAACACATACTTGGGAGGATGATGGAGGTGTATGCACTCAAAACAGAGAGACAAGTGGCACTCTAAAGTTACCTGCAGTCAATGCAGCTGTGAATGAGAATCTGATTACTTAAAGGCAGCCAGAGATGATGTTCAAGGTAAGATTGGATGGGGCTTTGAGCAACCTGATCTGTCCGGACCTGATTTGTTCTATGAGGAGGAACTGAGAACTTTGGACTCATCTAGTTTGGGAAAAAGGAGGCTGAGGAGCAACTTCATTGCTCTCTACAACTTCTTGAGGAGGGCAAGTGGAGAAGGAGGTGCTGATCTCTTCTCCCTGGGATCCAGTGACAGGATGCGTGGAAACAGCTCAAAGATGAGCAGGTTTAGCCTGGACATTAAGAAATGTTTCTTTACCAAGAGGAGGGGTCAAACACTGGAACAGGCTTCCTAGAGAGGTGGTGGATGCCTCAAGACTTTCAGCATTTAAGAGGCATTTGGACAATGTCCTTAACAACATGCTTTAACTTGGTCAGCCCTGAATTGGTCTGGGGCTCATGCTGTTGTTGCTGGCCTACTGTGAGACAGAGGGTATTTCTGTACTCCCAACACTTGCTGAAATGTCATGTTGAAAGTCCATTTGTAAATTTCTTCTCTTGCTCTGACATTATTAGGCATTAGCTCTTCAAAGCCTTATTCAGGTTCCAAGAAGGTCCCAGTCACAGGACTTCCATTGTTTTTTGCAGCAGCTTCTGAGCTAAAGCAGTTTCCCTGGGAGAGGTATAAGACACTTGCCCACCCTTCTAGAGTATATAATGAGAAAATCCAAGCCTTTTTGCAAAGTGCATGAAGTGCTGCTTATTTCATTGCCTATTTCCCTAGGGTCACTTTTTGTGCCTGGAGGGTCTTTAGATAGTATTTTCTCCCTCACTGGCAAAAACACACTTTTTAGTCCTCATCTCATTTCATGCACAAAGAATGGACAGACCTTTGTGAAATGAACATTACTACCTATTTGAAGTGTAGCATAGATATTTGCATATGTACAGGGCCAGGTTTAGACTTTCTTACATGCCTTATTTTGAAATACAGGGAAGTGACAACATATTTAACCAGCTACTTTTACGTTTAATGTATTTCAGAAACTAGGAGAAAGAGGGCACATTCTGTCCTGTGCTGCCAACCGCTAGAAAAATTAAAATTGCTATTGTATCAGAATGAAACAGAAACTTGAAATAATTTGTTAGCCTTAGTCAATACAGCAAGAATTTTTGTGTCTATGTACACACTTATAAAGCTCGTGGGCTGGGTGAGACTTAGAAGAACTATGTTCTGATCGTGAAAACTCCTTGTTTTAGCCATGGAAACCTTCTTTTTTCTTCTGATTTGATATATTCATTTTATCAGATTATAGCTTTAGCTGTCTAATAACAAGGGCATATTGGAGCTTGTTCAAAACCCTTAAGTAATGTAGTACTACAGCGAAGGAAAGGAAGAAGGGAAGAGAGAAGGAGAGGAGAGAGAGAAAGAAAGAGAAAGAAAGNGCCCGCCTGCTCAGAACAAACTTTTCTTTGAACAAGGTTTACCAGACATGTAACTTTAAATTGCAGACTTGCAGTGATTTGCACAGATTGTTCTTCTCTCATCAGGACCTAAGAGACCAGTCCTTGCTCACTTTCACAAATGTATTTTCAGAATCACCTCTACATAAACCAAGAGTTTGTGTCTTGTCCACGTGTACATTCTTGAACACATACTTGGGAGGATGATGGAGGTGTATGCACTCAAAACAGAGAGACAAGTGGCACTCTAAAGTTACCTGCAGTCAATGCAGCTGTGAATGAGAATCTGATTACTTAAAGGCAGCCAGAGATGATGTTCAAGGTAAGATTGGATGGGGCTTTGAGCAACCTGATCTGTCCGGACCTGATTTGTTCTATGAGGAGGAACTGAGAACTTTGGACTCATCTAGTTTGGGAAAAAGGAGGCTGAGGAGCAACTTCATTGCTCTCTACAACTTCTTGAGGAGGGCAAGTGGAGAAGGAGGTGCTGATCTCTTCTCCCTGGGATCCAGTGACAGGATGCGTGGAAACAGCTCAAAGATGAGCAGGTTTAGCCTGGACATTAAGAAATGTTTCTTTACCAAGAGGAGGGGTCAAACACTGGAACAGGCTTCCTAGAGAGGTGGTGGATGCCTCAAGACTTTCAGCATTTAAGAGGCATTTGGACAATGTCCTTAACAACATGCTTTAACTTGGTCAGCCCTGAATTGGTCTGGGGCTCATGCTGTTGTTGCTGGCCTACTGTGAGACAGAGGGTATTTCTGTACTCCCAACACTTGCTGAAATGTCATGTTGAAAGTCCATTTGTAAATTTCTTCTCTTGCTCTGACATTATTAGGCATTAGCTCTTCAAAGCCTTATTCAGGTTCCAAGAAGGTCCCAGTCACAGGACTTCCATTGTTTTTTGCAGCAGCTTCTGAGCTAAAGCAGTTTCCCTGGGAGAGGTATAAGACACTTGCCCACCCTTCTAGAGTATATAATGAGAAAATCCAAGCCTTTTTGCAAAGTGCATGAAGTGCTGCTTATTTCATTGCCTATTTCCCTAGGGTCACTTTTTGTGCCTGGAGGGTCTTTAGATAGTATTTTCTCCCTCACTGGCAAAAACACACTTTTTAGTCCTCATCTCATTTCATGCACAAAGAATGGACAGACCTTTGTGAAATGAACATTACTACCTATTTGAAGTGTAGCATAGATATTTGCATATGTACAGGGCCAGGTTTAGACTTTCTTACATGCCTTATTTTGAAATACAGGGAAGTGACAACATATTTAACCAGCTACTTTTACGTTTAATGTATTTCAGAAACTAGGAGAAAGAGGGCACATTCTGTCCTGTGCTGCCAACCGCTAGAAAAATTAAAATTGCTATTGTATCAGAATGAAACAGAAACTTGAAATAATTTGTTAGCCTTAGTCAATACAGCAAGAATTTTTGTGTCTATGTACACACTTATAAAGCTCGTGGGCTGGGTGAGACTTAGAAGAACTATGTTCTGATCGTGAAAACTCCTTGTTTTAGCCATGGAAACCTTCTTTTTTCTTCTGATTTGATATATTCATTTTATCAGATTAT
>VZRW01001488.1:61078-72266 GCA_013398125.1 Aegotheles bennettii
AGAAAGAAAGAAAGAAAGAAAGAAAGAAAGAAAGAAAGAAAGAAAGAAAGAAAGAAAGAAAGAAAGAAAGAAAGAAAAAGAGGAAGGAAGGAAGGAAGGAAGGAAGGAAGGAAGGAAGGAAGGAAGGAAGGAAGGAAGGAAGGGAAAGAAAAAGAAAATGAGACAGTGATAGTATCTGGGTTTGCGAAGTGAAAACCTGGGTTTTATCTTTTCCTTCTTTTTAACAATATGTATTCGTCACTGCATTCAAGTAAAATCATGAAGTGGAAAATGAAATTAGGGGTACAATCTGCAATTGAGATTTGGCAATAGGCCATGTAGAAAATAATTTGAGGATTGTAGTTGAGGTTCATTTAAATATTAGTGTGTTTTAGAGAAAATCCTGGGTATTGATCAGGAATATTATACTGCCTAGCCTGTATTGAAGCCTACTGTTTAAGTAATTGTTCTGCTGTCTTTAAAATGTCATGGATCTTTCAGTCCAGTGTATGAAGACCTATCCCCTGGCAATATAAAACCCTTCACTGATTAATTAATCATGATGTTTATCCAGACCTCATGTGATAAAATAGTTGTGAAACTTGTTGACTGTGTGTATTAGAGCTCTTCAGTACTATCAGTTAAACTTTCTCTAGAATGATGGTATTAATTTCTACAGACTATGCTTGTTGCATCCTTCATTACTGCCTTTATCTTGGATATCCTTCGAGTTCAGTGTATGATTTAACAATAAAGTCTTTCAGAAGTTGAAAACTGATAAAATAAAATAAACTCAGTAATTTCACCTGCAAACTTGACTTTTACTCACATCAGCTTCCCTCCCACCCCGCAAACCCAAAGTAATTCATTAACTATCAATTTATGGTGTTGCAAAGGCCAATTGAAATTGCAGAGAAATTTCACATCAGAAACTAAGATTGTTTCTTTGTAATTGTGAGCTATTTTCCTGCCTTACATTATTGCCAGCTCTTTGTTTTCCTCAGTCTTTCATATTGATGAATGCTAGTTTGTCCTTCTTCTCTCTAAACAAAACATTTCAAAGGAGGGCAAAGAGATTACAGAATGCTTTTAATGACCTCATTCTAATAGAACTATTGACATTTATTAGTCACCAAACAATCCATATTGCTCTTCTCCTTCCCTTTTTTATTTTATATCAATGTACTTCTTCTGTTCTACTATGAAGAGTTTTGTATGATTTCTGCACAAATAAAAGCAGCGCTGATTTTTTTTTCAGAACAGATAAGCTATACTTAGTGAGTTTTGTTGATAGCACAGTAGGATCAAGGTTTAAATAAAATGAAATCACAAAGGATAAAAAGCTCAGTGGAGGTTATAGATCAAACAAGTAAAGGAAAGCTGATTTTTTTTGTGCTGAGTTACTTCAAATTCTCAGAAGCAGAGAAGAAGCAGAGAAGAGAAGCATATGCCTAAGGAAAGAAAAATTGGTTCTGGATGAAGCTTCCACAGAAATCTTTGATGTTCTAAAAGTAGAAAAAATCTCCAAACACTTTGCAAACTAAATTCACCTGTAAACATGCACATTTAAAACTGCACTCTGACATCCCTCCTCACTTTTTCCTCATCCCTAATAGATACCACTCATCAGGATTAAGAATGGTAGAACTAGTTCTTTTAGTGGTACCAATTCTTCAAGGGAAACGTGTTTTAAAACCATCCCATTATTATATAAGGCTGTTTTTCCACCCTTACAGGTTCATGAAAAAATGGTAAATCAATAAACAAACTGATGTTTATTAGGACATGCTTTGAGCATTCGAATAACCATTCTAACACTGCAAAGCTAATAGAGTCCCTTAAGCTTTCAAATGGAGATAGTGGAGCATGCTTACAGTGAGTGTTTTTCAAGAAAGAAGTCAGAAAAATCAGTTAAGAAGGATTTCAGGACTATAAGCATCAGGACAGATAGATGAGCTGGATCTAGATGTTTTCCCTGCAGAGGGAGGACCAAATACAAGTACTGAACAAGGCTTAAGTTGCCCTTCAGAGCCAGAGATGAAAAGCAACTCAACCTGTGTACCCTCTACTAAAGTGTCATGGTTTAATGCTGGGCTGGCAATTAAACGAATGACAGATGCTCCCTGTTACCACACTCCACTCCCAGAAAAAGAAAGGAGAGAGGATAAGGGAGAGAGACTTTAATGATATATACAAATATATACAAATATACACAGAACTAATATGGCGCTTCCCTCCCCAATAATGCTCACGTTATCCCCAAGGTTAATACAAAGTACAAAGTTAAACTCAGCCTAGACAGCAATCATGAGCTGCGCGCTTCTATCAGTGAAGGCCGAGTGCCAGCGCTGAGAGCACAACAGCTCCAGCGAGAACCCTGACAGTCTCAGCTGAGCAGAGGAGTAGGTGTCATACGTGGGGCAACCAAAGAGACGGACGGATCTGCCAGGAAGGCAGCCATAGATGAAGAAAAAATACTTGACCCCAGGATCTCTTAGATTTATACTGAGTATGACTCTTATGGGAGGGAATATTTCATTATAAAAATATCAAAATATATTTAAAAATATCAATTTTGGGTCACCTGTCTGGTCCACTGCTCTCGCAGGTGTGATCTTCCTGGCAATCCCTTTGTGGCCTTGGTCTGCACACCATTCTTCAGTAGTAACTATAAACATAGAGTGTTATAAGTCCTAGAAGCAGACACCGGCTGAAAAACGTGCTCTTAATTTCAGCAAGTAGAGCTACTAAGAAGAGACTTAAATGAAAAATAAAATTACTAAAAGAAAAATTGGTTCTATCCTGGCTCAAACCAGGACATAAAGAAGGGAAGAGCCTAATGCTTAGGAATTAACCGGTCTCAGTGATCGCAAGCAGCTGCCCTTCACTAGCTGTGACACTGTATGTCTTTTTCCATTTGATACCTCAGGTAAGCATAATTAAATGCAGCCTGAAAGAATGCCAGTAATTGATTCGAGACACTGTTGGGTAAGCTGCCTATTTTTAGTCCTTTTTGGGCGCATACAACAAATCAATGCTACTTTGGCTGTCTTTAAAGCTACTAACAAAAATATGGAAGCTATGAATATATAACTGGACTGTGCTGATTTAGACAATGACTTGCTACTACTTTAGTGCCAGATTAGAAATGCTGAGTTCTGGCAGCTGTCCAGCTCTGTGCATTCTTGAACAGAGCCTGCAGTACAGTGCTGTAGGGTGTTGCTCCTTCCCTGCAGAGCACCACACTTTTGGGGGCTTTGAGCCTGGGAGCAACACACTATGCAGAAAGGGTGGCCCAGTGCTCCAAAGAGAGCCGTGTCCTGTGGATCAAAGTGCAAAAAAAATGCTTTACTGTCACGTTCAGGCTCAGAATAGGCTAAGAGACACCTGAAGGACAGGAGGACAGACAAGGCTATTTAGAAACCAGCCCTGCCATAGTACAGAGGCTGAGGCACGCTAACTGCTCTATGTTAAGCCTTTCCTTCTCAGTTTCTCCCAAGACCTGTGTAACATGGATTCAAGGGCCTTGTATGTTTTTTGATCACAGCATCTTTTAGCAACCAACAGCCACTAGACACAGTTCCCCAGGTGTGCAAAAGATCAACAGATAAAAATTCAGTAAGGAAGAACAAAAGAAGTTTATACATCAGAGCATGGTTTATTTGGCAGTGAAAAGGGGCATATCTCAACATGGAAAACTACAGTGAGAAGATATAAATGGCACAAACATTTAAAAAGCTGCTAAAGGCAAAGTTGAGGTGTTACAACCAACTTCAGGTTTTCCCTGGAGTGTTCCATGGTATCTTAATTTTACACTGTTAGAGGTTAGGAAGAAACTTTAATTATTAGCAAATTGTTAGCATCTTCTGTTATTAAGACTTTTAACTTTTTCTTTGGTGTAACTATTGACCTTGACCAGGCATAGGTGCAAAAGTGCAATCACTTGTGCCTAATGCATTGCTATATAGTAGTCTTTGATTACAAGGATCATGTACTGTTCCTCAAATAACACAACAGATATTATGCAAGGGAATGACCTTATTATTGTTAATCAGGACAGAAGTTGTCTACTTCTGAATGTGGTGCACTGAAATATGTATGGGGAAATTTTGTTCAATCAGATGAGAAGAAAGAAAGAAATGTTTCGGAAGGATCTTACTTTGTTTTCTCCCTCTCAGTTGCCATCAGTGATTTCTCTAAGAGAGTACAATTTAACCAAAGGATCAGCCTGCTTCAGTAGCTGTCCAAATACAGAACAGAATGAATAATCTCATCATTACTATGAACTACTCTGACTAGGGATGATGTGGAATGGTGACGAGGAATTTTGTGTCAGAGTGTTTGATGAATGTACCAATAAAAGTACAAAGTACAAAGTGGGGTCTGCTTGTGAGTGACAGAAAATAGCAGTCTCTGTTCTGGTTTCTTTCTTTACTTAACCAAACATGAACATTTAAGATCTTCTTCCCCTCTGTTCTGCTCTTGTGAGACCTCACCTAGAGTACTGTGTCTAATTTTGGAGTCTCCAACATAAGAAGGACATGGAGTTGTTGGAGAGGGTCCAGAGGAAGGCCATGAAGATGATCAGGAGGCTGGAACACCTCTGCTATGAAGACAGGCTGAGACATTTGGGGTTGTTCAACCTGGAGAACAGAAGGCTCTGGGGAGACCTCATAGCAGCCTTCCAGTACCTGAAGGGGGCTACAGGAAAACTGAAGAGGGAGTCTTTACAAGGTCATGTAATGATAGGACATTATCATGGTTTTAAGCTGAAGGAGGATAGATTTAGATTAGATATTAGAGAGAAATTCTTTACTGTGAGGGTGGTAAGGCATTGGCACAGGTTGCCCAGAGGAGTTGTGGCCGCCCCCTCCCTGGAAGTGTTCAAAGTCAGGTTGTATAGGGCTTTGAGCAACCTGGTCTAGTGGGAGGTGTCCCTGCCCATGGCAGTGGGGTTGGAACTAGATGATCTTTAAGGTCCCTTCCAACACAAACCATTCTATGATTCTATGATTTTATGATTCTTTAGACTTCTATAAGAGATGTTAAGTTCAAACTGTTAAAACAAAGAGGAAATATTTTTTCCCAGACCTTAAAATTTCAGTGTTAATTAGCCACATCTGGCTATGTCATTAAGGCAGTAATAACTCTGAAAACACTCCTGTTTGCTTGCAGGTCACATTTGATAATGTCTCCAAACAAGTAAAATGCTCTAATGTTATGTTTTTTAAAGCCTGGTGTCTCATAACATATATTCTTTACATTACCTTTGCATTACTCTCTTTCAATATATATACATATATATACAAATATACACAATGACCCTCTTAGACATGCAAAATAATTCTTGCTGAGATTCTGTGATTCAGTCACCTTTTTCTGGACCAGTAAAACTAATGATCATTTGTGTTCTTCAGACTGCTTCTGTTTTTGTATTTTCTCTTAGGCTACCAGGAGATGTACTTGACCACTGTTGTTTTTACAAGTCTTCTGTTATCTTCACCCCTCATAGCTTTACTCTTTACCCTCTATACAGTACTTTATGCTCACATCTAACAGTCCAATGAAATGTAGCTATGTGCTGAGCTTTTCTTTATAACTTGATAATACATTGGCCAACACCAGCCCAGTGAAGGTGCAGTACAACTGTCATCCTTGGTAGGGGACTGTTTGTGTGAGTTCATGATCCTATAGCATTTCCAGTCTTTTGGTCTCCTGTCTGTCATTAGGTTGTACTGAGAGACTTGTGTTCTGGCTGCTGACCTGAAATCTATTTATATTCATTGTAAAATAGAAGAACAGCTTTTGGACAAGTGTTCTATTCCCCTTTCATCCACAAATCTAGAAAATCATGTTCATTTCTTCAGGCCTAAGGAGATTTCAGGCTTTTACCACAAGAAGGAACAGTTTCAACTGAATGGGTGGAAAACAGTTCATCATCTTGTAGTCTTTCTCTCAGTGGTTAGGACACTGACAAAGGAGATTAAACTGTCCAGTCAAACCAGGGAAAATATTGCCCTGGGGCATACCCTGTTCTCCATGTGTCTACTAACTACTTGGACAGTATGGAAAAAATACAGCTGCAACTTGCACAGAACACAGGTATGTAAGTCCAGAAGAGCATTTCAGACTGAGTCTTCATTGTACATACTTGTTTCCTGCAGCTTGGAAGCGGATCTCCAAATACTGAAAAGATATAAGACTTAGATGTTCACCTTTTATCTGACTTAAGTAGTTCTCTAATCAGTGTTTGGACAATTCTGCATCCTGCTCTGCAGTACTTATTTCTCCCCATTTATGGAGGCCTTTGTGCTCCGCTAGTGGAGTGGATTCAGATCTATATCTTGTCTAGAACAAAATTAATTAGATAAGAAAGTGCTTAAGAGCCCTTTTGGTAGCCTCAAGTAATTTATCAAGATCACAAATATCTTCTATGGCAGAGAACACTACCCTTTTGCATTACAAGCTCATCCTCCTCTCGAAGGGGCAGATTGCTTAATGTTGTGTGTTGTATTGTGTTGAAGCTAGGTTCCCACTGGACTGCACTTGCCATGAAAAGCCTGGTGACAAAGGAGAAGTTCACTTAAGATGAACAGGAAAGATGGAGGGAGGAAAGCAGACCTTTAAAGCGTTATACTGGTCCTTACTGTGCCCTGCTGGATATGCAACAACAACAGGTTACATGATAATTGTGAAATTGTTCCTTAGGATGGCAGGCACTGTACTTAAAACTTCTGTTTCTGTTGCTGATTTACTATCACCTGGGAAGAACAAGGTCTAACCTTGTGAAATACCTAAAACTTCTCATTCAGGCACAGGAAACAAGTTAATGTGAGAGGAACTAATATATTAGGCTGTATGGTAAAATCATACAAACAAATTTTTTTTCAGAAAGCCAATATGTATGTTCTGAAGTCAGATGCAGATGGGAGATTTAGGTTTATCTTTTTATGGAAATGATATGGAAAAATGACTGATCTTTGAGTATCCACTGTACAGACAAAGGCATATAGTGTAATTTGTTCTAATTTATTTTTGGGTTTTAACAACGCAGCATTCTTTGAGCATTTCTGTTTTCTGATAACACTAGAGCAGTTTCTTACCGTCTCATTTGCTGGCTTTGTTGGATGAGAGTTCTACATATCCTCTAGCTCTCTTACTTGAAAAATACAGGTAATAACAGTAAAATAAATATTAATTTCTATACTTGGCAGAAATCTTTTTCTGGAGTTCTTTAGTATGAAATGAGGACTCTTATGGGTATCCTGTTCATTTTTTGCAGGATTATAGGATCTGATGGAATGAGTAGCGTGATTGTATTTGCTTTGCATTCTCATGTGAACATGGCATATAAATTTGGGGTTCTCAAAATGCTTTGTAAACATTAGCCTAGCAACATTATCAATATTATTATAAGATATAAACTCCAGTGAATCTCAAATTTCCCTTGTTGCCTCTTGGGACCTGCTGAGATAATGAAACAGAGATGTTCCCTTCACCATGCATTTGTATAATCTGCGCCTCTAGTCCAAAGTGAAGTATCTGATAGAGTGAGAGGAGGTTTGTAGGATGACTAGGGAAAAAGGATGAGGGTTAGTGCACAGATGAAAAACACAGAAATTTGAATTTTCAAGCTCTGTCTTATATTACAAACCTGAATCCTCCAAACAGAAAACAGTTGAGACTTTAGATAAATAATTCCTTTAGAAAATAGAAGAAGTATTTATTAGAAACACACATTATGGCAATGTGTAACAATCACATGCCATAGGCTGGTTCACATACCAATCTGTTGTGTTGGGGAGATCTGAGGAGATCTGACAGTACTGCTGTAACCCTTTTGGCTATGCTCCTCAGAGTTCATCCCTTTTGCTTTTGTCTGTTATTCGTAAACACCACTTACAAACTGAAGCAGCATTCTTGGATTCCGTACAGAACTGGTTACACTTAAACACCTTCTTGGGGAGTCTGAGTTTACAAACTCTACTTGAAATTGTTTCCTCCCTCTCAATCTTTTCTTTTAGACTGGCAAATCTTTATGAACCAGCAGTGTGCCCAGGTGGCCAAGGCAGCCAACAACATCCTGGCTTGTGTCAGGAAAAGTGTGGCCAGCAGGACTAGGGCAGTGATTGTCCCCCTGTACTCGGTACTCATGAGGCTGCACCTCGAGTACTGTGTCAGGTTTGGGTCCGTCACTTCAAGGAAGATATTTAGGTGCTGGAGTGTGTCCAAAGAAGGGCAACAAAGCTGGTGAAAGGCCTAGAGAACAAGTCTTACAAGGAGCGGCTGAGGGAACCAGAGATATTTAGTGTGGAGAAAAGGAGGCTCAGGCAAGACCTTATTGCTCTCTACAACTACCTGAAAGGAGGTTGTAGTGAGGAGGGCGTTGGTCTCTTCTCCCAGGCAACAAGCAATAGAACAAAAGGAAATAGCCTCCAGTTGTACCAGGGGAGGCTTAGATTGGATATTAGGAAAAATTTCTTTACTGAAAGGGATGTTAGGCACTGGCACAGGCTGCCCAGGGAAGTGGTGGAGTCACCATCCCTGGAGGTATTTAAAAGAGGTGTAATGGTCAGGGACATGGTTTAGTGGTGGATTTGGCAGTGTGCTGGGTTAACAGTTGGATTTGATGATTTCAAAGGTCTTTTCCAACTTAAATGGTTCTATGATTTTATGATTCTATCATCAGATATACCCATCAGTATTTCTGACAGTCTCTGGCTGTTACAATGGTGATCATTCCCTTACTTATGAAGATCAAATATTGTTTATATACCCTTGTTCAAAAGTCGTTGATGGGAATATCCAAAATATAAAGGTATGTACAAGGAGACTGAATGGAAGTAAGAAATGGAGAAGAAGCTAGAAGATTGCTTAAGACATAACCCTCAACCTTAAATGTGTAAGAAGGGGAAATAACCTGATCTTTTTACACACCTGAGTGCTGTCAAAGTCTGGAGTTACAGCGGTTTTTGGGAAGTCTCGTAAAAGTGCACTTTTTTGTAGGTAAGATTGTGTCCCTCAAAATGGAAAAGATAAGTCCTTGAGAGTTTGTGGCTCTGTGCAAACAGTGTTGCTGGTACAATCAGATTTGTATGTTCTCATCTCCTTGGAAGAAGGAGTGGAACGTGGAAGCCTGCTTTTTTCTACAGGCACTGATAAATTAAGGCATACACATAATTTGGCCCAGGTCACTTCAGTGAGTGAGTAATAGAGTAAGGAACAAGATCCAGGTCTCTACCCCCTTGTTGTGCTAGACTTTGTTTCCACCATGATGAAATAGTCCTGTAGCTCTACTCTGGCTTCTCTCTTTGACCTGCTTTGCTTGCTAGAGTCTAATGTGTATAGAAACATGAAAACATAATTTTCTTTATTACTATGCCATCCCAGTCCAAGTCTAAATTGTTGTTGTTGTTTTGTTTTGTGTTGTTTTTTTTTTTTAATTTTTATCCACTATCATTCACTATAATATATTTTTTTGTGGGGCATATACATTTTGTAACTATTTCAATGGAAAGTGGTAATAACAGAGATTTGCCACCAGGATTAAAGGAAAAGAATTATTGTTGATTTCAGTCATGAATAGCAGTTAAACTAATCAATAGTAAGCACAAGAATCACTGGTGTTATGCCAGCATCACAAGTGAGAAGCAGCTTTTGTGCTGAGATGACAACAAAAGTAATACCAGCAGTTGTTATTGGTCATAGAAGTGGCCACAGACTCTTCAGAACAGCACTTACCTTGAGAAGACAATAGTTGAGAGCCTTTAAGAAGATAGGTCATTTTCCATAGCATTATTTTTTCCCCTTATATAGTGAATACCTATTTAACAGGTCTTCAATCATAGAAATATAATACAGGATGAGGTATGCAAAAATTTGTCTAGCTGAGTACACTCCAGTGAGGTGATTCCCATCTTAGATTGAGGTTTGTAACTATTGAATGCCATCTTAACTTGATCATGAACCAAAAACCAATAGTTTCTCCTTTCTGTGCATGAAAGGTTTTACAGAGTTTTGAAGAACTTTGTATTAGTTAGAAAACATAGCTTGTAAATTTATGAGACAGGACTAAATACACCTTTCTTTGCTTATAAGAGGGTATGATTTTTTTTAAAACATTCCTCTTCATCAAGATAGGACATCAATCTTTGTTTAGCTGATGTGTGGGGAAAAAAAGTCAAATTTGAGTTTTACTAATCTATCAGTTCAAAAGCTGTAAAATCTGTTTTACTAAGAAATCAGGCCAAAGTTACATCAAGTCTTTCAATTAAATGCTCTGTGTCTTTTAATTGATGGTCTGGTCAGTTATGAAGTGCAGTACATCACTGATATTGAGACTGGTGGTTTTACTCAACTTTCAGGCTTAAAATAAAAACTGCTACCAAGAAAGACATTCTAAAAATAACCAAATGGAAGATTTATACTCTTCTTACACAGATTAGACAAGGGTGTATAAATAAAGTTCTCAAGATAAAAAATGATTTTGTCTTTCTTACCAACGAATTGACTTCTGAAAGAAGAAACTGATTCTCTCTAAGAAGCCACATGTAAAACCCAATGTAATTTCATTACTTTCAAAACTACAGCTTCTACTAGGACAGTGACTTTGAAATAAACACTGATTTAGCCTGAGCAAAACTCGAAAGTGTGTTAAAGAGATGCCATAAAACAGTCTGTACAGCTTGACCTCTGTGGAGGTCTAGATTACCCAATGTCAGAGAAGTTAAGTGGATGAGTGTGTTGTTGTCATTTATCAGTTCTGCCACAACATTGTGGAAGAAATACTGGTGAAATACTTGTTGTCACTGCTCTTTACTCAAGAAGGATACATCACAGGTATCCACAGAGTGTTTACTTAATTCTCAGCTTCAGTATCAGTGAAATGGGCTTGTGCACTTGCTCTTTCTTTGGTCAGTATTAGCTATGAAAAATGGAGAAGGAAGAGAGCCCTCTTCATTTGCCATACAGCTGTAGAGGAGGAGGAGGTAAAAAGGCTAAGAACTATTAGAGAATGTGAAAGTGAAATAGATTGGTGGAACTTCACCCTGAGGCAAGGGCAGATGGAAGAGGTTGAGCAAGTGATGGATCCCCTCCCCTCCTGTCATCAGACAGAAGGAGAGGACTCAAGAGACAGGGAGGAATGGAGGGTGGTCCGTCCTCAGAGATGCAAGCGAAAACTCTCACAACCCTCTTCACCCTCCCAGTT
>VZRW01001489.1:0-98158 GCA_013398125.1 Aegotheles bennettii
CTAGACTGTGAATGGCTGGCTGAAGCTCTCACTGAGGATGAAGCTACCCTTACTGAGTACCCCAAAACTCTTGGGCATTGTCTTCAAAAGCCTCTCTACTGCCCAATTGAAAGTGCGCGTTTTGATTTATGCAGCATGATCATTAATTTCTTCCATTGAGCTTTATCACCATCTTTCAGGAGCTTTTAAAATGCACAAAAAATTGAGCAAGAGGATCAGCATTTTATGTGATAGCATGTACTTTCTGCTTAATCAGAGGTCTTGTGGATAGTTAGATGTATTTAAAGTCTGCAGGTTGGATAAAAGATTAAGGTCCTTAAACTGTCTACTCAGTGGCTTTCTAACTGAACTTCCCACCAAGAAAAGGCTCAGCAATATTAATCTAATCCAAGTGAGTCACTTTACTTGGAAAAAAGTAACTGCTTCTGAAGCTCCTATACTGCATCTTTTACATTCATCTGGAGGAACAAATTTTCAGCACTCCAGAGGAAAAGAGAGAGAGAAATTCTTCCTACTCACTCTGGTCTTGTTCCTCATACTAATTAAATACAACAAAGAAGACATATGGTATTTGAAGATTGTATATAGATACTTTAATCAATATGATATTTTTGTATTTGAATTCAAATTCAGGTTCAGATTAACCTGAGTGGCAGTGAAACAGGCCACTGCTTCACATCTCAACTCCACACAAAGCTCCTTTCAGCCAGGCTTAGCAACATGGGGATAAAACAGAATGAAAGAAAAAAGCAAGACCAAGAGCATATGTAGCCTGATTTTTCAAATCATGAGTCCATCACATTCCAGAAAAAGCGCTATAACTTAGATGTACATACAGTGTGGTGTGAGCACATATATAGCAGTGCCAATATTTAGGTTTTCCCTCAAGCCCACTAAGCCCCGAAATCTTTCCATTCTTGTTAATCCTGCACAACTGTGACTTTCCACTGGTATGTAGTTCAAAAGACATCTTTTGGTTCAGCGTATTTTCAGCTTGGGGACTGGTGTGATGACCCAGAGACTTGCTCCCTCTCCTATGAAAATCGCACAATTTATCTTCAGGAGCAGTTTTTCTGCTGCTAATTCATAATGCTGCAAAAAGCCCAAGAACCCCAGTTTTTCCGATTTAGGTAGTAGTATGACCTGGATACTCACCGCATATACCAAAAAAGGCCAGCTCACTAAGTAATTCTGTACTCGTCTTGCTGTGAGGTCTTGGGGTACATTTGGAGCAAATGTTACCAACAAGTATGTCCCTGTTACTGTCAGTGTTCCTCCTTTAAAGAAAAGGACACATTTGGTAATACAGTATTTGTTAATCATGGTCATTCTTGCTCTCCAGCTGACTTGGAAATAGTTTCTAGAAGAAAATTTAAGTCCATTTAATCAGATCTGAACTTAGGTACTTGGATTGCATTGCATTTGTGGTCTTATCTAGTGTAATTTTTATTAAAGACTCAAAGGATTTTGGAAATATGAAAAAAGTTATCAGTAAAGCCTTGTGAATTAGGGTTCCAACTCAGCAATTTATTTTAAAATATTCTCAATTCTAATACCAAGTGCATGACAAAGGAGAACTGATCCTTTCTATTTCTCACAGGCACAAAGCAGGACACATAAACTTATCCTAAACTGAAAAGATAGGTTGCTTATTGAGGCAGACAGTTAGATCATTAACCAGTGTAAATAAAGACAGCTCTCCCAAAGTCAGTGTGGCCACAGAGATTTGCACCAGCTATGGACCTGCCCTGGAAACATTCAGTGAAACAGATATGTTCCCGCCCAATGCTTAGGTGAAGCTGTCATGAAGCCAACATTTTGGCCACTCCCTGTAGTATTTTCAGATCTATGAACTGTTTTATAAAAGGTTGATTTACAAAAGAATGTTCAGCTATTATGTTGCCAGGGCCTCTTTTCAAGGTCAAACTTGCATTATTATGCTTTTAATAAAAATCTGGAAGTTCTGCTTTGTGGACAGCCAGCTGACAAACACAGATGTTCATTGAGGCACTGAGATAGAAGTGAGCCGATCCTGAGCCCATAAGCCATATTGGATTAAGGAAGATATTAGCTAATCAATTTTTTTCAAGTAATCTTTAAAATTCTTGGCAAACCTATAAATTGGTGTGGAATACAAGGCTGAGAAATACAAAACAAAGTACATCCGGAGGACTTTGCTGGCACTGCTATCGAACATGGTTCCTTTGGAAAAGAAGAACTGTTCTATATTTATGTGCTTGCAAAAACATCACCATATTTCCCATCATACAGCTCATTCCTATGGAATGTAGCAACATTGTTAAATCCTTCTTGCGAAGTCAAACTCACAGAAATAAAATAAATCAGTGCTGAACACTAGTTAAAGCAACACACAATGTATAAGGCCATAAAGGAAACATGATCAGTCAAGGGAGGGGGGATTCTGAATGTAGCAGCTGAGTTGGCAAACTTGAATCCCAACCCTAAATAAATATTGTAGAGTATTCCTGGAACAATTCTGAACAGATCTTTCCAAAATATTAATGGGAACAGCTGGGATGTTCTCGTTATAGTATGGACAATCAAGCCTAGATGCTAAGAACCCCACAGAAATACCAGGTGCCCTGTAACAACATCAGGTGCACTGTCCCAGCCAGGACAGCTTGTGTAAAGCCCAAACCCTGAAATATGCTTGTCTCTCACTATTACTGTGTTCAAGCAGGGCAGTTTTGATGTGCAAACAAATCTTGGACACAGACAAAATGTTTACATGCTTTTACAGTGAAGACCGTGTTTCCCAACAAAACATTGACAACATGATCATTTGTTCTTTGAAGTGATAAAATTAATACCAAAAGGCAAGTTGTCATTTTTAATTGAGCTTGAATTTTTGTACAATGTCTATGCAGTATGAAAAAAGAATCTTATATTTAAATTAATAACTCAATAGCTTCATTGTTTTTATTAAAATTGTGTTGTACTCATAAATATAATACTAAATACAACCTCAGAGGCAAAAATAGACAATGAAAATAAATTTAAGCAATAAGGACACATAAGGAATGAGTTATGGTTAGAAGAACAGAGGATTTGGGAATGCAGTCTTTTCCACATGCATTGAAGATTCTCTCTCCTTTTGTCACTTCTCAATTCTGAAAGTATCTGCCTCAAAACACTTGCTAGGGAAAGTGGGAGTGTGAAGGTGGGGGGCTGCATGAGAGTTACAGCTTGCTAAGCATATGGTGACACACATGTCCATATTAGCAAATGCTTACTTACCCAATATATCAGCAGCCCTCATGGTCTTCTTTAGGAATAAGACAGAAATAAATGCACTACCTACAACAGAAATATAAAGACATTTTTATATTTGATATAATATCAAGTGCTATAGAAAAAAAGCTGCCCTGGGCCAAGTATAAATATATCTCATGGCTGTTGTTGCACCACACCATGATATAACCAGCCAGGAGTCCATGCCGGCAACCCACCAACCCTCCACTTTTGTAAGATTTTAAGCATATTCAGCAGACTCTTACGTAGTTGAGGGGGTGCAATACCCTTCCCATCTCCTATGCAGGTGCTGCTTCAACTGCTGTGTTTCAGTCACATGTAGAAGTGTCAGGGAACCTGGGCACTGATCAGCCTTACTGTTCCACTCCCCATTTTGTTACCAACTTACTGTATGGACTTGTTAAAGGCAAATTTTCTCATAGAGGGATAAAATTCTGCTTCCTTAGACTTCAGTGTGCTAGAGGCTTATAAGAAAAGTAGCAGCAGTACAACCAAGAGAAAGCAAGCCAATGCAAAAGAGTAGTGTTTAGTATGAACTAAGAGAGTGGTCAATGACATCTGCAAACAAGCAGGTGGAAGAACCAATACATGTACCATACAGAAACACTGCCCATGGTCTTCTAGAGTGACTTGTAATGAGAAAGGAGAATAATGGAAGTCACTCCTGGAAATGACTTCCCATTCCCTGGGCAAGTCTTTCCCTTATCCAGCTATCACATCTCCTCTGTGCCAGCTCCTAACCCTGCCTCTCCTGGAAGGGCAGCAGTGGGTGGGTGAGCAGCAGTAGTGGTCAGGCCAGGATTATAGAGAGCAGCTCAGTATGGACATGTGCTAGACAGGGAAGAAGGGGATGAACTTTAGATGGATGAGACTGTTGGCCACCTGGGATAGATGACTATTTCAGAACACAATTTTAGAGCATTTACCTCTGAGGAGAAGCAAGAGACTGAATAGCTCCTATATAAAAGAGATGAGGAAAAGCCTTTGGGAGAGGTGCATTGGTAATGTTATTAATTTAGAAAATTCAAAGACTCTGCCTAGTAGGGTCAGTGAAGGGACACCTTGAACCTAAATCATGGGATGCTGTTATAAGAGCTCTGTTCTTGCCTGCAATGTGAAATTCTTCGTTTATTTTTAAAATAATAGTTCAACCTTTTTGTGACCATCTTTGCCTCATTATCTCCATTGTTCTGATGGAAAATTTAATTTGTGGTTAGCTAATAGATGTACTCTAGATAAATCTAGAGATGTTCATACCAAAACATACAGAACTGGAATTCAGCACTATGTCTGTGTTAGTCAGTCAGTAGAAACCCAGATAAAGCAGAAGTCATAAATTTAAAGATGAAGAGTGATGCAGATCTATGCAAATGAATAAGTGCAACAAAAGAATCTTCAAGTGAAAATATCTTACTGAAAGTAAGTTGCCTGACATCATTTTCTTTATTCAATGTTTCGGTGACAAATTTGCTAGAGAAAAAATACTGGTATCCAGGCAACACTGGTAATAACAGAGCTACCTAGGTTTAGAAAAGAGAGGACAAAAACCAGGAAAGAAGCAGCAAGCAACCCAATATAGTGCAGGAATTAATTACTGCTCTGTCTCCCTGATGTTATAGCTCTCCCAAAGCCCACATCAGCCCACTCACCTAGGCAGTCACTGCAGCACCAAAGACCTGTTGCTTGATGAACTGCTGCTTCAGTGTTTTGGAGGATTTTTTGGGGGGTTTTTTGTTTTTTTTGACTACCCCCTTGTCTGGGCTCTCCAGACTCAGTGGACATCTAGTAAATGCAATTTAGGGTTCAATTCCTGTGTTGGCATCAATTTGGGGTAAGATGTGTTATGCCCAAAATTCCACTGCCTAGTTCTCTGGAGATGAAAAACAGCAGCTTGGGGGAATCACAATCCCTGAGGCTGGCAGTGGGTACAGGGAGGCATTGGAATGCATTCAGATAATGAAACTTGTCACTCAGCCTGTCATCCTGTTTAATAATGCATTCAAATGCAGCAAGGTCTTTCTCCAGAGATAGCTGGTAATGCACAAGAACTTGACAGAAATTATGTATAATTAATGTTCTTTATGATGTGCAATATGTAGAGAAATCTAAAAATAGGAGAGGTTTTAAGAACATATGTTAGGCCATCTGTGATTGGAGGAAAACCTGAAGTAGGAGAGGAGGTGCAACACAAAGGAGAGTGAGACGCAGGAGAGTCTCTGAACACAAGGGAACTGTTCCTGTGGGTAAACCACCAACACTTTATATACATTCAAGTGAAGGAGAAAAGCAAATGGGGTAAATCTAAACAAAGAAACAGAGAGCAGTTATACAGACCTGATGAGATGCTGGAGGACACATGTGATCAATCAGCAGTCCAGCACACTCTGGATATTACCTTTAGGTCTGAATTCTAAGCAAATTACAGTAGCAGAGCCAAGACAGCACCTTGTTATTACACATTGCCTAACACAATATTTAATTAAAAAAAACGTTAATTTTCAGAGTTCTAAGGTCCATAAGTTTGACTTTCAAATAGTCTTTCACGTTATTCTATTTGCAGGGTGTGTTTGAAACAGGTTAAATCCAAGAAACCAAGGGCAGACTGTCTTGATGCAGACAGTGGCTCATTGGAAACAATGGGCCAGAGGAGGAGGGCTATGAGGGAAGCCTATGAGCGCTAGGACCACAGGCTGGCCTTTACTTGCTTTGCCTTATGCTGGCTTTGCAGCTTTCACTGGCCAGCAGGACAAATGACAGACACAAACATGCACCCCAGGAACCCACTCCAACTCACTGTTTCAGGTGCATTTAGCCACTTAAGACATTAACACCTGCAGAAAAGGCAGTATAAAGCAATATCCTAGATGGCCAATGCATTCCCCCATCATTTCCTCTCTGCCTCCAAGCTGAACCTGCTGTAAGGAGGAGGTTTGGTTAGGGGCCTCCTGAGGTCCCTCTCAATCTGAGTTATCCTAGGACCCTGTGAACCCTTGTCAGAAGAGTAAGTGGGCATCCAGAGGCCACAGCTAAGCCCACTATATATATGAGTTAAAGTCTTTTCTGCATCCTAGATTCAGCTCCTAAAAGCAGCCCTGCCAATACCCTTGTGCTCCACTCCTTCCCCACCATCCCTCACAGCAGAGGCGAAGTGTCTTCTGTCTTCCCACTTCTCCTCAACACCAGTGATGTTACACCTTCATGCTTTCCTCCTAACCAGCTTCTCCTTCACCATTATTTCACCCCATCACCTCATCATGAGTCTAACTTCCTACCAGCCAGCACAGATTTTCCCTTTTTCCATACAGGCTCCTTTTATTCCACCTCGGTCACAGAAGCTGTGTGCCTCCTCCTCCACCATTATACTGATGTAGGAAAAAAATCCCTGAACATTATGTACAACTCTGTGGATTAACAGACCAAGGAACTTGAGTAATTGCTGTGCTGAAAAGTCTTAATGTACCATTGCAATTGTTCATTTGTTTGCCTGCTTTTTTAAAAAAGCTATAGACAGTTACAGAGATTGAGATCTGTGTCAGAGGTAGGAATAATCTCTGAGTTTTTTTAATTGGTCAGCAATAGAATACAACAATACAAAAATGCAGACAAAAAAATGTGTCAAAGTGTAAGCTGGCAACAACTTGGCAGCAGCTCAAGCAATTTATCATTGTTCTGAAGCCTCATTGGTTTTGAACCACTGCTTTTAACAACATGACACATGCACAGCTTTAAGCCTGACATGTCTGCCTGTAAGTCATTGAAGCAAAGACTGCAGCCCTGGTTGTCTGACAAGACTTGTATACTTTGGGATAGATCAGAACATTTTGAGCTTTTTAACTAATTATTAAAGTAACACTTTCAAAACTAGACACAAATGCTACTCCCACTAGGAGCGATGGCAGACAGCCTGTTAGATCAAGAGAAGGGCAGAAAATCTAGGAGTTGATCTGTTAAGGGTTGAAGGTTACAGAACCAACACATCCTAATGAAATCCTTGAGTTCATTTCATACCTTGATTGCGCCATGCAATACTATACCAGCAAACTGAGAAGTAAATAGGTGCTATAAAATATCTGTATCTATATAACAGAGCCTTGCTGAAGGTTCATGAAACTCTTCAATCTGGAAATACAGAGTTAACATTTCAAATGAAAAAGTATTATGAATTGGCACTACATCAAAATAATGATAAATAAATATTATTGGTAGAAAGTGGAGAAAATAGAGTTTGTTCAGGAGCTTAACAAGTTATGTTGAAACAACCTTGCCTTATACATCAGCATAAAACAGGTGGCTTTGTTAATTATTGAATGAATATATATTCAGTATAAATTGACTGGATGCATCCTCAGCAAGTTTGCCGATGACACCAAGCTATGTGGTAAGGTCAACACGCTGGAGGGAAGGGATGGCATGCAGAGGGATCTTGACAGGTGGGAGAGGTGAGCACATGCAAACCACATGAAGTTCAACAAGGCCAAGTGCAAGGTCCTGCACATGATTTGGAGCAATCCCATGCAAAGCTTGGGTGGAGAATGGATTGAGAACAGCCCCAAGGAGAAGGACTTGGGGGTGTTGGTCGATGAGAAGCTCAACATGATCTGGCAGTGTGTGCTTGCAGCACAAAAAGCCAACAGTATCCTGAGCTGCATCAAAAGAAGCATGACCAGCAGGCCAAGGGAGTTGATTTTCCCCCTCTGCTCTGCTCTCGTGAGATCCCACCTGCAAGTACTGTGTCCAGTTCTGGAGTCCCCAGCATAAGAAGGACATAGAGCTGTTGAAGCAAGTCCAGAGGAGGGCCACGAAGATGATCAGGGGGCTGGAGCACCTCTCCTATGAAGACAGGCTGAGAGAGTTGGGGTTGTTCAGCCTGGAGAAGATAAGACCCCGGGGAGACCTTCTATCAGCCTTCCAGTACCTGTAGGGGACCTACAGGAAGGCTGGAGAAGGACTTTTTAAAAGGGCATGCAGTGATAGGATGAGGGGAAACAGTTTCAGACTGAAGGAGGGTCGATTTAGATTGGATATTAGGAAGAAATTTTTTCCTGTGTGGGCGGTGCGACTCTGGCCCAGGTTGCCCAGAGAAGCTGTGGCTGCCCCCTCCCTGGCAGTGTTCAAGGCCAGGTTGGATGGGGTTTTGAGCAGCCTGGTCTAGTGGGAGGTGTCCCTGCTCATGGCATTGGTGTTGGAACAAGACGATCTTTAAGGTCCCTTCCAACCCGAACCATTCTATGATTCTATGATTTTATATATATTCATATTATTGAATGAATATATATTCCCTGCAGCACACGAATTTAAATTTAAATTGAAAAAAAAATGGTAGAAAATGTCCATTTTCTGCATGATATGCAATTAAGTGCCTTAAAGGAGGGCTGTAACAGTGCTACACATAGCTTAGTCAGATGCTGATTCTCCAAGGAGAGTGCTAGTGTGTGATTATCTCCATATGTAGATTTTCTCCAGCACAAATAGAAATAAAGAGTAATGTGATATGTGGGCCCCGTCATCTCACAAAACAACTCCTCTGCCTTGTAGACATGAAAGCTGCAGTGAGGATTGTTTCTTGCACCATTGTTTCGGTAAGAAAGCAATAGTATACCAAAAGAGAAGTTAAAGATAGAAAATACATACTGATCTGTAGAGTGTATTTTCTGCATTTTGTCCAATCCTGCCTTAAAAGACTCCACTACTTAGTTTTCCTACACAAAACTATTTCACAAATAAGTATTTTTCATTATGATGTTGTCTTCCTGGTACTGAGGCTATTTATGAATCTCATATTTTTACCTCTGTTTTTAGTATCAGGTCTTACACTAAGTAATTCCCTCATAACTGTTCATAACTTCAAATATTAGTATATTCTTCCTGTTCCTTTTTTCAGTTCTTGGGTGAACTTTATGTACTATTTTAAATAGATTAATACTCTCCTCATAAATGCACAGACTGCTTTTGCTGCTTCTGTTTTGTCCAATAGTTTTCCAATAAAACCACAGTATTTGCCTCAAATGTTTGTTCTGTTAAGCTTAACCAATTCAGTCAGGCAAAGGCATTTAAAACCACCCATTTTGCAGAATACTTTTGTACCCATTTCACTGGTGATCTGGATGAAGTATCAAAGGAGGAGTACTAGCTATGATTCAAAGACTACTGTTTAATGTTTGCACCTCTCCCAGTCTGTGCAACAAGAAAAACATTTCACTTTGAGACCAAGAATTTACACTGTTTTATGCAACTTAAGGGTGTGCCTCCATCTAACGAAGCAGTTTAAACTCATTCAGCTGATCTTGCACTAAGACTGTTGAGCAGTGCTCAAGCTGTGAGGATGTAGTTGCTGCCGGACACATTTTAGGATGTTACCTTAATGTACACTTTATACAGATGGATCCTCAGTCTACAGACTAGATCCTCAGTCTACCTCCCAAGCTGAAGAGATCCAGGACTATGCCAGTACAGAAGCACTTGGAGATGGTTTAAATCCATCCCCCAACTCAAGCTATTGGAGTCTGCCACACAGTCAGGAAGATCTGGAGACACAATGAGGCAGGTAGTACATTTGATCACTGCAACTCAAATGAGCAGGATGTTAAGGGGACAGAGAATGGGGAGTAGCTCTTCTGGGCAAGTACCATTATTTCCACAGGGGATTCAGAGACTGCACACTAAAAGTGGGACAAGAAACAAATCTGGACTGATGAGGTTGCTGGTCATGAGAGGAATGTGGTTTAGCTTAAAGATAGCATGAAAAAAATTTAAAGTGCCCAAGCATTTTCATTAAACACATTCAGAAGGAAAGGAGCTGGTCTGGAGAAAGAAGCTGTGCTCACAGTCTTGTACAAGCTGAAAGAAATGAGTTCAGCCTGGAGAAGAGAAGGCTCTGGGGTGACCCTCTATCTGCCTTTCAGTACCTGTAGGGGACCTACAGGAAGGCTGGAGAGGGCCTTTTTAAAAGGGCTTGCAGTGATAGGATGAGGGGAAACAGTTTCAGACTGAAGGAGGGTCGGTTTAGATTAGCTATTAGGAAGAAATTTTTTCCTGTGAGGGTGATGAGACACTGGCCCAGGTTGCCCAGAGAAGCTGTGGCTGCCCTCTCTGTGGCAGCGTTCAAGGCCAGGTTGGATGGGGCTTTGAGTAACCTGATCTAGCAGGAGGTGTCCCTGCTCATAGCACTGGTGTTAGAACTAGGTGATCTTTAAGGTCCCCTCCAACCCAAACCATTCTATGATTCTGTAATTCTATGTAGCAGATTTAAATATTGCTCTGTGATACAGAGGGCTTCTGGTGGGGACAGAAGAACAGGAAGCACAGACTGCCTCTTATGCCCATGCACAAAGCACAAAGCACAAAGCACAAAGCAGAAAGACAGGCAGGTCTGTGTGCACTCTGCAGGCACTGACAGATAAATCACAGCTGGTTTTGTGTGTTTGTAGCACCATCTTCATGGTGGAGTCTGCACATAAACAATTCATGACTGAGAATCCCTCGCTGCGAGGCTATTAGCTTGAAATCTCCATCATTTTATCCTGTCTACACCTCAGACATGCAGTCTTGCTCAAGGGGAGGGCAGGAGCTCAAGGAAAACCAGTCTGCTGACCTACTGTGGATCATTTTGGGGTGGAAAGGGGAGACAATTCAGATATAAGGAGGATAGATGAATTTAGACCTGGTGATACCTGGGTTTTCTCCAGGGCCAGAGCTCTCTGTCAGGGAGAATTAACACAAATTTGGAGAAATTTAAAGAATACTGGTATGCATAGCCAGAGTTAAACAGGGAGCTAGGTCTGCCCAAGGCATCTGGGAACAGATTCATCACAGTTAATTGACTACTCAAACCTATTCTGAGTTTATATGGTACATATTAATGGTGCACTGAACACAAAGGAAGATATTACATAATTTAGTCAGTTGGTGCATGGCTTCTTGATAGCTATGCTGCACACTGAACATGTAATGTTTCTAACGTGGTTAAATATTAGTACTGGAAAAGTGGTGGACAAAACATGAGATGTTTTTCCCCATCCTTAATGCCAATATCCTAATAAACAAGCAAGCCAAATATTATAGGAACTGCCCAAAAGAGAGACCGTTAAGGTGAACTTAACTCTGGAAACTGGGTTATAGGACATACACACTGCAGACAACAACCCTGAAAATCCTTTTGTTGCGTCTTCTAAACAAGTACAAACAAAGTATTTTAAAGAATAGCCTGGTGAGTGTTTCCCAGTTCTCATTGGTAACAGGGTTCTCAAAATCCCAAGTTCCTGGGCCACGAAGATGTTAAATTACAGTGAGTGGGAGAAATCCATTTCTATGAGAATATCTGAGAATCTTATTCCTAGAGCACCATCAGGGATATCAATTTTCAAAGCCTAAAGCAATTTCTTTCCCCACACCTATTTAGAAGGAGCATATAAAAATGCAAAGGGATCTCAACAATGCCAGTCTAAGTGAGTTAGGTGTAAAACACCTCTCTACAGAATGATGAAAACTGCAGAAGAAACAATTTCTGATAGCACTGGCCTCTCCTCATCCCCTCCCCCCACAAGTTATTTCTGCAGGCAAAAAACAAGACAATGAGCTAAAAACCACCAGCAGCCTAAAATTACCAGAGCTTCACGTAAAACATGATTTTTAATTTTTAAGTATAAAAAGCTTTTTAATGATCCCATCAAACGTACTACTCCTCCATTTTTAAATGAAAAATTTAGCAATTTTTCCTCTTGAAAAAAACAACTTCTGTCTTCTCAAACTATTTAAAGCCCTGAACAGATATAGAGCTTGCATCATTGCAACCACACACAGAAATACTTCCACTGTGTGAGAAGAAAAATATAGTCTTTGTAGCTTAATTCCAAGAAAAAAAATAAAATCTATTGGTGTCATGCCAATTCATGGTCTGTGGTGCTGGATTCTTTCTAAAAGAGCCATCAGAAGCACCCAGCTCAATAGAATGAGGCACAAACTTTTCAATGTTTAATTGGTACCGGGTTAAGTGCAAAAGTCAGTTGAATGCAGTTAAATGTGGTAGCAGAGCACAATAGATGTTGGCTCCATCTATTTTAAGACCCAGGATGCTTCCTGTCTCGGCGGTCTGGAGATATATGATGGGTACAGCCTAAATTTATTCTGGGCAGAGACTCCAGTCTGCCTTATCCTCACCCAAACCCTGGTTTCCAAGCAAAGGATGCAGACTCATGCAGGCCCAGAGGCACGGAGATCTTCAGGGAGTCCCCTAGATGACTGTGCATATTGCAAAGCACATTTCCCCTCAGTACACCATAGACACTGAGTACCCGGAGTCAGTGAGAGTCAGCTCTTACTGTGTGGGATGTGTTGACCCCAAATTTGGAAAAAAATGCTTATCAAAAGGGTGGACCTAGAGTCAAATACACATTTGGAGTTTTTATCAAGTGCTTAATTTCTTAATTTAAAAAAATAACTTATGAAAAGACACACTCAACAATACCTCAAAAAAACTGCTAACTAGACTGTACAAACCCTCCACCACCTAAAATAGTTCACAACTTAATGAGAAAAATATTTCTTGTTCTATGAAATTGGAAGACCTGCTGCCTAAACTATCCTTTGCCCAGTTGTTAGCAGATGATGTGCATGTGTCTTGGTCAGTTTGTCATTACCCTAAATAATGGACTCTTCTAAAATTACAAGGATTATCTCTCTCTCTGGCTCTTATTTCAGAAGACAGGAAAGTATTTAGTGGTAGGAAGTGTTACTGGGAAGTTATTGTTGTAATTGGCTGCCGACACCATTTTTACTTTCCCTTCCTTAAGGGAATGTTTGCTAGACTAAATACAATTTCAGATATCTCTATTGTTTGGGCTATGAAATGGATACTGCCAGCTGATATATGGGAATGGAATATAAGATATTGAAGTGCTTTATAGGGTCTTCCAGGATAAGCATTTTGGGTCAGGTTTGTTTTTTTTTAAAAAAAAAGAGTGTATGAGAATTTTGATAGTATGTAACAGTTAGGAAAATGGTTTCTTGGTACTTGTTATAAGTAAGGGGAAATGGAGAACGGAGGAAACAGATGCAACAGTTTTTGCATATAGCACAGGTAAAGAAGAAGGAATCTGCCCAGATAAAAATTGACCCTCAATGCAACTTCTTCTTTGTAGCAGTTTAATAACCAACAGAATTTTTTCCCTTCCCACTGTTTTTCATTTCTTCTTTCTAGTTTTCTATATTTGCATTTTATTCAATTTGGGCAACAAGTTAGATTGATCAATGTTCCTTTACATTCAGAGACATCTGGAAATGGCTACAATTGTTAAAAATACAACTGCTGCCACCAAAATCACTCAGGGATGTGTCATGTTAATTTGCATTTTCATCTCATTCATTTCTTTGAGAAAGCTTTCCTACAATGGTAAAGTACAGTGCCTTTATATCTCATTCTCTCAAATTCTGCAATAGTTTAGCATTAAAGGTTACAGTAAATTGCCCGCAGTTTCCTTCTCCACTGTCTCTAAATTGCACCCACATGTGGTTGCTGCCTCCTTCCACTACATCTGGGAGTCTATCGGGAAGATAATTCATTTTTTTTACCTTTCCATGCAGAATTGCTCACTGCAATGTCACTTCCAAGCATGAAACTAGTAGCTAGAGACAGATCATGAAATGTTATCGCTTGTCAATAACAAGCGAATGAGCTCCAGTGTATGCTGGAGGTTGTGATACCTCAGCCCTGGAGGTTTCAGCTGTTTTTATGAAGCAACTTGATTAAGGGATAGCTGACCCTGTATTCCTGTTTTCACAGCCTCTGTACAATATTGCTCTGTCCACTCCACTTTGCATTAGCACAACATGATAACGTATTTTAAAATGTACCTTTCTTTATCAAAGAAACAGACATCTCGTACCTGATCTAGTCCTCTAAATACCTTAATTATAAGAAAAATCCCACATAGAATCACAGTTTGGAATTGAAGGGACTTTAAAGATCATCTAGTTCCAACACCATGGGTGGGACACCTTCCACTAGACCAGGTTGCTCAAAGCCCCATCCAACCAGACTTCCAACAGTGTCAGGGAGGGGCCATCCACAACTTCCCTGGGCAACCTGGGCCAGAGGCTCACCACCCGCACAGGAAATAATTCCTTCCTAATATCCAATCTAAATCTATTCTCTTTCAGTTTGAAATGGTTCCCCCTTGTCCTATCACCCCATGCCCTTGTAAAAAGTCCCTCTCCAGCTTTCCTGTAGCTCCCCTTCAGATACTGGAAGGCTGATAGAAGGTCTCCCCAGAGCCTTCTCTTCTCCAGGCTGAACAACCCCAACCCTCTCAGCCTGTCCTCATAGGAGAGGTGTTCCAGCCCCTTGATCATCTTTGTGGCCCTCCTCTGGACTTGCTCCAACAGCTCTATGTCCTTCTTATGCTGGGGACTCCAAAGCCGGACACAGTACTCCAAGTAGAGTCTTCCGCTCTCATATACTTTTCTTACATGAAGAGTAAGATCACATCAAAGGATTCCTGAGCATAGGACTTCTGTTGAAGTCCAATTAATCTGCACATGAAGGAACAAATGAACAACTTTGATAATGTCCATGAATAAACTAAATATTTCTGGAAATTTCTAGGCCCTTTTGGTCACACACAGCTACCAGAAGCAACAGAACAGATTCTTTGTTCAGAATAGGGTTCCTGAAGCACTGTGTGAATAGGAAGATAATGTTTGAATGACAGAACAACTGCTGTGGATTCACTAAAAATACCATGATACAGAGGTGACTCCAGTGTGCAGACCAGGACAAACCCTGCCATCACACATACCTTGAGGTACACCAAAGGTGCATCTGCCAGCGATGTGGGAGGCAGAGAGCCAAGTATGTTTGCTCAACATGAGCCAAAGGGGCAGGCAGCAGAAACCACTTGATATGATGGTAACATAGAAGAAGGCATTGTAAGTACTCAGGATCAGACCACAGCTCCCAGCAGGAAGCAGGAAGCAAACCCCCAGCTTCAGGGGCTTGCAGAGCCAGCAACACTGGCACAGCACAGAGTGACCAGAGGACACAAAAGAAAAAAACTATAGAAGGAAAAATATTAGAAGAGTCTCTGGGTTAAATAGAGGGTTTGCGTTAAACTGTCAGCTCATGTAGTTACATGAATAATTTCTTTTCAAACCACAACATTAACATTTTCTCCCCGTGTTCCTGCTGCAGTTTCTGTAGTAGTTTTCCTCTAGTCACAAGAGGTCAACTAAAGTATGTACCCAAGCAAGAAATGGGAAATGGTCTCACCTATGACAGACACACATCCCAGTGGAGCGACAAGGTCAATGGGGGCAAATCCGTAGGCTGTGAAATTGCCCACCTCTCCAAGCCCCAGGAAGGTAATTCCACACCACCACAGCTTGCTCATGTAGTAGGGCTTCGTCTCTGTTTGGCAAGCCAGTTGGAGATGAGCACATTTCTAGAAAATTAATTATTAGGAACAGGCATGAAAAGAAAGACTTCCATTGTGTTCCTATGTCTGACAAAAGTGCAATAATTAAAGGGGCTGTCAACTTCAAATTCCAGGTGTCTCAAGGTTTTCTTTTTAAACATGACTTTCAGCTTGTTTTTCCAGACACACTCCTTTGTGTTAACTCAGCGCTGTTTCAGATGTGTGCATTCCTAGCTGTGGTGGAAATGACTGAAAAATTAGACCGCTGAATAAACCTGAAAAATATTAAGTGAATACTAGCTTGTGTTTCCTAGCTATCACTGCACGCCCCTGTTCTCTCAAAGCAAAGCTCGGCAGTTGTGCTGTGAATCTGGAAACACTCAAAGGCAGGACATTGGGCAGAATCAGAACTGTGGCAACAAACTGGGAGAAGGGGACCAGACAACATGGTGTTCCTGATCCATGGTATATAGCCTTGCCAGAAATACAACTTCAAAATGAAAAAGGGGGCACTTAATCACATGTGGTGTAAGGAGGACTCTAAATTAATTAAATAGAATGTAGGATTTGGCTACAATCTCCTGTTTGTCCTTAGAAGGTAAGGACATACTTACCTGATATCTCAGGTAAAACATTATTTTCAGATGGAAAACAAGCTATACCTGTGTCAACAGATGTAATATATATCAAGTAATATTTCATTAATACTTCTAACACGGAGAAGCTATCATTGACGCATGTTGAAATTCTTTTCTCTCTGGCAGTACAGCAAGAACTTGTATTTAATATGGCAATTTACATGTTGGCCTTCTGAAACAGAGTCTGGGCACTTTCCATCAGGAAGGTGTCATGATTGGGACGGATGCAATGTTTACCACATTAGTTATGCAGAATATTGTTTCAGATTCCTCACCAACCTCTCTGCAAAGGGAAAATGGCCAAAACATTTGGAAACCAAATGATAAAACTATCGTAATATAAGTGGCTATAAAATAGATTTTTTTTCTCTACCACTTGATATTTGATTTTGGAAGTGCCCTGCAGAGCCCCAGGGAAGTTGTAAATAATTTTCTTCATACTCCTATTCTACTTGGTAGGCTACTCTACAGAGTATGGGCCAAACAGTAGTGTCTGTGTTACAGTGTAGTCTCAGTCATTCTTTTTGTTGAGAGGATACAGCATATTATTGCAGCTTCATGCTGTGGAACATGTTAAGGGCATGAAATTCTAGGAAGTTTAGTCCTTCAAAGAGAAAGGGAGCATAAGGAAATAAAACTTCCCTGAGCCACAGATCAGCAATTCACAGTAACATCTGTGATTTGGCATGTTTCATTTTTATAAAAAAACAAGCAAATAAAAAAGCCCAAAAGATAAATTAATATTAAATAATATTGTGAAATCAGGAATCCAAGTTCTGCTGAAAACCAAATAAGACAAGTTCTTAACTGAATCCTGAGCTCTGGTTTCTCCCAAAATTCTTGTAGGAATAGCTCTTGAGGGCACAGTGTGATTGAAAAGATGTACGACAAACAGGAGAGTGAGCTCAGCAGCTCCCTTACAGCTTCTTCCTCAGATATCTGCCTTCTTTGCATAGTAATGTATATGGATGGTATTTATGTGGAGGGTGTTTATAATCCAGCTGAAATACATTGCAAATAGTGGGCTGTTCTTTAGCTGACAACTAGCTAGAGTGAAGAGAGGGAGCATGACTGCATGGTGGAAAGAACAATAAAGTTTGGCCTGTCCATTTAATAGAAGCGTGAAAATAAACATTGAGATCTGGGGAAAGTCATTATTCATATTTATAAGATATTGTTACTAAATGGAGAAAAACTTGTTTTAGAGGATAAATAAAATTTCAGTTGAAACTGTCTGTCAAATGGCAACACAGAACTATTTAGTTTTCCTAAACAGCATTTTAAAACCTCAAATTCAGTAAATGCTGTTAATGATTACAAGTCAATAGAAGTCTGTCTGCATGCCTCAGAACATCCCCTGGCAAAACATCCTCTTCAGCACTCACTGCCCTCCACAGACAAAAGATATGAAGTCTGAACAACCTCATTATTATAGGCTAGACTGAATTTTCACTTGACCAGAAAGAGTTTTTCCACCGAAACAGAGTCTGTCCTAGTACTGTCACTGTCAGCTGGTTGGAACTCATATTGGAGAGGCTGCAGTCATTTCAACCTGTCTGCCACCTCTGGCTAAACAAATTTCTTTCTATGGGATTCTCTGACTAGAGATACTTAAAACAGATGGGAGTCATTGAAGAACCTTCCAGTGTTAATAAAATAGGTTATTATGAATAGAAGATTTCATATTTCACAGCTTTCTGTTTCATCCTTTAAAGAAAAAGCAAGTAGCTTTATATGAGACATACACAACTCATAAAATACAAGCTAGCAAAAATACTTTTTCTGGACAACTTCCACAATGTCTTCTGCACTTTAAAAACTTTTCTTAGAAGACCTACAAATATCATGGAGTCTACAAAATACAGATTATAATGAATGATTTAACTTTCTACTGAGTATGTACTCCAATTATTAATACAGAAAGAATTTTATAAATCTCATCCTACAACCCTTTGCTATAGTTGTAAGGTCAGCACCTCCCACTGCTTTTGTGATTTAAAATAATATTTGCTCAGATTATTTCATCCTAATTGCAGAAGGAAAGCTAAATTGGTCAAAGTTGGCTTGGGGCCCAATATTGCAAAAAACTTTATGTATCTATGTGTTTAATTACATTAATCGCTTCATTAAGTGGCCCCTAAGACATTGTGGTCAATCCCATTTTAGATTTGGACACTCTGAGACAGGTTCACATGACATCCAGTGGGACCACAAGTGGGTCACAGCTGGTATTTCCTAGTGGCACATTACAAGGAGAAGGAGTGGTTATGAATTTTTATTCTGTTCCCATATGGGAATCACAGCACAGAACAGGCTGAGAGCTAACATACTGTCCACAACTACAGCAGGACAGCAATTAAAGAGAGGAAGTGTTTATTAAATGCAACAAAATTTGTATTTTGAACTTTACCATAAAAACAAGTTGTAACATAAATTACTTGCTAAATATAAACAACTCACAATAAAGAGAAATTATTTCATACCTGTATATTCAAAGAGACACTAATCAGGAAATTTGAAGCAGCAGCAAGTAAAACTCCTAAGAGCTGAGTCTGCAAGATCACAAAAGAAAGAAATACAAGAATACTTATTAGTTTAAGAAGAGCAATATAACAGTAGCTTTCTGATAGCACATTGTAATCCAATGCACTTTTCAGTCACGGAGTTCATGCTGTGCTGAGTAAGCTGATAAAAAATATCTCTGCACAGCTGACTAGGGTTAAAGTAGTAAACAACTGGGAATGGAAAGGGCATCCCCTTGCTGTCCTTCAGTAGAACACCTTCTTAAGTCTCACAAAAGAAAAAAACTAAACAGATGTCAGTTGAACACTACACACATGTATTCTTTTCCTAAATAAAGACCTGTTTTATTACATAATCCAGAAGGAAAATCAACAGCAGTCAAATTGTTCATATTGGAACACAATTATCTTCTGTGTTAACATACCCACTATTTGACAGGGCAGCAAGGAACACAGGTCTCCTGGCAGTTTCTTTTATGTATTGTGTTATTTCAAATCAAATTCTTTTCTAATCAGCCTGTCTAATTTTCAGTAAGATTTGTGAACTTTCTATGCAGCTGAGAAATTGAAAACATTCAAGCAGGATTCATTATTTTGAAAAGCAGCCATTTAAAGATGCCATTTCAGCCAGCTCAAAGAACAGGTACATGGTAGAGCTCCCTGTCTACTTTCAAATGTTGTAACACTGTACTTATCATAAGTGTATGCAAGACCCATTCTTGGTCATAGAATCATAGAAACATAGAATCATAGAATGTGCTGAGTTGGAAGGGACCCATCAGGATCATTGAGTCCAACTCCTGTTGCTGTGTAGGACACCCCAAAAATCACACCATGTGCCTGAGAGAGTTGTTCAAATGCTTCTTGAACTCAGCAGGCTTGGTGCTGTAAGCACTTCAGTCGGGAGCCTGTTCCAGTGCTCAGCCGTCCCCTGGGTGAAAAACCAGTGTGTGTGTGTTATAGTTTGAAAGGGGCAGGCAAAAATCTTACTGGCTTTTGCTGCCAAGCACCCAGTGAATGAGGGGCGGAGTTTAAGTCCCTGTTGTGAAAGGGGTCTAGGTCCAGGTATCAGGTATCAGGTTCAGTATTCCACCCATTTTCCTGCCAGACTCTATAAAAGCGAGGAGGACGGTGGGGGGGGAGTCCCTCTCCCTTTTCTCTGCTCTGCTTGCCCCCGTGGTCCCTCCGGCTCCAGTCTCCTGCTCTGCCTCGCTCCTGCACTTCCCTGCCTGCAGCTCGCCACGTGGAGACCAGAGGAGAGGCCCAGCTTTTGGTTACCAGCTTCGCCACGTGGTCTGCAGCATTCCAACTGCATCGGGTGCTNTCTCCTTGTGCCATTAAATTTGCTATAAGTTTTTAATTTCCAACCGGAGTCTGATCTTTCTTACTCCCCTTCTAATTTTCGAGGGGAGTGATAGAAACAAATTCTGTCTGGTTTGTGGCTTGCCCTGGCCGTTTGCTAAACCAGCACAGTGTGACAAGACATCTCAGCACACCCCAGCGCAAACATCTCTGCTGATTAGGCAATAACTTACAGGGACACAAGCAGCCTTGCAGCCTCTTTATACACCAGGGGAATGCTGTCACATAGCCCCCACCCAGGGCTCCACAGGAGCAGAGGGGACGGGTTTTCCTTCCTGAGGCTTTGATGCTGGTGGTACTACATCTTGAACAAAGCTCGACCTCTTCACAGGTGGATTACTGTACTCCTCACAGAAGCTTCAATAAAACAGCAGTTAAATCAAAATTGTTTTCTTGCTCCCAAAGACTCGTTCTTTTTCGATGACAGCATGGTCCCTTGTGAGGAGGGTGGGGAGAAGTGGCCTTGTCAGTCTCATAATTAAGGGCTTAAGAAAAAGGAGACAGCAGGGCATAGAAAACAGAAACTCACTTCATTTACTGCATTATTTTATTGTTTTCACATAAGCAATTGTGATACATCTACACTACTCCATTAGCCCAGTCTCTCTGTGCATCTTTCCATTACAGTGGCTGATCCTACCCTTATGGCTGTATCTCTGGATAACCTCTTACAGCTCCTTATGGCCAGCTTTCAGCTGGGAGTCACAGACACTGGGCAGGACACAGGAGGCAACCAAGACCTCAGAGAGGAAACATGATTGGTCTCAAGCCAGCCCAAAGGAGGGTCTCTATCCAGCTCTGGAGCTAAAACCTGCATGCAGCTGGTGAGCAGAGGATGAGGCTACGTGTTCCACCTGTCATCTAAAAAAATGTGTAAAATCAGATCCACATACTGGTGTTGATGTTGACCCAATTACCTGCCTACAGAAACTGTAAACTGAATGCTCCTTTCATGGCTTTACACACTGCATGGACAGGCACTTCATTAGAAAGTTTTCCAATGCCCTGCACCACTGATGTCCTCTCCAGAATAGCAACTGCTTTTGTACCATGGTGGCTGCTTTGTCAGGCGCCTGTGCCTCAGTTTCCCTTATGGACACATAAGATTTTTAACACAAAGATCACCCTGTGTCTGAACAAGAACCATCTCCCAAAAATCAATCCTCTTCTTACAGGTTCCAGAAATTGCCAGGAACAGAAAACAGGTAAAAAACTTGGGTCTTCTCAGTCTTATCCTCATTTTCCAGGAAATACTGAGATACGTGTGACCATTGCCTCAGTACTTCCCTGTGAAAGACCAAGATCAGTATTTCCCTCAGCTGAGGGTAGGCTGGAACATGGGCTTGTGGGTGGGCCAAGCTCAGCAGGACCCATGGCTAGGCAGGGTAAGGCTGTGGAGAGCTGGAGACCAGCCCTGCTTTGACATCCCATTGGTTGATGAAAAGGTCAACATGGGCTGAAAGTGCACACTGCCAGAAAACCAAGAGTATCCTGGGTTGCATCAAAAGAAGCGTGACCAGCAGGTCAAGGGAGGTGATTCTCTCCCTCTTCTCCACTCTCATGAGACCCCACCTGGAGTCCTGTGTCCAGTTCTGGAGTCCCCAGCATAAGAAGGACATGGAGCTGTTGAAGCGAGCCCAGAGGAGGGCCACGAAGATGATCAGGGGGCTGGAGCACCTCTCCTATGAAGACAGGCTGAAAGAGTTGGGGTTGTTCAGCCTGGAGAAGAGGAGGCTCTGGGGAGACCTCATAGCAGCCTTCGAGTACCTGTAGGGGACCTACAGGAAACCTGGAGAGGGACCTTTCACAAGGGCATGGAGTGATAGGACAAGGGGGAACAGTTTCAAACTGAAAGAGGGGAGATTTAGATTGGATATTAGGAGGAAAATCTTCCCTGTGAGAGTGGTGAGACACTGGCACAAGTTGCCCAGGGAGGTTGTGTCTGCCCCTTCCCTGGAAGTGTTCAAAGCCAGGTTGGATGGGGCTTTGAGCAACCTGGTCTAGTGGGAGGTGTCCCTGCTCATGGCATTGGTGTTGGAACTGGATGATCTTTAAGGTCCCTTCCAACCCAAACCATTCTATGATTCTATAATCATTGGAGCGGAGGTTTATGGGCCCAGGGGGCTGACATGGACTCCTGGGCAGGCATGAGCAGGGCTGTGGGTGCCTTTAAGGCCCTGAAAAATACATGCAAAGCTGTGGAGGTGACACTCCCTTGTGCCTAACTTAAGCAACCTCCTGTGTCTGGACATAAGGAAAAACTGCATGTGTATGATCAAGGTAAATTCATAGTGGCAATCTGGGCTCAAAGCTTACCCTCACTGCTCAGGTCATTTTATTGTAATGACCACGTTTCATCTGAGCATTGCTGTTGGCATATATACTGCACTGCCTGCTCCAGACTGACACGTGTTAATGAGCTCTGGTTAATATGGTGATAGCACCATACTCCAAAATCAGGGCTGGACAGACCCCTGAAGATTAAAAGCAGAGTACAATGCCCTGAGGAGGTCAAATATCACATGGATTCATTCAGGGAGATGAGATGAAAGTACAGCCACGCTATGCAGCTATAGCATGGCAAAACTGCCTTGTACGGGTTCATACTCAGACATACCACTATGAAAGAAAACAACGGGGAACAAAAATGCAGTAAAGTGGAAAATCAGACTGCAAACTTCACAAATCAGAGTGCATCTTAAATCAGCAGGCAATTTCTAATGCACAAGAGCTAAAATATACAGCAGCACTCAAAGCAAGAGAGAAAAAATAGGATACCATATTTCAGGCTAGTAAAACCATGTGTGAATGAAAGATGACTTTTAACAGAAGATAGATTACCATATCAAACCAAAACAGTTGCTATATTGCCCTGAAGGCCACCACAACACTTCTGTTCCCATCTTGTCATGTAAAAGGCTTCATTATTTGTGCTGTGTCTGCCATTCAGTCTCCTTTAGAGGCTAGAGGACTGGTGAAGAGCCAGTTTTGTAAGTAATAAACATAATACTGTCTGAACACAGAGTTTCCAGTTGTGATATCCAGTTGTGATATCATCTGCAGCACTGCAGGGCTTCCCACACGTAAGTCTTGAGACAAATCTCCGTGAGGGAATTCAGTTGCAGAAACAACTTCAGAGTCACGATGCTACTCCAGTCAACTAAGGACTTCTACAGGAAAAAACCTTAAATATTCAAAACTGTTGGCATAAAATGCAAGTCCCTTCATCACCAAAACATCTGTTTGAATGTACAGGCCACTCTGCTGGACCCCAGATTTCAAACTGCTGACACATTCTTCCAGTGCTTCCAAATGCACGAGGCTTGTCACAGAAACATCCTGCCCTTAAGTTTTCCAGAAAGTAAAAGAACACCACAGAAATTTTATTTCCTTTACCTTAATATGATTTGGAACAAGCCATAAAAGTCACCAGTTTTGCAATCCTTTCTAGATAGTCCCTGAATACACAGACCATGGACTGAGGCTGTGGATCTGCCGACATTTTCCTCGGTGACAAAGCCAGATTGAGGAATGCCTTCCTCTGGCCTCTCGTTCCCTTACTTCCTCATTTGTGTTAAAACAACTATTTGTGAGGCTGGCAAGCCACTGTTTCAATAACCCTCACAAAATATACGCCTTTAGCATTTTGTTCTTTATAAGCCACCTGCCGATGTTTAACACTAAAGGCGGAGCAAAATTCACAAGCCACAGTAAGGGTTTTTAAATGGTGACATGATGTAGTTTGCCAGTGGTGACAGTGGCCTGTACAGGGGGCTGATGGGTGGAATGAGTTCAAGAAGTGGCAAATTCATCTCAAGCAAGGCACCCTCAGCACTCTCCTGGCATCCCCCATCCCAGCTGAGTGAGGCTCTTGCACAAGCCCAAGCATGGGGAAGGGAGTTTTGAAGGATCGGTCAGGAGGCACCCATTTGCCAAGTGAAGTGGCAACATATTGCTGTTCAAAATAAATGAGAGGCAGTATGGCATACTTCTGCATACGGTCCTGTTTTGAGCACTCATGCAGGACCTGATGCTTATTTACCCTTGCACATTTTCACATCATTCTGGCAGGATTTTAAAGGGTCATTTTACATGCAAGGTCTCTTTTTATTGTCCAAGTAAAGTAAGGGGTTTATGGCAAATGAAAACCAGGCTGAAGTCTCAATCTTTCACACTAATTCTAATAAATTTATCCCTTGAAGACTAAAATCTGCATTGAAGACTCAGTTATACAGTGAGATTTAGCCATATTACATGTATGTTTTCCTAATGCACATTAAACTGCAGTTGCCAGGTCTGTGAAATGAAAACTTAGAATAACTTAATTTGCATTGACTAAAAGGTATATGGCCACTATTTATGTAAAGTTTCTAAGCCTATAAATTAAACTGATTAAACAAAAAACCCACTTCAAATGTATATTGTCAGCTCACTCAAGGCTAGTTAAACTGTTCCTCTTATTTTTCTTTGTTTCTGAATTTATTTGTGATCTAAAGGTGTTCCCAAGATATGTAATGACATTGTGTTTCCAAAAATACACACAATTTTCACTAAGTAGGATTTTGTCAGAGTTAAATCTGAAGCAAGCGGAATTCAGAGTCCTTAACAAAACCCATATTTTTCAAAGAGCCACCATGTGGAATTAGGAGAGTTTTATCACTTCGCTATTGTTATTCACAGAGCTCTGGCTGTACTCAGTGCTTTACAGATGTATAAAGAAAATAAGATCTTTGCTTAAATGGTTTTTGCAGTGCAATTCATATACTTATATATGGATTCAGGCTTATATGAAGTAGTACTGAAGGACACCTGAAATAAGAGTAAAAGGGCAATTACCAGTGTTGGAACATGTAGTGAAAATATATTTGATTGGTTTGTTGTGACATAAACGAAAAAGGACCTTGTTCAATATATAAGAAGGAGAGAATTAAAACTTTTGGCACCATCTTTCCTAGGAACAGAAGGAGAGAGGAGCACTTGGTAACTAAGTCAGGATAAATTTGTGTGGAGACAAGATATTTGTAGGTTTCACACAGCTCACCAGGCTGGATTCCAGACCACAGTAGATAAAGTTCCTATCTCATGCCTTTACTAGGTTTTACCTTTCATTACCTCACAAATTTAATATAGACCTTTTTTCAGAAAAGTAACAAACTGTAAAGGCTAGAAGGAGAGCTGAGTAAGCTATCAAAAGGTGTGGGAACTTGAGAGAATAAAGAACTACCGAAGTGGGACCCTCTATTCAGCTCCATGCCTTAATAATTTTCATGAGATCTTATTTATATTTATCAGCTTGATTAATTAATCATAGAGTCATAGAATCGCTCCAGTTGGAAAAGACCTTTAAGATCCTCGAGTCCCCAACCTTCAACCCAGGACTGCCAAGTTCACCACTAAACCATGTCCCCAAAGGCCACATCCAAACATTTTTTGAACACCTGATGTCCATAATGGAAAAAAAATGAGAACAAAGAATATAAACTGTGAAATATACTAAGGTAACTTTCAGTATACTCACTAAACTTATATACAAACATATCCATCCACTATAATTTTAACAAGCATTATGAGTAGTATTTTTTTCCTTTTTGGAGAGTTACAACCAAACCTCCCAACTCATAAATTTCAATTTTTTACTCTCAGGAAACAACTCTCAAAATTAGAAATAAAGGGGAGAATGGGGAAGGGGCAAAATGAGTTTTTACACTGTTCCTCAGGTGAATAGCCTGGGATACTTTGCTGCACAATCAAAGATCATGTCATGTTTTTAATACTGCCTGTAAGGTTGCAAATAAAATCCTCTCCAATAACTGTATAAAAGGGACTTTAAAAATTTCAATCATAGCCGATAACATCTTAATAGAAAGTTTTTCTCAGGGACCATCAGATAACATCTCCATAGCAACTGTAGAAATTACATGCCCGGAAAAGCAAGAATAGGATTACAAACTTTTGCTAGTTTCCAGGTCCCTCAGGAGAAACAAGGAGGTGAGCTAGCATTGCCTGACCAGCTTCTCCCACAAAACGGCCAGTTGGCTCAGAGGAACTCCTCTATTGCTGCCCAGGGGAAGGCTTTCTGGATATTCCTGCTTGACCCTGTCTGGTTCCTGCTATATGAGGTAGGGTTCAAGCCAGATCACTAGTTATACTACTATACCAGAAGCTACAGCCTGGCTCACATTGAGAGGCTGCGCTGCTGCTGTCCCTGCTTCATGTGGCTCCCTGGACCCCTAAATCCCCCTTTGAAGAGGACACAAGGCTCATGGGGAGCTGGAGTGCACCAGTTCATGCCCTGCGAAATGAGCTAGCTCTGGCTGTGCTCAGAATGACAGGCAAGCTCAAAAGGGAGCTGTCTGAACAACTGAGTCACCAGAGCTGTTAAGTGTTGTATCAGGTTGCAGGACAAGGCACGGAGGGTACTGTTGAAGACATGGCTTGCTCTGCATGTGCACACAAACATGCATCCAAACCAAGCATAGCTAGCTCATTCCCTCCTGTTATTGTAGTACAAGTCTTGCTAGAGTACAAATGAGCTATTTCTAATTCCATTTAAATCAGATACACAAAACCCTGACAGCAATGTAGTCAGTTTAATACACTATTTATCAAATCCTAACAAGAACTTTTATATAAAAATCTCCTTTTACCAGCTGAGAGGAGGAGGGGAATGACATGCCTTTTCCAGCATGCACCTCTCCAGCATCACTTTCCAACAAAGGCAGGCTTGTCTCCCATCCTGTCTCAGTTAATTCTTTGTTAGCTATAACTAACCCTTCCTTTGATGTGCACAGAAAATGTTTCTCCACATCACAATCCAAGTGAGCATGGTCTGTTGTTGAACTCTGGTGTTGTATGTGCAGGCCAGGGGTAAATATAGGCTGGAAATGAAGACACTTCCAAGCCAGTGGCATTTCAGAACAGTTTCTAACAGGAGTAACAACAGGGGAGGGGAAAATGAAAAGATCTGACTGTGTTTAGAATGAAGTTTGATTCACCTGTTAAAAGAATTACTTGATTTTATGGCAGGGGAACGGGCAGCCCAAAGGCCCTTCCAGTTGTTTTTTCCTTCAGAGGAGGAGTGCTGTATGTTAGTTCCTCACTTTGCTTCCTGCACCTCACGCACTTGACTCTCCTAATTTCATTTCCACAGAGAGTGTTAATCATTTACAGATAGATCCTAATGGAAAAAAAAAAAAAAGAATGGAATCCAGAAGGCAGAACTTTCTGGTTAGCAACGTTATTCATGGAAATATAAACAACTGCTAGATTATCAGTGATGATTTAAAAACAGGAGGTCTTGCACTCTATAAAGTATTCACATGTATGTATATGGGTGCATACACACATGAACACACAACTGGATGCATTTAATTTGCAGATGCTTCTGGTCAACACTTTAAGATGTAAATCCAGGGATAACAAATAAACTCTTTAAAGAAATTATCTCACATGCAAATTTCCTCCAGGGGTCTGAGATATAGGCAGTGGGCTCATGTTTTCCCCGGTGCCTCCCTGTGACACACTGCAGTTGTACATTTTGACCTTTTATTACAAACGGTAACCTGTTTTTTCAAGTATTGGTTACCATCTTCTAGTTCATCGTAGGTGTTGATGTAAGGGGTAAGTGTCTAGTTCACAAGAATCCAAAACATCTACTACATAGTTGTCTTCAGAAAACAGAAATCAGTTTAGTTGGATGATGCCTTCTAAGTACCTTTATCATCTTTTTATGTTCTCCGTTGCATTTAAAGAGATAACAAGGTGGTGAGTTTTTATCTGAGTTTTGAGTAGTATTGACCTTTCAGCAGCCATACCTTGTGTGGATTCTCCCATAAAGAACTTGGTGTCTTTTTTTCCCAGTATTTTAGCTTTAGTATAGATATAATAGAAAATTTCTTCTTGACAGGGATTACTATAGAGATGAGGCCATGAAGATAAATTCTGTCTACTCTCTTCCAGGAATTAAAAAATTAAGGAGATCTTAATTTCCCTTTTCCTGAGTCAGATGCTATCATCTCTATACTTTTGTAAAACAGTCATTGCTTTTTAGTTTAGTTAGCCTCTGATCTGTAGATCCAGTCAGCAGGTCACCCCCACACAGCCGCTCACTCACTCCTTCCCAGCAAGATGGTGGACAGAATCAAAACAGTAAAAGCACAAAAACTCATGAATTGAGATAAAGACAATTTAACAGGTAAAGCAAAAGCTGCATGCACAAGCAAAGCAAAATGAGGAATTTATTCACTACCTTCCATCAGCAGGCAGGTGTTCATCCATTTCTGGGAAAGGAGAGCTCCAACACACATAACAGTTGCTCGGGAAGACAAATGCCTTAACTCCAGATGTGCTCCCCCTCTCTCCTTCTTCCCCCAGCTTTTACTGCTGAGCATGACATCATATGGTATGGGATATCCCTTTGGTCAGTTGGGGTCAGCTGTCTCAGCCGTGTCCCTTCCTAACTTCTTGTGCACCGTCAGCCTACTCGCTGACACACCAGCATGAGAAACAAGAAACGCCTTGATGCTGTGCAAGCACTGTTCAGCAATAACTAAAACATCACCATGTTATCAACACTGTTTTCATCACAAATCCAAGACATACCATCATACAAACTACTATGAAGAAAACTGACTCCAGCCAAAACCAATACAATAGTCAAGAGATGGAGCTAGAGTCTTGATCAGCTGAAAGCTGCTATTATTTGTTTGACCGAAGCTTCTGCTGACACTACAAACTTTGCTCTCCATCATCTTGACATGATGACTGAGTCATTGATGCATGATAACATAGACATTGAATTATAATGTTCATGGTGCTTTAGTCACTGCAGGGAGCAAAAGATTGTCACTGAAAGAGTGAGAGAAACAAAGCAAAGAGATAAACGTAATCAGAAGTCAATGAATACAAGAACCTTGCAACAGTTCCAAAGCAGAGGAAAAAAGTCCCCAAGCCCTCACAAAAACAGAAGAGAAACATTAAAAAATAGTAATTAGAGTCATAAAAGAAAAGTACATGGAGTCATGGTCCATTTACTCCCAAGCTGAAGTCACTAAAAAATTAAACTATGTTTTAATTGGGAGTTGACTATCTGGGTACAAGTCTGTTATATACACAAAACCCATATTTTGGTTGCTTTTCACAGGAACTTCTTTCCAGTGGTGATATCCTTGGCTGTTGAGGAAAAAGGCTTCAAGTGCAATCCATATCAGCTGGCAAAATGACTTTGTTTTGAACAGGATGACAGTTAAGTCATTGGATATGTTATCTAAGACTCTGGTCAAGATTTTAGCTCCCATGAAGTTGATTTGGTTCTAGGAGATTAAATGTCAGCAAGAGCTAGGCTTGCCCACAAGAGAAGATGTATTTCTGTGTTACTACTTCATCTCAGACAGCATGAACAAGCCATGTCCAAGGAGCCAGCATTTGCTTTGCTGTGAGTCATTACTTCCACAAATGGAGGGGTTTCCTCCAAACCTTGCAATCATCATGGTCCAGATCTTGCATTCACCATAGACCTCTGCATGATAGGGTTGTTTCTGCAGAAAACAGCAGGATACGAAGAGGAGTATAGCCAGAGAGTCACTGCATGACTTATCCAAAAGTTAAACTCCAAAGATCCTGTGATTTCTCTCTATCACAGTTCCATAATCTCTCTTCACTTCTCCAATATGGGCTAAGGAGTTCATATTACCAAACAAGGCCAAAGCTTCTAGCCTACATGATGTAAATCAACCATGGACATCATGGAGGAAAATGTGGTTACTCTGATATAACCTCTATTTAAGCAGTACACATCTGTTTGGTTTGAGATTGCCTATTTACTTTTGAGCACGCTCTGCAAATATCACTGCCACATTTCTCGAGATCTCTGCTCCAGGCTTGGCGTTGATTCGCACACCAACTGGCTGTTTTCTGAAGCTGCTGGCAGTACGTTTCAAAGTCCAGATTAGTCACAGAATGGAAAGCATATCTCCCAACTGTTCACATTACAAATGCCATTCTTCTGGGACAACCTGTGGTGACATTATAAACATGATCAGAACAGTTTATACATTTCACCAAAACTCCAAATGGAACAATTGCAGCCTCCAGTTACTAGGTTAGCCAAAGGTCCTCACCGCCCTTATAACTGAAGTGCAGTCTGCTGTTTGTTCATATTTCTAAAGCCTTGGGTTTTGAGTTTGGTCAGATTTCTACTTGAGTCATTTGGATTCTTTTGTTTCCTTCAAATAAGAGTTAATCAGATCCAGCAGACTATTGGAGACATGCAAGGATAAGATTCAGACATCTTTTTTTTCGATGCCCAAAGCAGACTTCAAGAGCATAGGAAGAGAAAGAGCATACTTCAGCTTCAAAGAGCAATAAAGTCTTCTTTGGGTCACAAAATCATAAGGGGGCAGAGTGTCACAGGTGAGATTTTATGAGAAGGACAACTTTTCTTTAAAAAATTATATCAGTAAGTACTTTCCTGGCAATTTAGCCAAACTTCCTCATCAAGGAGTCAAATGAGTTCTAGGGCAAATGAAGCAGCAGAAGCACAGATTCCAGATGGGAGCTACACCACCTCTTTGAGCGACAGCAGTGTCCACACAGCAACCTCATGAAATCTCACTAGCAGACAGGTGTTTGCCTGAGCAGTCAGACCTTCATCCTACATCACTTTGCAACTCCCAAGAAAGGCTGTAAGACATCAAAATCTACACAGTAGCCACAGCCAATTTAAGTTCATTATTTGCAGAGTAGCCTAGAATGTGAAGGCAAAGAGGGCAAAGTGCTGCACTGAGCCAGACACTTCTAAAGCAGAGCAGGAATTCAGACCCATCCTGTGCTTGGTAATTTTTACTCAGTGCTGGCTAGGGGAGGAGGACTGCTCACCCTACTCTGCTGGCTCCAGGCTGAATCTGATCCTGTTGCTCTAGATCACTGTGCTGAAGAGCAATGCCTGTGTTTTAAGCCCTGTAGTGAATGGCTGAGCTGGGTATCAGACAGAGTCTGCACTATGCCCTCAATCTTTCTGTAAAATACCATTTTGAAGCAATTCAAAGCAAAACTAATTTCTGCACTTGTGACTCAAGTTTCCTTGCATTTGTCTTCTGCACCCCACTTTCTGACAAATGACAAGAATTGTAATGTTCCTTATTGCCTAGAAATTTCCAAATTAACATTCTCAAACCTCTTAAAACAGATCAGTGCAATTACAAATACCCTGTTTAACTCACTGTCACCTTAATCATTAAAAAAAAAAAAATCAAAGGCACATGTTATTTAATGTCCTCAGAAAAACTGAAAACTCATTTTACCACAGCAGCTGTTGGGATGGGAAGCGTTGAAAACAACCTGAGATTTGGGAAAAACAGCCCAGTGAGAATCAGGGAACAGGCACTCGGCAGAGATACAGCTGGTGCTCAGCACAGCCCTAGCCCTGTGAGGGCAGTTGTTTCCAATGTCCTAGCTGAGGTGTCCAGGAGGAGCCACCAAGACTGCTTCAGTCAAAATGAACTGTGAGTCATCTGCCTAAATAAAAGGGCTTTGCTCACCAGCTTCTGTTGGCTGTCAGGGTAGGAAGCACTCCTTCAAGCAACTCTGCCAGCAATGCTGAAGAGACGAAAGTATCCAGAACAGATAGGGGATGGGCTCTCCCATCAATAGCATTTGCTTTGGGTCTGTGTGTCCTGAGCTCAAAACATGGAGTTGGTCTGCTGTATCCGCTGCCTAGCACCATGCTGGGTGTTGGGGAGGTCTCCTTCCAGCCTTGGTAGAAGAAACCCAAGCAGAGTGATAGAGGCCTGTCAACAATACAGCACTAGGAAATTAGGCTGTTCTGAGTAGTGCCTGGTGGAAACCAGATAAGCAGGTCATTCCTCAGGCTGGCTTGAAAAGCTTCATGCTACCTCCGGTCTTTGGGCTACTTTCTCACTCACGGCATCTGTTCTAGACCTGCTGTCCCATCCCCTGCCTCCTCTATATTCAGAGGTATAAACAGTTCCATGGCTTCCTCCCACTCTGCTTGCAGTGACTGAAGGAAAAAAGCTACATTTCCCTCAGCAATTTGAGAGTCACAATCATACAAACATGCTTATAGTACTATGCAAGGGGACAGGCAGGGGATAAGGCTCTCCTATACTTATATCCCTTACCTTTGAGTAATGGGTAAGTTCCCACACAACAGATGATCTTTCTTTAACCTGGAGTCTGCAGCTTATATAAGTTCTGTGGTAATTTCACACCAAACACATTGTGATCTTTACATCTGCAGAAGCAGTTGATGTTTGGCAAGGCAGAATGGATGTATGAGGTTGTAAAAAAGATATGGGTGATCCTTTCTAACTGGTGCTCTATTTTGCTTTCTCGTGTCAGCTTCTCACTCACACTGAAGCTGATCAGAGCACAGCCCCCAGCAGATCAGACCCACAGCTCTGGTGGAGCCTGAAGGCTTGGGTGCAAAGCTGGCCCAGCTGACAGTCCTGCATTTATGACCCAAAGCCACACATCCTTTTCTAGCAGAGCTCAGTTAAATGGGGATTAAGCCATGGAAATGCTGCTGGATTCCTGGCAGCAGAACAACACCAGGCGAGTGTACATCAGCACTGGCAACAACTGTTTGCAATGCTTCATCATTGTAAGATTTGACTTTTGGATTCCCTATGACTGATTCAAAAAAGATGTATTTGAAAGGCTGAACAAAGTCCCCTTCCTAACTTTTGATTTGTAAGGGGTGAAAATAACACACATTGCCCACTTAAGAAAACAGTATGCATATTCTCCTACACACATTCCCCTGTAAAGAAAAGGAAACTGAAACTGTGTGAACTCTGAAATCTGACAGATAAAGAACAACACAATCAAATGGAGTCAGTGTTTCGACACCCTTGTTTGCTTTCAGTGAACAGTTTTAGAATAAGGAGCTCAGGGGGGAAAGAGGAAAAACTTTTCACCATAGTCTTCACAGACAAGTACAGCATCAGAGAGCTGGGTGAGGACATGTTTGTCTCTCCCCTCCTCATGTTCAGGGACTGGTTTGCTGGTTAACCCGAAACAGTCAACATCTGCAGTCCATCAGGGAGCAGACTGCAGCATGAGGTACCCTACAGAAACTGAGAAAATGGCATTGAAAACCCCCCACAAAACACAAAGTGGAAAAAAACAGGACGCTTTGCCTTCACCTTTAATAGCCTGATTATATCTGGTAGTTGTTTCTTGCAGAGGAAAGCTGCCCTCATTGAAACACATGTGTGCTGTCGCCATGCTGCCTTTTTGGCTCTCACCCACACTTCCGTGGACACTTTGGCTTCCTTAAGAGCTTTCACTGATTGAAAACCATGGTTGGAATTTTCATTGTTTTAGTGCTTAAAATATCCTGGTGAATGTCTGTAGGATGTGCCCTGAGAACTCCTTTCTCTGGTGGCAGTGTTGGCTGAAGAGGCCCTCACTGTTTCTGGGGTGCTTCCTCAGCCAAGGGAAATCGAAAAATAATCTTTCTCTCCATGGTGGCAGCTCCCTGCCCTCCTGCACTGAGTCTCTCAAAGCATAGGCGCAGCAGCGTCCATGGAGGCAGAAGTGCCAGCAGGGACTGTGTTGCCACTGGAAGAAACCAGGACCAAACCATACCCTCACCTTGCTGAGACTCAATAGCACTAGACACCAAGCCCTTAGCAAGGTGGGGTGAGTTGAAGCACTGAAGAGTTTCTCCTTGAACACAGAATCACAGAAGGGTTTGGGTTGGAAGGGACCTTAAAGATCATCTAGTTCCAACACCAATGACACGAGCAAGGACACTTTCCACTAGACCAGGTTGCTCCAAGTCCCATGCAACCTGGCCTTGAACACTTCCAGGGAGGGGGCAGCCACAACTTCTCTGGGCAACCTGTGCCAGTGTCTCACCACCTGCACAGGAAAAAATTTGTTACTAATATCCAATCTAAATTGACCCTCCTTCAGTCTGAAACTGTTTCTCCTCGTCCTATCACTGCATGCCCTTTCAGAAAGTCCCTCTCCAGCCTTCCTGTAGGTCCCCTACAGATACTGGAAGGCTGCTCTAAGGTCTCCAGAATGAGCAAAAACCTTAATTGTGGCACTTCACACAACCTAGATTTCATGTTTATGATAGAAGGCAGCATAGAAAGACCTCACAACGATGTGTTTGATCCATGGGATTTCTCATCACACCTGATGGCAGCCACCACTGCCTCCTCCAGATTAAAGCACATGAAGGATTGAGTTTCCTGGCTGCACATACTCACCACCTGCATGTATGGCCTGTGACAGGCTGTGATATATTGTCATGGGACAAGAGGCCACAGATCCATCTGAAGGAGCTGTCAACATTTTAAACCTCAAATGTAGAGCCGAAATGATTTATTACCACAACCCATGAAATAAAACAATCTCTCGAGGTGAGTGTCTGGGCAGCCAGTAATAACTCTGAGTTTTTAAGAGACAGGCAAAGGAGGAAAAAGAAGCAGAAGTGAAATGAATTTCCATCTCCAGCTCAGCTTCTGCACTTGAACAACTACACACAGTGACTACACACAACAGCCGTGTGAACTACTGAGTTACGGGAGAATTATTACATCTGAGCTTTCATTGACTATTGTCACCCAGCTCGTTTCTCCTTCTCCTTCTTTTCTCCTTTCTTTTCTCAAACCAACATCAGTATTGTAGTTAATAATCTCAACTGATCTTGCAAAATGTTTTTGCCCATAAACAACAATATTGGAAATAAATAAACAACCTTTGAGAAGTGCTGAGGGAAATAAAAAAGGATTAAACTGAAGCAATTACATACACTTTCTATTAAGCAGACCAAATCCACATGTGGTGGTTTCTTGCATTCATTACTCCAGCAGACTCAAAAATATTACAATAATATTAGTTTGCCAGGAAATACTTCAGGTAACTAAGTACATATTTCATCAGATTTTACTGCACCATTAAACACGCCCGTGTCCCATGACACACGACTGAGGGCTGAGACAGAGAAGGCTGTGGGAGCACAGGATCCTGTGTTGCACATTTCAGAGGTGCAGTTCCTCAAGCAGCATCAACCAAGCTACATCCATATAGATGCCAGGGAGAAGTCCTACCTCCACCCTTTTTTCTCATGTTACCCTCATGTCGACAGCTAGCAGCAATTAGCCTGATCAGGGACCTGGCAAGAGAATAACCCCAATTAAAAAAAAAACAAAAACAAAACACAAAGAAATGTAATGCCAGCACAAGGAGGCATTATACTACACAGCCACGTGGACACAAGCACTTTAACTTCTTCCAGGGAGCTGCATGTTTACAGACATTGTTTAAGGCTTACTGTAGTGCCACGGATTTCCCTAATGCATGTGTCAGATCTGCTGATCCCACATGAATGTCTCTGATGCCCATATGGCACTAGGCAGCTGTGACTGAAAGCCCCTCATGTCTAGGGGCTCTAGAGGATCTCACTCTTACACCTCCTGATGGTTCATGGGGCTGAAGGATCTGAAAAATATCCCCTCTCCTGAAAGCATTTTGCCTCAGCTTTCCAGGGATGTTTCCAGGCTGATGAGAGCTGGTGCAGTTATAGTGTCTTGTAGAGGCAGAAAAAGAAAAGAGTTCCTCTTCAAATCAAGCCAAGAGAATGAAATGGCCTCAAGAAAAGGGGAAGGGAAAGAGCCCCGGTGTGAAGACCTGAAACTGGGCTGATCCACTTAATCACAGCCAGTATAGCTGGGAATGGAGGAAGGAAGTGCTTTCTGATATTTTCAGAAATGTAAAATGTGAAAATGGGATTGCACAGAAGAATTTAACTATTAGGAAAATGAAGGTTGGCAGCGACACATGACTCATAGTTACCCATTACCTGCTCCAAAGCCTCAACTATGGAAACAGAAAATCTGCCTTGCCTGCAGATACCCAAGCAACACTAAAAAATGATTCAGGTCTTCCCCCCCAAAATACCAGACTTAAAACACAGCAGTCCTCCCACAACCACCCTAAGAAGCACAGGAGCAGGTCTGGGGTGTTTTGCAAGCAAACTGATATCCCCACTGTGACATGCAGGTGGGTGTCCCAGTGCCAAGAGAGTTCCCTACTGCTGCCTTCCTCCAGCAGCTCTGCAAGCGCTCCCAGCCCCGGTGCCCTGACTCCCAAACCCAGGGTAACCCTTGCCTCCACACCTTTATGTCCCATAAAAGATCGCAGCTTTGGTCCTGGGAAGCAGCTCCACCAGCCAGCAGCCAGGCATCCTGTTGCTCCAGGGACACAAGCACAGGAATCCAGAGTTTGCTTTCCCTCTGAGAACATGGGGCTGAGAAATGCCTCCTGCCATCTGGATATCAACCCAGAAGCAAACGCAGAATCCAGAGGGGAAAGTTTCTGAGGCCTTCCCCAGGTTATGACCCGCTACTAGGCTGCTCGCAGAGAAAGGAGAGCAGTTAGTTGTGAGCCATTTTGTGCACAGTTTATACCAGTACTTTGCAATGCAAAGAAGCGGTTTGTTTCTTACACAGTGAAAAACGGGAATGTTGAGTATCTCCAATTCCTCCTACTTTGTGAAGCAAAAAACAGGGGAAAGGTAAAGGGTTTAATAAACCTCCAATTCATTTTTATTGTTAGCATATGCTACAACTTGCTAGTTCTCAGGGGCCGCTTCAATCTCTCTTTTGCAGTTGCCCAAATACACTCTCAGCTCTGACAGTGACAGAAACACTAATGACAAAAAACAGCGATGCTCTAGTGCAGAGCAGCACAGCTCTCTGCCCAGTTCCCTCTCAGAAAGGACTGCTTGGAGGGGGAAGCCAGGGCAGCACAGTGTGGACAATGGGGTGGAGAGGGAGCAGTCTGTCAGCAGCAAACGGGTGCTGAAAGGGAGCTCATCGGAGGACAGTGGGGAGAGGCTGAAATGATCACCCAGCTCTCCCTAAGCCCACTCGTTCCTGGGCCCCAGCATGGTGCTGCACAGCAGGCACTTACCTTGTGTGTGCTGTACCAGGGGCCGGAGAGGGGCCCGCTCCCAGCACCCGACCCCCCAAAGGATGTGTTCCAGGATGCAGACTCTGAAACAGGGAGGATGCCCATGTCCCTGCTCTCAGGCTCCAGCCACTGGCCATGCCATGCGCTGTCACACCGGTGTGGAAGGGTGGCTGTGAGGAGCGATGAGCAGGACCAGGACGTGGCACTTGCTTCCTGGTGTGGGAAAGGCTCCTGTCGTGGGTCACTCTGCACACAGGTGTGTGTAGCCAAGGGCTGTGGCTGCCAGGGGGGCACCGGGGCACCCTCAGCGTGGGAGTATTTGTAGCACAGGAGAGGAAAGGGAGCTTGACAGAAGGTTTTGCTGCTCCTTCTCAGGGCACCCAGGTGCCTTTTTTTCTCTCTCTCTGACTTCCCTAATGCCCCACCCTACTCTGAAATGGCAGCCTGGGAATTTAACTCCTTCAAATCAGTACCTAAATCTAATGGTCAGTTATTAACTCCTCACTGCTCGGTTGCAAAAGGTGGAAGTTGTTGTTCCCATATGCATATCGTCACTTGCATAAACCCTTACTTCTGTCATGTATTCTTTGCTTGTAAGTATTTCCTGAATAGTTCCTTTGCATATATTTCAGGCAATGGGTTTGTTCCCAGGCTGTGGCTTTATCCATTCATTCTGTTAGTTTTGATTTGATCACTTAAGCTCTCCTGGGGAAAACAATGACTAAAAATGCTCCTTAAAAGGCGAGTAGGAGCTAGTAAGGTAGGAGGTTGGCAGAATTGCATCGGAGACAGAAATAGGCTTCTAGGAAAGCATAGAAAGGAAACATTAAGCCACTGCATCTTCAGGGTCCGGACAGGAAAACTGCTTGTAATCCAGAGATCTCATACTGTTCCTTGGAAATGTTGAGTTGTCTTGGTTTATCCTGTTGGTCAGCTGGTCTTAACAATATCCAAAGTCCTGACAGTTACTGTAGCAGATGAGGGTCAGTGGGCAGTCACTCTATCACCTGCTACAGCAGTTTTTTCCTACTCTTAAGAAGTGAGATTGATTGCTTAGTTCCAGTGAGACTGGTGGTCCTACCATCAGCAAGATGCACCAGGAGAGAAGAGGACATGGAGGAGAGCAGGATGGAGAGTGAGCTTCCAGCAGGCAGGGAGGTATGATACCTAATAGAAATGAGCAGCAGCAAAGTTGACTGCAGAGAAAGAAGTGAGGATACAGGCCTTCAGTATGATTAACTTGTTTGAAAATTGAAGGACAATGTAATTACAGGAAAAACATGAAGTTAAATCAATACTCCCCTACTTTATTACATAAAAAATGCCTGCATTAGCCACAGGGAGTTTATTTTTGCCACAAGGTGGTACAGGAAAGACAGAAGTGCCAAGGTACAGTTTCAGTTAGATGATGATACAACACCCCAAAATACTAAACCTCCCTTTATAACAAGAAATGTTTTGTTCATGTGTGTGGCCTAACTTGAAATACCAGTCTCCTGATTGAAATTCCAGTGAGTCCTCTGTAAATACTGGAGCTAGCTGCAGCCATGTATACTATATATAGGTGCACTGGAAAAAAACAGCTCAAATATTTCACGGCTATGTAAGTTGCTGCAGACTATTTTTGCAGTGTTGCATAATTATTCTCCAGAGTCTAAGCTTATGTTGTGGTTTGGTTTTTTTTAAAAAAAGAAAGCAAAATACGTTTCTAGGCAATTTGGGTTATGGTTGCAAAAAACCCCTTTAAAGTGGAACTGGAGTGTAAAATGCTACAGTGATATTTGCCCAGTCTAGAGAGAGTTGAAACAATAGCTCAGAGGGAAGTGTGAATGGACTCATTCTTCTAACTGGTGCACTAAACTGGAAGTCTGCTGACAATTTAAGTGTCAACATCAGCTACTTCAAGGCGGATCATTTTAGCAGAAACACCAAACTAATGTTCTTATTTGTCATTCTCAATTTGAACTTGTTGGATAGCAGATCCTCCAGCTATGAGGAAAAGCAGCAATTGATTGTCAAATGTTGTTGGGCTGGGGAAAGTTCTCCCATTGCTGTGCCTCCTTCACCCACAGTCACCTCTGCCCCAGCTCAAAATGGGGAGCAAAGAGTTGACACTTCCCCAGTCTGGGGAGGTTGTGTTTAGTAGCCAAGAGCCACAGCAGTCCTCACCAGCCAGCCAGTGACCTCTGCAGTATGATTCTCTGTTGCCAAAAATGCACAAACTGGTAAGAGATTGAAAAGGAGCGTAAGGGGAGTGGAAGGAGAGGAGCAGCCCAAAATATCTCTTGAGTACAGTTCTTGCTGTTTTGCTTCATTCTTGTTGGTTCACTGCCTAAAATACAAATGCAACTGGTTTTGTCTTGCATAAAAAAAGCTATTGGAACAGGTTTTCTGTAATGTTGTCTACATGGACACCATGTTCACCCTTGGTGAACTGCTTTTGCAGTTTATCTAACAGTGATGGATCCCTGTTCCACACTGGGTCTAGACATGCCCACTTTGTCTAAACACGCCAGGGACCCTTATGGCATCCTTTATTTGTTAAAAATCTCTGATTGTCTTGCATAGATAAGAGCCCAACATTATTTGGCTGAATTTAACCTTTCTTTACACTGTAAGTCAGCCCTATTAAGAAAGTAAACAGCATTTTAGAAACTATTTCTGCTCAGTTACGACCTTCCGTTAGGAAAACCGACTCAGTATGTGCAAATGTCCCTATGCTTGTGCATTGCCCTTTTCAGGCTGAAAGTGATGCCGAGGTGATTGGCATAAAGGTGTTAAAGCCCTTGGGACTGACACATAACATTCTGAGGAAATGTCCCAGGAAGTGGAAGCAGAAGATGAGATCCGCAGGATGTTTTGACTGAGCACATAATTTCTAATTTTCAGTGGTGCTCAGCTGTGCTGCAAGCTTCTACCCAAGGTTGAGTTCTGTTTGAGGGTCCTTCAAAGCAGGCATGGCCTCTGCCAGGTGGGCCAGCAGAACAGACTAGAGCCACTTCAAAACAATGAAAATGTAAGGTGTATTCAGTGAGCACCACAATACATTAGTAAAAGAGCACAGTAGAGATCTGGCACCAAAGTCAGGGTCACACCACTGGAGGTGTGTTCAGAATGCACCATGTATGATTCCCTGTGTGTGTATTTTTGGTTGTTGCCCTTGTTGTACTGTGGGGAATCTGGAGTAGCTCAAGAAATACCTCAGGGAATGTATCTTCAGAATGGTGCCCTGACTGTTTTACACCTGGGCAAAGGCAACAGAAGTACAGGTTTGTGTCTGGCAGTGGTGGCTGACCCACATCATAATCAGGACAGGACTGATTCTCCCTGTGGGTACCATCTCGCTCCCTCTGAGTAGCACGCAACAGGAGGCAGAACCTGTGAAGATGGAGTAGATGCTGCTTGAGTTGATTTGCTAGAAAATCGCAAGGTTAACTGAACTGAGTAATCTGCAATGTGGCAATCTTTGACTCCTCCCATATTGCCAGTCATTTTGGGATGGGCTACACAGCCTGAGAAATTACATCCATCTTCACTAGTTGTTCCCATCAGGCTCTTAACAGCTTGGGTTACTTCTGAACAATGGACACACAAGAGACTATTTTGGCTTTTAATTGCATGGATTCCCTTACTTTCATGATGTATTTCTACCTGGTAGTCTTTGGCCAAACGTGGGTCTCTGGTAGCAGAAAATCACGTCCCTCTGGTGTGTCACAAGGCTTTGGAGACTGCAGTGGGTGCTTTGTCAACCTCAGGTTGAGATGATCTGGGGCTATGCTTCATCCATGAACTCTGGCTTGTCTGACCACATAAACCAACAGAGCCATGTTCCATCGCTCCTCTGAGCTTATAGTTTGTCACTGGAGATGAACCATATTAGCTGAGAAGAGTCCACATCCTGACTACTGGACTCTGGTCACAGTTACCAAGACTCACTAAGCCAGAAAATGGAAGAAGTTATGGTTCCCTCCTCTGCCAAGCAGGAAATCAGCCCTTCCTCCAGGATACCTAGGTGTTCCCACCACCGTGTGTTCCCCACTGTGAGGATAGAGACAGCTCAGGTGATGGGGAGTTCACTGCTTGAATGGATGGTCCCAGCTGGGGACAGGAGAAATTCGAAGAGCTAGCTTTTACCTGCTGCTCAGAGGACATGGCTTTCAGTGCCAGATTAGTGCAAAAAGTGCTAAGTTTGTGCAGGATGATCAGACATGTTTCTGAGTTAATCATCTGCAAGCAGGCTTTTGCTGGGTCAGTTCCTGTGTATAAGGCCTGAAACCATGAGCTGGGGAATCTGCCTCGGGTGGGTTGCAGGCAGGGTATACAGTGTAGTGTTAGTGTAGGACAACTTTTGGAAGATGTGTACATACAGTCTGTTGCTTTTTACAAGCAGCTTTCATCTCCCTTCCCCCAGCAGCTTTGCAAGTCCGTAGTGCAAGTATGTACTACTCCATATGTTATCAATTATGGTCCTGACTGGAAGTTGCTTTCCATCTTGAAGTCTACAAATGTACAAAAAACAGGAGTCCTGCAATCAAGATGTATGTTACAGACCTTGGAGAAGGCTTTTGTCCTTCCTTTCTGGATGGTGGATCAGTGAGAGATTTGTAGACTTTGGACATTTTCATTTTTGCCTTTTAGATCCTACCAATTTAGGCTTAATCTTAATCCTTTTAAAATCAATGGCAAAGTTCCCACTAACTTAAAAAGAGATGGCCTGAGCTCTCAAATACGTTAAAGAACAATTTTAAACAAAAAAACCTAAGATGGATAAGGATTCCATTTTCTCTCTCTATTAGGCATGCAACTTATTTTCTCCAAATGTAAACGTTACCTGGAGACCTAAGCAGTGATGTGTTTTTTATTATTTGTCTAGGAGGCTACAGTACCCAAAGTATATTCCATACATACTTCTTCATTTAGGAGCCAAACATAGCTATGTAAAGTGAGCAGCTTGTTTACAGTAGGACCTTATGGCTTCCTATCAAATTAGTGGCAAATCAGAACTGTAGTAAACAGAGGTCAAAGATCAAACCCACAATTTCACATAAAATTCCAGACCATGTACACAAAATTTAAAATGTAAAATATTCAAATCACAAGACAATCAACTGCTCTTAAAACTAATCAAATGCAGCATAAGGACTGGAGGAAATGAAATTTAAACATTATTTTAATCCAAATTTTAATGGAACGGCTACATCATGGATATCTTTTAAACCATGAGAGCTGACTCTGTGCTACTTATTCTCACTTGCCATCAAACAAGATTTTGGTACAGCTCACTAGCTATTCATACATGCCATTTTGCTTCTTTTTCTCCAGTTTTAAATACAGACAAAATATATTACAGCAAAATTGTTACTGCCCAAGGCTTTGCAGTGGCTCTATTCCTGCTAAAGCCCATGGTAGTTTTGCACCACTCCTTTATAGTGCAGCAATTCTCTGTGTTCAGAATGAGGAATGGTAAGGTGCTGTTTGTTCTGTTTTGTCCTGGAGCAACTGTGTTTGAACACAGTCAGGCCCCTTGGCTGATGGTCCCTTTCTTACCTGGATGCTAGCACCCATGTAAATGTCTTGCAAGAGATCCAGGACCATGCCACTGCCATACATCTCTGTTAGACTAATCCCCAGTCTGAAGTGGTCCGGGAGGAATCCTGTTTCTGGACCCAACTAAAGGAAAATAAGAATGCAGACTCCTTAAAACCAAAATGTATTTGTTTAACAAAGATTTGGTTACTGAATGCCACCAGATGTCAGCATACACTATATGATTAAAAGCAAGTGTCTAAGACCTCTGAGAAGTGAGCAGTGATAAAACTGCCTTCTGTCTCATGGAAATGATGTACCAGATCAGCTTTGCTGTGGGAAAAATTATGGCAAGGATTAGCTGGAAGAAATTGCCTGTGAGGTTTTGCTCAAATATGTCCTCAATTCTTCCATCCTTGGAGGTTGCCCATCTGCCTTCCCTTCATGCCTTCTCCCCACCCACAGACCTGCAAGAGGCCTGGATAAGTACTGTCCCTGTGTACACCTCCCTAGGTTTATCCAGCACTGGTCCGACGACCTGCATGGAACTTGCTGTCGATCCAGAGACCTGCTTTTCATGTATGTAGTTAAGGAAGATACACCTTGACCCCATGTGCCACAGTAATACCTGCTCTGGCTGTGTAGGAACATGAGAACTTCCTGAGGAGGTAGGCACAGACAGTGGCTAGTGACAGCTTAGGAAAAAAAACTATGAGTAGCAGAAAAAGTGTGGTATGAGTTGTTTTTTCTTTTTCCTGACATATTCTTTCCCACTCTGGCAAACACCAGAAAGCTAAATCTGTTCTTTGTATCATCCAGTTGAATACCTGCTCAGATCAAGTTTTAAACTATAACCTATGCATATGAGGGCTCTATTTTCTCCTACTGAAATAAAGGACACAGATCTTCAGGATAAGGGCAAACTTTTGGGGGCTTGCAACCATGCTTCTTCCCTGCCTCTTATTACCTGTCTTATGACAAGACCTGTAATACAACCAAACATGTGCAGTCTACATCCTGAAGGTTTGACAATTCAAATTTTGCTACAGCTGGGCACACACATTGTGCATTTTCCTTTTCCTCCAGTCATATGCGTCCTTCAAAACAGCTAAAACAACAAGGCTTTGTAGTGTAGACCTGGCCTGAAGGACCCTTCCAAAACTGTTTTTCAAATGAACATGTACAGAGCTGAAGCCATTATTCTGCCACTGTAAATTTTAAATTGAATTTGCCACTGTCCACACACATCCCAAGAAGTCAGAGAACATTGATCTGCTGGAAAGTATGAGTCCAAATAAAATAGCCAGAGCCCAAGGGACAGCTGAGTAAAGTGATGCTCCTCTGGAGCTGGGAGTCAAAATGCCATATAGCTGAGTTTTCTAGCACATGTCCTCTTTTTCTTTCTTGGAGATCTAGTTTTGTTTTGATGACTTCTCTGCATTTGGCTGAGTTTCTGGGTGTACAGCAGCTTTGGTTGAAGGTCCAATAGAATAGCTCCAAGTGCATTGGCAACATTCCAGACTTCACAGCCATGGCTACTGTTCTGCAGCAGATAAATTCTGCGGCAAGCACATGCTGTTGTCACCATACACCAACAGAGCAGATCTGATGCTTTGGGGTAGCTTCAGAGGTCGCATGTTCATAGGGAAGACTGAAAAAGCACCGTGTTTCTGGACATTATCAATACTGTTGTCTACGTGCTGTTCAGCTGCTTTGCTCCTGTTCAGCCGGTCTGGTGCATCCCAGAAGCATCAGATGTCCATACCAGAGGAACATGTATGCAGACCATCTGTGCAGCAAGCTCACTGCACCTGTGTTTGCAGTAACATCATGGAAACTCAAGCAATCCAAGGGCAAAAAATCCACCAGGTCTTTCAATCGCATCCACAGCATGAGCGGGAGGATGGCTCTGTTTGCATCAATTGAGCCTAACCTAAAGGAAGGCACATCCTGTCTGTGTCTTATGCTAGAGGCCCAGCAGTAAGGCTAGGGGACAAGCAGTCACAAGATTACCTAAGGAGTGCCTGAGTGCCTGTTTAACCTGAGTCTAGCTATGGTTTGGGGAATCCCCCTACCTTTGAAAGGGGTAAGGCAGGCACCTCGCTTCAAAACAGTGAAATATCCTTAAACAGGATTTGGGTGGCTAGGTGCCTTTGAAGATCTGACCTGTGCCTCAGAAACCTTATTCCACTGAATAGCCCATTGACTTCAGAGGAAGGAAACTGCATATTATAAAATCTGTATTCCAAAACCACAGTGAAACCAGCCCCGGAGCCAGATACTTTATGTATTAAATCCTTGACAACACTTACATATGGTGACAGTGAACTGAAACAGACTATGATAAGGTCCGATCTGGACTGGGTATGTTAGGGGGGGGGGGCAGGAGGGGAAGTGATTTAAGAATAAAAATTATGGTATTTTGCTAAATCCATAAAATCCCTGCAATATTAAAAGTAAAAACTAAAATAACCTGTGGCAACCTCCAGTCTCAACTGGACTGAGAAAGCACTGGTTTCTTCCCTCCAAGAAAGAAATTATTAACATGAATATCACATGTGTTCACGTGTGTATGAGTGTGCTGAGAGCAGGGGAAGAGCTCAGATACATTTAATAACCAGTCAATTGATATCACAAAGCTTGTATATGCATAATATTGCTTGTTAAAATATTTGGGGAATTGAAAACAAGCTTTCATCACATTACAAAAGACAAAATCTTTTTATGTCTTTTCATTATAAATTAAAATTCAATAGTTTTATTTGGAAGTTCTGCTTTCATAAATGTACCATTTTGCCTTCTAAGAACAGATGAAATATCCTGATTATAAACTAGCTTTTATAAAAGTCAAAGATCAAAGTCCAATGTTTCTTGCTTTAACTACAGCAATGCTTACTACAGTGTTTCAGGAAATGCTGCTTTCATCCTTGTAAAAGCACCCAAACAAACAAAACCTGTACAGATTTTCAGAGATGGACATAAAATATTTGGATTATTTGCACAGCACAACAGTAAATAATAAATCCAGAACATGGTGATAGATCTCTTTCAGAGAGAACATCTTCACTAAGGTGTATTGACACAGACCATTCCCAAAAGAGCAAGTTGATATCCATGAAGCATTTGCTGCAGAAGTGCTGATGTTTGCTTTGGTGAGGAATAATATAACAGTATAAGTACACAGGATTTTGCATGGGTGTCTGTTGGGGAAGGGGCTGTTACATTTTCTTCAGGTAAACTGAAGAAGCAGCTAACTGCATTAGTGGAGAAAATACAAATTTTGCCCATGATTTGGGTTTTTTTCAAGGCATAAACAGTTTTGTTAGTATATGTATTCAAGTTCACAAAAACAATTCATACAAAAAATATCTCCTTCAGGGATACTCCATGAGTTTTAACTTCCTTTGGGGAAAATATTTCTTTTCTTGACAGAAATTTTGATCCTTATTTAAAGTCTGTAGAACGTTCCTTCCTATATTTATTATATTTTTTACCATATATACAATAATTTAAAGATGAATAGGCATTTTTTTCTACCTCGAACTGTGTGACAGTGTCCCTTTTTCAACTTAGACATGAGGAACTGATCTTCCTTCTGAAAATGCCTTTTTATTATTAGAAAGCTATTTGCGATACAGAGTTTACAGACTGTTTATGATAGTTTCAAACAAGATGGAAAGAAGAAAAGAGCAGTATAAATTGAAATCAAGCTTTACCAGACAAGGAAACATATTATATAAGGAAAAGATTTACAGAATTTCAATCAAGAGTGGCTTATGTGTGTAACACATGGAGAGGTTTCAGTTTGGTTGTTACAGATCCTCTAATTCCTCATCCAGCCTTTGCACATGTGGAATAAATGGATTCCACCCAAATCTCAAGCATGCAAGGTTTTCCTTTGCCCTGTAATATACTCTCCTCAGTGGGATAGGTTTTGTGGGTTCCTTCTAAAGGTCGATGATCAAATCCCAGATGCACATGTGGGAGGGGAGAGTCTATTTCCAGTCCATAGTGGAACAGGTTTTTTCAACTCTTAGCAGTTTCATGCAGAAACATACTCATCTCTTTATAAATCAAATGCAGCAGTTCTTGTTATTTAAATAAGCACAGTTTAGAGTATGCACAGATATCTTCACTTATTGCCATGGTTATATAGATGAGGTTTGTATCTACTAGTTTGCTAGCTCAGGACATATGTAACTGGAACGTATGACAGAAACTATGGAGATTGGCTTTATAAATAGCTGAGATACAGATAGAAACTGCAAGCCAGAGGGGATTTTAGGTCTTTGACATTTTGAGGAGGTTTTTTTCCCCTTTTTCCTCGAAGATGATTTGAATTTTCTGTGAGAAATGGTATTTTGGAGTTTGGAGGCTATAATGGGTTTCCTGTAAATTTTTACATTGGTTACAAACTGTGTGTGCCATTTCTCTAAAGTCTTGTCTTGTTCCCCTGCTTTTTCTATTTTTGTATTATCCTTCAGGATGAATCTTTTGTATGTGTACCTCCACCCTTTTCCCCTCTGTCCTGGGATACGACAATGGCAAAGCAGGGATTATGTCATTAAGCCTGTGGTGGACTTCTGAGATTGCATTTATTTAACCTGTACAGCTCCTGAGTTTGGTACTTTGGAAATCTAAATGTAGAAAAAGACTACTAAAAAGAAGAAAAAAGTGCTTGCTTGCCTGCTAAAAGGATTGCAGGGTTAGCTTGGAGACAAGAAATTCCAATGGACAGGCGGGTACCAGGTCAATGTCAGCCTTTCCCAGTTCAGATACACATGCTCATTCCTGGTGGCAGAACAGAAGAGGGATTTGGGACATACTGTGTTTCAGCTTTTATCTGGGATTGCTGCGTGGCAGCCTGCTGGAGATGCTGCCTGGCAGAGCTGTATGGTGCAGGGAATGGGCATTGGGGCTGCAGGCTGCTGGGTTGGACTCTAACTTTAATTGGTTTTGTAGCACTGCACAGACATTCAGGTCGAAGTGGGCTAAAATAACCTTTAGCTATTTTTGACTTAGGTGTATTTCCTACCATTAGCAGTCATAGCACTGATAAGGATGCTTGGAAAATGGGTGTTTGTTTGTTTGCAACCGTGTTTTTTCTTTTTTATTTTTTTTTATTAAACCTAATGAAAAGCACAACATAGTCTCTGGTTTCCAAATGAACATTGGAAAATTGCCCAGAAAAGAATGTTTCGCCATTGAAAAGACAAAAAAAGAATGAAGAAAGACAAATTTTTAATTTGAAAAATTTCAATGGGAACCATATTTGCCAGGCGTTTAGGCTTTTGTAGGTCACCCGTCAGCCTTGGGTATGGTTTGTGAGTGTTCCCTGTGTAGATTCGTCAGTGGTTTTAAATAGCATGTTGCAAGTGTCAAGGTTTTGTAATAAACTAGTTCAGTACCAGTAGCTCAATTTTGTGTTGTCTGAAGAAGTGAATACAGATTCCTCTACTCCCTGCATTTTCAACAAAGAAGAGTGTATTTGGTGTCTGTTATTGCTAAAAATTTGCATTCTGGTAACACCTACAATTCCCCAGCACAGACCAAGACTCCACTGTATAAACATGACAAAACAGTAAGTCTTCACCCTAATAATGATTTTCACATGGTCACCAACAACAACTTCACTTTGCTCTGTGCAGTTTGATTCAATGCTCTGAGGTACCAAAAGCAGCTACTTCAAAATCGTGTTAGATCTCTGCATGCGGTCACATTATAAGCAATTTGTTTGTTTAGGATTCCCCATGTGTAGCATACTGTCTGGTGGTGCATGCTTATTTTCCAGCACATGCTGGTGCTGCTGAACTGTCAGAGAGAAATTCCTTCCTTTGCAAATGCAGCAATATCTTTGAAGTGGTTCATTGTGAGCTGCTGCTCAGTAAAATTGTGATACTAACCACAAGGGGAAAAGTACACAGGAATTGAAAGGGAGGTGTTTTAAAATTAATTTTAATTTAAATTCAGTTAAGAGAAAGCTCCTCTAGGGATAGCTTAAGTCTTGTACCCATGCAAGGCCTAAACTCTCACCCACAGGTTATGCTTCCTATTTATCCAGTGGAGAATAATGGACAAAGACTTTAATGTGCCCCCTCTCTGGCAGTGTTCAAGGCCAGGTTGGATGGGGCTTTGAGCAACCTGGTCTAGTGGGAAATGTCCCTGCCTATGATGGGGAGGGTGGACTAGATGATCTTTAAGGTCCCTTCCAATCCAAACCATTCTACGATTCTATGATTCTGTGACTAGAGGTTTCATAGGCTTTCACTTTGGGTAGTTCATACGGCGATGCTAAATGGGGTTGTAGGAACTGTATGGCTTTGTAGGAGCTTTGTACATCTCATCTTTAAAATCTTATCACTTCAAGTCACTCCATCCAGACACCGAAGGCTCTGAAGTCACTGTCTGCTTTCCACAGGACCTTCAGTGCTGCAGTGCAGAATTAAATAAGAGAGATGTGTATGAAACAAGCCCAAGCATTGTGATGAATCAAGAGAAAGCCCTCTGTTCAAGTGGTCTTCCTGCTGTCTCAGATGTAGAGGACTGTTCCCAATCTACCACCTTTTAATGTTTGAAATTTCTCAGTTCCGAAGACAGTACAGATTTCCTCTGTTCATCCTTCAATTCTCCAAACTTTGCCCTTGAACGCAAGTTGATCCTAAAGGATGTGACTGGTCCCAAGGCTTCACACATAACTTACAGCAACCTAGCAAGGACTGCTACTGGAAGAGATTTTTCTTTTCTCCAGATCCCTCTTGCCCCAGCTCTGGCTGGATACTCATTCCTTCCTCTCATTTCAGCTCTTACAATCCTGCAGCCTTGTGGAAAACCAGACACAAAAGCCAATCTGGTTGAAGAATTTTTTATTTTTTTCCCTGGGTTAGTTTTATAGTTTTATAGCTTTTTCTGCTTACAGTTACCCTTATCTTGATATAAAAATCTCCTACTTCACCCTATAAAATATGCATACACTACAGTATGCAAAAATAACATGTTACTTCAAGTTTGCTTAAGAATCTGGTGTGAGAAGTCCCACAACCACCACCCCTCACCACAGCCCTGTATAAAGTGATTGCAGCATATGCACAGGGTGACCAAAGAGATAAGAGCAGAATACTGAACACTTTGACATGACCTGCAAATAATTAACCTCATCTGAAATACAACCGACTGTCCCTTGGTATTTAACCTTTCTTTATATATAACTAAACCATAAGATCCCATTTAAATTTTAAATTAACAGTTCTTGTATATGCTATTTTTTCTTTCTTCGTACTTGCCTAATGGCAGGGAGCCAATGAACCCTTGATTTTTGGAGCAACAGAATTTTAAATACTGGAGCCTCAAAGCCTGCACAATGTTTTGCCATATTTATCCTTGCCTAAAAGCACTGACTGCCCATTCAGTCACAGAACTGTGCATACACAGACTGTTAATTGAGACTTTCCTATTCTGATTTTGGTTGCAGCTTGCCAAAGTTATTGGAAGAAGAGGGGAGATTTTGCTTGGTTTAAGACTGTAAAGGAAAAAAAAAAGAGGAAATAAAAAAAAAGCACACAATCTAGTTCTCTGCAGGCCATTAAAAAACAAAAACAAAAACAAAACCTTTTTGGTGCTTATAGCCAGCAAGCAAAACTGCACAGCATGCCTGCACCATGCCTTTGGAATGATGCTGAGGGATAGGACTCAGCCCTGCCCCAACTGTGGTGCCTGCGGCGTGCAGCTGAGTAACCCGTTGCCCAGGGAGCTCAGACGGGAGCAGGATCAGACCAGTCCACTGAAGCTCAGCCTCCCAACAGCTGTCTTACAGGCCTTGTTTATGATGGGAAATTACAGTGTGGTAGTCACCAGGAGTCCCGAGCAACATGTTCTAACATGATGTAATTTCCCAGTGCAAACCATCCCACTGGTGTCTCTTTCCAGTTGCAAGGCCAACAAACATCATCAACACTGGGCTCAGTTGTTAGTATTGCAAAAGTGTCCAAAGATGCCAGTGCAAGGAAGGTTCAAGCTCTTTTCTCATGTGCTTCAAATCCAATGTAATACAACTGTAGCAAGCCCAGGTGAGACTTCACACCTATTCTGTATGTACAGAAATGCAACAACTGAATGCTTTAAATGGACTCCATAAGCCAGTGCACTTGTTCAAATTCAAGGCTGCAGACTGCCTTTCCAAGTGTAGCTGTGACTGCTGTCCTCCCCTCTGTTAGCACCAAAGGACATATGAGTATTCCTACCCCTCCAAGCAATCAAGTGCCTCCTACAGTCCAAATCATCCTTGGTGACTTAAAACAGTTAAAATTGCTGGCCTGAGCCAGTGTTGGGGTTAGGCTGCAAAGCACTTCCACCTGTATCCCCATGAGCATGCTGCTGGGATGAAGAACATGGACACTCACCAGCAGCATCTTTTCCATCAACACAGCTGGATCCTGAATAGGATTTCTGTCCATGCTGAGGAGTGGAAAGTTACACTAGGTACCTCCGGGGGTGAGCAAAGGAGAGCAGGGATCTCAGCAGCAACATTCTCCTCTATAGTGTAGACACTTGCAGTCTCCCAGATCTGGGTTACTTTATAATTTATAAGGTATACACCAACAATTACTGACATTCCCCCTCACTCTCTACTGGCCAGTGGTACTTCATGATTTCCTACAGGCAAAAGCAGATACTTCAAAATCATGAAGTCTCAGCTTCATATACAATTCCACATTTACACTTGACAAAATGTTCTCTCAGGACAGTGCAGTGAGGGACAGAGCAGCAGAGACAGGAGAGCGCAGGAGGAAAGGATAAATGAATATTACTTGGATGTACTCAGCAGCCATGTGGATGCAGTTTGCAGAAGGAAAAAAAAGAATATGATAACAATAATAATACTTTGCAGTTGGTATGATGCAAGGGCTAAAGCAAGCGCTGACCTCACCTTGTCATCAGGGACACCAAGGGATTATCTGATCTGTTTGGTCTCACTCTGGACATTTTTTTTCTTACTTAAGACTTCATTGAGTGCAACTGATTTACACCTGAGTAAATAAAAGCAGAAACTGTTGTAACCACTTGCTCCTCAAAAGATATAGGAGAATCTGTAGTTAAGAGCCTGGTTTAGGACCTTTTTCTCTTTCCCAGCTAAATTATAGAAGCCAGCATTTTCTGTTACAACAATGTCACAGTAGTGTAGTAATAAACATTTGTAGAACTGTGCCTTTTCATAAACTCCTTCCAAGCAAGGTAGATTGCTGAATACATCCTCAGCACATCAGAGATTAATTTATTCTTCCTTTTCTTTTAGTGTTGACAAGCAAAACCACAACAGCCTGAAGTGCTGTATCTCCAGGAAGAACGTGGTCCTCAAATACAACTGTGAACTCAGCTGAAGAATTAAGGAAACCTAAATCCCACAGCATTTGATAGGCTCCACTTGACTCAGGGGGGACCTTATTGCTCTCTACAGCTATCTGAAAGGAGGATGTAGTGAGGTGGGGGTTGGTCTCTTCTGCCGTGCCCATAGTGAAAGGACAAGACAAAACGGTTTTAAATTGCAGCAGGGAAGATTCAGATTGGAAATTAGAAAAATTTTTTTCACTGTAAAGGGTGATTGGGTATTGGAATAGGTTGCCCAGGGAGGTGGTGGAGTCACCATCCAAGATGTGTCTGGATGTGGCGCTGGGTGATGTGGTTTAGTGGTGATGTAGGCAGGCGGTTGGACTGGATGATCTTGAAGGTCTCTTCCAACTTCAATGATTCTATGATTCTATGACTCCTATACTTGGATTTCTCATGCTTTGCAGATAGGAGGGACAATATATTTGTGTTTATGGCAGAAACCCTGAAAACCTGGACATAGAAAAGGATGCTATAAGAAGAAAGGCTGGTGTTTGTTTTGCAGTGCTGTCCTGCTCACAACTGCAAGCAAAATGTATTCCCTTTATATGTCATGTGAATCTGAAGTGCCTCTTTGCCAGAGCAGAAGCACTGTTACAACCTCGTGGTCCTCACTTGAAGCCCTCAGCTCTACCCCTGCAATGCTCACTGGCAGCGAGGAAAACCCCACCATAGGTGCAGGTGTCCCATTACCTGCCATGCTGGAGCACAGGGCCATGGGAGGCTGGCAGCAAACACAGGAGCTGCAGGTGATGTTTCTCTCTCCAAAAGCACTTCAGTATTTCAGAGCTGACAGCAATTATCTCCTTCTTCAACTGGCATCAGCAGGAGAGAAGGTAAATACACACAGAGTGAAAATGACCCATCTGCAAAATTCTAAGTGCTTGAATTACATTTAAAAACATCTGCACAGGAGTGAGTTTCCTCTGCAAACTGCATCTCTCTTCAGACAGAAAATACTATTTTAACACTATCACTTCTCACTGCACAGCTACAATTCATTTATATCAGCCAGTCATGTTATCATGAGCTTGTTTCTCTCTGGGTGACAGCTGATAACCTCTCTGGGACTGATAATGTAATCAAACCCAGAGAAATTAGTAAAAGGTAAAATATTGTCACTATTTTGCCATTACAGCATAATAACAAGGAGAAAAAAGTGCCATTTGTTGCAAAGTAGTTGGATTTAATACTGAGATTGGGTTTTTGATGGAAGTTTTTATTTTAATCAATTGCCAACCCTGGCAGAGCGGGCTTTACTTGCTGAGTGGCTCTAAGTGGCATATTAATATTGAGATCTTTAACTTGTTTGCAATGTCTTAAAGCTTGCAAAGGAAACAGTAGCAATCCACTTGTCTTCCTATATAAAGCCACTGATCCTCTCAAAATCTGTGTGCCTGCAGAAACATCATTCAAACTGCATGATGCTGAAGGCGGCAGTGCCCAGGAACAGCCTGCATGCTGAAGACAGCAAGAGCTAGCTCTGAGTTACAACAGTGAATTTGTGTTTATTTTCTTTTTTTGCTTACTCATTTATTAAGCGGGAGAACATTTGTCACTTGCTCAGTTTTTCCAGTGCTGCACCATCTCTCCCTTTCTCTTTTCCTGAATATTCTTCAGCTGGTTTGTGTAGGACATACACGCTCTCTTCTCTTTCCACTTAACTCCCAAGGTCTCTCAAATGCTTATGCCCTTTATACCCACTAGAATGCTTTGTTTTAAAAAAAATAATAAATTAGACGCACACAAAGCGGGGGAGGCAGAGGTCACCCACTCCCCGGGGAGCGGAGGAGGGTGCATTCTGCTCTGTGGGGAAAGCCTCCCATGCCACCCTCCAGTGAACCAACTCCCCATGCCAATCAGAGGAGCCCTGTTAGTGACAACCGCTCTAAAAGCCAAGATCTCCTTTCTCTGTATAAGTCAGGATATGTAAAATGCTGCCACTGTAGACAGGCCTGAGGGAGTCAAGGCCATTAACAACATTAAAATGAAGCTTCATCTCTTCATCCTTGCAGGGCTCCAGAGCAGTGAAGATGAGTGAAAGCACCAGCTCCTGCCTCCTCGCTGCACAGGCAGAGAGCAGGCAGCCCCTTCCCTCCCCAGGTGGGTGCCTGTCCTGCAGCAGCTCTCTCCAGACACCCCTGCCCACATTGCCTTCCACACCAGCGCCCTCCTGGTCTGCTTATCTTCTTTGGCCCCATGCTGGGATTGGGACAGAATAACCCATCACAGAGCTGTTGTTTGACAAAGATTTCTCATGGTGGCCATCGTGTCTTCCCATCAGGAAACAAAATCTCCCTCTGGTAACAAACCTTGCACCACTCAGGGCCATGGAAAGGGCCATTTTCTCATCCATCAATTCCCATCACTTTCTCAGGGACTCTTGATATTCTCCATGAAGAAACCTTACACATCTATACTTCTGCCTTTACACTGTTTCATTTCCTGCTAACTTCTCACTAACAGCCTGCTTTGATTTAATTCCATGTGGCCAGGCAGGATATTATCAGCCAGGAAAATAGAGAGTGTCTTGATACTGATGTACTGATATTTATGAAGAAAACAAAAGGCATATATTTTTCCTCATTCTTTCCTCAAGGGGTTTCCACATACACCTTAACTTACAGCAGTAGCACAGTAAGGAAGAGTCCCAGCACTGGGGGAGAACAAAGCCAGCCTATTGTCCCTTCCCTGGCTTTTAGGAAATGGCAATCTGAGAACTTCTGTGGTCTTGCAGGTAGGTGAAAAGTTAAGGCTAATGTCTTAGAGGAGTGCCCATTATTACCTGACACTACTGTTGCCCTCAGGATTCACAAAAATTGGACTGCAATTTTGAGTCCTTTCTACTTCAAAAATTGCCTTATTTTTAGAAAGAGACATTCCTGCATTTATTTTGTCTTTGTGTGATAGATTTTTCCCTTCTCGAGTCTAAGACTTTGTACTTGCCTTTATTGAATTTCACCTAATTGCTTTCAGACCATTTCTTAAATTTATCAAGATCATTTAAAATTCTTCTCCTGGCCCCCAAAGAGCCTGCCAGCCTAGTGTCATGTGTGAATTTTGCAAGCATGTTTGCTCTTCGATCATTCAAGTCATTAATGAAAATACAGAATGGTATCAAGACCAGGACAGATTTCTATGAAACCTCATGCATGCAACCATTCTTGTTTGTCAGCAAATTCTTTTGAAGGTACTTTTTGAGTACCTTTTTACTTACATTTTCCAAGTACTTGTGCATCCTCCCCATAGAAGTGTCAGCTACATCAGACTGCCAAGTTTCTTCAAGGGAATATCATATAGAAAAATGTTGAAAATCTTTTGAAAGTCTAGAGAGATCACTTCTACATCCCCCTTTCCATGATATCCATTTCTTTTCAAAGTCAGAAAGTAAATGACTTTGTTCTTGACAGTTCCACGCTCCTGTTTCTTATAATATTTTTTTCCATCTAGGTGCTCCTAAATAAATGCATTTATTTGAATGTCACCTTAAATTGTCGCAAAGCGGTCTGAGATGTAAACTACCAGACCCTGTCTTCACCTCTCACCCCTTTCAAAGGCAGATATTTTTATCTCTTTAACTCTGTGATATTGCCACAATTCAAAGTCAATTACTTCCAGTTAAAGATTCCTTTTGATAATTCTTTGGCCAAGTTGTATTAATTTCTCCCGCATGAAACATGTAACCCACCACAATAAACTTCATATATATCCCCCCTGCTCTGTCCTAACACACTGTCCCCTGATTCCTATTAATTACATAGTGCATTTGTTTAAAACTTCTTATTTTCCAGCCTTTTTGATAGGATTGCTTCACCTTTTACATCAGCTGCATTCACTGAAACCTTTTTGGTTTGGTTGGATTTTTTTTCAACTCTTGCTGTTGACAACAACTTTGGGGCCTTTCAGTCTTTCTCTTAGTTTAGCTCATTCTTATGTTGTAGTTTCTATTCAGCTTAAAAACATGCCCTTGTATCTTCTTTTTGGATTTCCAGAGGAAGAGGAGCTTGAGTGCACTCCCCCTGAGGGTAAGAAGCTCCAGCAACCCCAACAAAAAGATTCAGCTGAACCTCAGGAGGCTGATGCTCTTAAGAAGGTCTGACACTGCCCTTGAGTGAACCTATGTGTGGGTGTTTGAACAGGGAGGGCAAAGGTGTTGTGATAAGAACAACTTGCTTGTGGGCCCAGTGATGTCTTTCAAGAGTGAAGTTGAACTTTAGGTTTCCTTCAGTGACCAAGCACATGTGCAGGAGGCCCCTGGGATCTCCACCAAGGTTTTTGTCCCCAGTCTTCCCTTTAGGAGAATGCAAAACTTCGGCTGAATTGGTGAACTGAAACAAAAGCATGCTTTAGTAAAGCCTTTTCTTTTTGTTTTTCACTGATCTGGTTCAGAACAAAACTACACAAAACACTGAGCCAGTGCAGTACCGAGGCAGCAGTAGAGTAGCTGTAGACAGAGAACAGCAGGAACCTCTTAAATCCCCTCCCTGGTGGGTACAGACTTTCTGCAGGCCAGCTCTGAAGGGGAGACCAACTTGCAGATCTGAAGTAAGTGCCAGTGAAATGCCATTCAGAGCAGAACTGGTCAGGAATTTCTGCTTTAATTATTTTTTCCCACAAAAAAGTTTACATTACTACTTTTGGCAGGGACAGGGCAATGGCCAGAAACTTTCTTTTTTTTTTAATGTTTTGTAAATAATTGAAATAGGTTAGTTCAAGGGGTTTTTGTTCAAAGCCAGCTTTTTTCAATTGTAAGTTAATTTATAATTTTTAAAATATGATATCAACATCAGAGCTATTTCTAGACTATTACTCAGGCTGTGTAGATGAAGGGGACTTGGTGGATTAGTGGCTGCTCCCTGAAAAAAAGTGTGATGCCTTTAGAATGGAATTTTCCATATTCTTCTTCCTTTCTCAAACACTAAATATTTATGCCTTTTTGAGAAGGAAATGTAGGACAAGCAGGAGTGATTTCTGCAGGCCACAAAATAAGCCAGGGTGAGCTGGATCAGAATTCAGGAGCTAAACCTGACTTCTCTGGGCTGCACTCTGATGAAGTGGGAAACCTGCTGCTATTCAGTGATTTTGAGATGAACAGTAATAAAAGCTTTAACTCCAGGCAAGGCTGCCTAAAACTGACACAGCAAAGAAGTGGACTTAAGCAGAATTGATCAGCTGAGGGGGCTGAACAGCTGATCAGCAATTTACCCTTTGTAAAGGTGGATGATAAAACCACAAAGTAGTTATTCTGGTTAACAGCATCCTAAATAGGGATAGTGAAACTCTGCATATGTCCTGAGTAACATCAGATAGCTCAGTTAACTCCTGAGATATGTGCCAGAGAAGCAGGGGCAGAGTCTGGCCCTGCTGGAACATGATGACTTTCAAGAAGTATAAAAGTCAAACAAGTTGTTGGTAGTGAAGATATCTTCCCAAGATGTAATCATGGAAAATTCCTTTCAAGAGCTGGTGTTTAGACCTCAGAAAATGCACAGCAAATTGCATTGTGATTTATTTGTCAGTGTCTTTATAGGTTGGGCGTTACTTTACCCCACAGCTGGAGTCAATTTTTAATATTTAAAAGTGGAAAGAAAGCAAAACCTAAACATATACAGATCTGTCTGTTTTAGATTGTACTTTTCCCAAACATTACTGTTTAGAATTGAACCCTGAATAGATTTCTGCAGAGGCCAGCTGGCAACACAGAATTAAAATAACTGGGTAGACTATATAGGAAGACCTCCTAAACTGCAGTTTGCTGATCTGGTATTCATAGTCACTCCAGAAATAAATCTAGTCTTTCTCTTCTTCTGATAAAGGACATGAGGTTCCATCTTCTTCTTCCTTTTGTTTTTTCACCTCCACCTCTTTCTTTCTCTCTTTCTCTCACTCTTCCATAGCAAAGCCCTGTACCAAGTAGGTGTGGTGCAGTGCATTCTTTAAATACAGTAGTTGCTCGTTACCATGAGAGCCTGCTGAAGAAACAGATAAATAGAGCAAGGTGGCAATGATGATTTACATCACACTTGAATCACACACATTCGGAGCAATTACTGGAGAAATAGACAACAAAGAGATTTTCCAGTGTCCATCGACTCTTAGTTAGCCAGGAAAGGCTAACAAAATAACAGCTGGAGTCAGAAACAGATCGTGCTTCAAAGCCCATACTGTACCTACCTTAGAAAATTCAGTCTCCTATGTTTCATGCTCTAAGTTGTGCCTGGTTTGTTGCAGCATTAAATGAACTGACAGGCCAGTGCTTAAAGCACAGCTCCGAGGCCCAGGATTTGGAAATTTTATTGCCTGTTCTGCCAACAACACGCCAGATGATTTCTAAGCTTAGACAAAAAAGTGAGTTACCATGATACAGCAGATAATCACACAACAGCTAAGCCCCAGTTACACGTGTTTATAACCTCAAAGTCTGCCACTAGAGACTAGGTAACATCTTAACTTGGTCCACAGAGGAAGACAGCAGAGTTGAGTCTGCCATGGGCTGAGAGCAGTAACACAGACACAGCTCAACTGATGCACAGTGAGTTGTTAAGCCCTTGTTTCCAGCTCCTGTGTCTAATTGCTGGGAAAAATCATTTTGCTTTTTCATATCTCAATTACAAACTGTGATAGCTTTGCCCGACACACAAATGTAATGTTACCATAGTCCTTGGTAAGGTCTAAAAAGATTCCCAGACAGAAGGGACCAATGGAAATGTCTTAGTTGCTGTATTATTATTGTGGATGCACCATACAAGGAAACAAAAATTGCTAAGCCTATCCCCAACCTTCCTCCTTTTCCTTAGGGAGAGGTATCTCTCAGTGGAAGAATCATTGTGCCAACTGCCAGCAGCTTCCAGCTTCTCAGAGCCTATACTCTGTAGAGTACACATGGAAACAAGACCAGCTTTGCATGGCGTATCGGACTTTACACACAATTTCAGTCTCCAAGTTGCTGGTGAGTGGCCCTGGCATCCCTGCAGGGAGCCATGGATATGTTTACCAACAAAAGGGCTCTGTAATATGCAGCATATGGAGATAGGAAAAACAACTCTAATTGGGAAAGGCACAAACACATTTGGTAACATTGTTGTACCTCTTAATAGTGTTTTATTTATTCTCTCTTCCCTACTGAGTCATGGTGGATGCCAAAAGCCAGGACCACCAAGCAAAGCTGGCTCCTTCCCAAAAATATGCCTTGCCTGAGTGGATTCGCTCTGTGAAGGATTGCAGGGAGGTGTTCTCCTTCAAAGATTTTTATATGATTGGAAGGGATGTTGTGAGATAGGCAAAGAATGCTTCCAGCTGAGAAAGGCTTTAGCTTCCTGCCTGTTCAGTCCAGAGCAAGAAACTTTTTGGCTGTCTTTGTGGAGCTGCTGTCTGCAGACCACAAGGCTCTTGGTTCAAACCTCAGCTGTGAAAATGTGCGCAAAAGGAGTGTTTATTCAGCAGATGGGGGACATCTCTGTTGGAGGAAGACAGCTAATTCTGTGTCTGGCCAGCAGCTGGCAGTCCTGACAATGGTACTTTTTTAAAAAATATCGACTCTTCTAGCTTGCTGTCCCCATTATGAATTTTCACATCGTTTCTTTGAAGTTCAACACAATTACAAAAGGTTTCTATTACAAACTTTTCTGGATCAGAAGGGATCTTTAGAGAAACTCCTTGTTCTTAAGGGCATCTGGTCTGAACCGGTCAGGCTCCATAATGATGGGATTAGTTTACCTTTCAGAAATTTGTGGGAGATGAGAAAGGTAATACAGATTGCTGTAGTGGCTAATAGGAAACACCGATGAGGAGGGCTCATTGCTTTGTATCTTAGACATTATGCACATTCTTTGAAAAGAAGCATCTTGCTAGCTCTTGAGGTTACCTGTAGTCATAGGAAACATGACCAGGAATTTTCCTGACAAAACTATACTTCATGGGAAAATATTTTGTTTCTACTCCTGCAACGTTTTCGTTTGAAAAAACTCTCTTTTTCATTCGGGCTTTCACCAAATTAAATAAGCACGACCCTGCCTGAATTCTGGGCAGGATACACAAAATCAGGGTCTGTGATGCCAGGCCCATCCAGCCGTAGGTTCTTGGCAGTCAGGACTTCTGCTCATAGGGTAGCGCTTGTGTGAGGGTCTCTGGCAGCTAGCCCTGGTCTGCAGGGCTGGGGGAGGGATGCCACGCAGCACACCCTCAGTCTGGAGACCAAACAACTCCAAAAAGTGAGAAGCTTGCAAGTTCTGGGTCTGACTGGCTCTTGGCTCCCTGGGCCAGGGGAGGGATGCTGGCATGTTACAGAGTCTCAGGTGGAGCTGCCTGATTCCCAGCTGTAGAGCCGAGTGCTTGTAGGACCAAGACAAGCCCCAGCATTTCTTTCTACAGGGCGAGATAGGAAGGTGGGACTACTTCAGTCCCTGAACGTAAGTAGGAAAGACAGGAAAAAGATTTTCAGGCCAATTTGGCTCAAGCCAATATTTTACAAATTTTTCTCAGATCAGACACTCTGGTTTTGGACCACCTCTAGTGACACAGCAAAGCTCACATGTTAAAATGACTCACAGAACTAAAATGGAGAATCTAGTCCAAACTAAAGAGGCCACCTAAAGGAGACCATCCGTTTTCCTGGCATACATGCAGTCTTATTATGAGCTGCATTGGAATCTTATTCATATGAATTACATGCTCAGCTATCTCATTGGAAATTAGCAGATTTGGACTAGATCTACCTTTTTGCAAGAATGACCCAAGTCTTACTCAAATACTGTAAAATTTTCATGTTCATAAAAAAATTCTCAGAATTGAGGAAATTAAAGGAAAGCATTTTTTGGTGTGCAATGAGAGCGTAAGAGAGGGAAAAGATAAGTATGTAACTTACAAGAAATATATATATATTATAAAAATATTCTATTTCTGGCCAGACGCAGAAATATAAAGGGTTCTATCTCTTTCAGGCCCCAACCCATTTTATCCACGGTGTGTACCTGCCAACTTCTTTCACACGTTCAAGATCTTTTTTCTCTCTGGGGCAAGGAAGACATAGATGTAGAGTCTAAGGATGGAAGGATACTTTAAAATTATGTAGCTGAATCTGCTGTGACACAGAAAATCTCAGGGGCTGGTCTCTGTGTCGTGTCTCCAACTTAGTGTTGAACACATCCATATACAGACTTGACCAAAAGAGATACATCCCTAAATAAATTTCTTGAACGTTATATTTTCTTCAGTAGTAAAAACATGTCTGCACATATGTACCCAGTAAAATCTGTTTTAAAAGTGGTGTGGCTAAGGAAAATATTTAAGGTATGTTATCCAGTTTTGCTCAAGATTTAGATATAACAATATTCTCACCTAGCTGCAGCCTGAGGACGTTTGGTGTGGGAACATTTCTCTAGGGAAACCAGATGTATGTTTGCATATCCCCAAGATTGAGTGCAGGATATAAATGTGAGCCAGGACACCATAGTCCTGCCCACATTTCCTCTGCTCAGCATCACTTGAATGTGATGATCTTGCTGCAGCCACCCCAATATCTTTGCTTTAGCCATGGTGGTGTCCCAGTGACAAGGCTCTAAGCTGCACAAGGCAGTCCCAGAAAATCCTTTCCTAGATCCTGTGGTTAAATCTCACTTCCCAGGGTCACATGTGCTCACAAGGAGAGCGAATTTCCCATCATCCAACTCTAAGCAAAGCACTCCTTCACAACCCTGAGGTGGTAGTGCCATAAGCAACTATAAAGTCTCATGCAGGTAAGCTCTGTCCTGTCCAAGAAACATCCTCAGTCTCAGAAACTTTTACAGACACTTTCTGAAAAATATCAGGGAAACAAACTATGGGACAGGTTGGTCCTCATGATGAAGTGCTCAAGCAGAGCAGCTAGAAATGTAGTTTGCAGGAAGAATCTGAATAGGGTCTCAGGGTCACTGTAAATACCTGTTGTAAATACCTGTCATGTGGCACAGGTGATCCTTCCCAAAAAGCAAAAGACATCTCTGTGCAAGAGGAGTCATCCCCCAAAATACGTCCTCATCAGCACAAATGATTCAACAGCATGCAGGGAGGGAACAATTCCAACAGCAGCAGTGAAATCAGCCTTCCTATTCCTGGCAGAATATGACTGAGGTACTCCCTGGAGCAGCTCCTCCAAGCAGTAAAGCCCAGTGCTGTTGCTTGGTATGAAGGAAAGAACATTAGCCTTCAGAAACAAATCCTCCTGCTTTTCTGTGTCAGGTTTTATAGCACAAATAAGGAACATGCCCTAAGCATATTAGCAAGACTCTGATACTCCTTTTCAACAGTTTGTTTTTAAGAACGCCCAAACAAGCTGTTGTCCGTTTCTCTCAGTTGTCAGGCGAGGAAGCTATAGCACTGTAGCACTGAAATTGCTGGGTGAAATCTTGGCTGCACTTAGTCATTGAGGTATTTGCTATTTACTTCAACAGGGTGAGAACTGCATAGCTCTTACTTGCCTGAAACTACAAAGAGGGACTATATGCAAAGTTGGCTTCAGGAGGCTTTCACAGAGCCTTTTCATGGGATTTTGAGATTGCTGCCCCAGGAGAGGGAGCAATCTTATCTTATGGTTTCTTCTATGGCTAATTTGTGTGGCTTTTAAATTCTGTTTTCAGACACACAGGAGCAAACTCCAAAGTATGAGGTGTGAGTATGCACCCCAGTGCAGAAATTGCTTCTTTTAATAAATAAATTACACAGGTTGTGCGTAAACTCCTGGACTTAGTGCTTTTGATCATCTTGGTCCAGGTACACACCTGAGCTGTTTCCCCTTTCCGTATCTGGGCAAAAGCTGCCTACAAATGATTACTGCATCCTCCTACACCCAGAAATATACCCAGAAATGGGGTCCAGGCAGAACTCAGTGTGTCCAGTCAGACACCTAGTGTGAATAATCAGTGACTGTATCTGAGTCGTAACATACAGCCTGTCCACTACTGCATATAGAGATGACTGGTAATGGTCCATTGCAGTTCTCTATTTTGTTATTCTTTACTTAATGCCAGTCTCAATCTATGGGGCACCTATATTCTAGGGGCAACTTTTGTGAATGTAAATGTGATCTGCAAAGCCTTCAAAAATTAGAGCTTCACTTTTCTGCACGGTGCTACATTTGTTTGGTTTCTTTTCTGGTCTGAAGTGCCAATTATTGACAATGACAAAATAACACCTAGCTTGTATATAGCATGCTTCTACAAAACATCACAAAATGTTTCACAAAGCCACACAAATCCCTTTTATTTCCATATTCCCCTGGAATTCCCTTATTCCTAATTTAGACCATTGCTTTGCACAATCTGATGTGATTCAGTAAGAAGAGGTGAAGAGAGAGGACTTTGCCTGCTGCTGTTATACAAGAGAACATCACTACTATGACACACAGATGGAGAACTTGCAAGAAAGGGTAGGTGAAAGCAGGTCAGGGAAGAGGGACGCAGCAGCTGTGTGGATCTAGCCCTACACTCACACACAGCTGCATTGAAATCATCCTCATCTTTGAGTAGGTGTAGGAAAACTCATAGCCTAAATTTCACCTATCTCCTTATGGCAGTGGAGGAGCCTCAAAGAGTGATTCATAGGACATAAATAAGGCAGTAAGCAGGCAGCTGCCTGGAGCTAGTCAATAGGAACATCAGGCACAGAAACACAAACGGAAAATAGCCCCAATAGTCTAATATAAAAGATCTGCCAGTGACCAACTCACTGCTTGGGTGGTTCTTCTGATGGTAGTTTGTGGTTTCAGTTATTACTTTCAACAAAGGAATGAGGATACTAAAGATTTCTGATTCTAAATTAATCTTGTAAGGCTCATAAAAGTTATATTCTGTAGCAGCTTTGTGTTAGGCACAATCCAGTGGCTTTTATTTGCTTGATTGTCCTCGACTTCTGAAATATGCATAGTGCATGGATTCTACAAGGATGAAATTCATGTTTATTAAAACACCCAATGTTGAATGTCAAAGGGCTGACAGGAGAAAGTTTCTCACAAATGAAGCACCTAGGATAGAGTGGGATCAAAGTTCTACTTTGAATTTGGAGTCAGATGCTGTATTTTCAAAAATAAAAAAAATAGCTATACTCACAAGACTAGCAAACAGGCCAGAACAAAATGGAGAGTTTTTAGATAAATTATGCTCTTCTGCCAGCTATTGTGAAACTCTGAAAACCTACGCATGCTTGTAAATAGATCATACTTACATGGAAGGAGATCTCTAAATGTGCTGTGACTCACACAACTTCAGTATACAAAGACGGATGGTACACTGCACAGGGCTGGAGTTTCTTTCAGTATTATACATTAATAGACTTGTGTCATGCAGTATTGCAAGGAGGTGTTGGTAAGAGGACCAGTGAAGGAGAGTGACTGTATGCTTGGTGGATTTTGAGCAATAAAGATCCAATTGTCATTTTAATTTCCTTCTTAGTAACTACTAATCAATCTAATAATTATCAACAGGACATTTTTAAAGCTTTGGAAGGTCTCATTTCACTCAATACGGAAGGAAAATACATGGCCATGCTCAGAACATTATACAGCAGGCTTATGAATCTGCTCACCAATGCAATATAGGACAGCTTTTCTTCTTTTGATTCCTTATGAATACTCAAAAATTAATTGCTTGCAGGCTTAAAGTTAAGTGTATGCTAAGTGCTTTGCTGGACTGCTGTTTTGCCTCAGTGCTTTGCAACATTCTTGGTAGACTGCAGGATCAAATCCTCATCTGTCTTCCCTATGATTCTGGCATTTTATCTCATAGTCTATGTCTACATACCTCTGAAGGATGATGGACTCAGCAGCCCAGGCACCTTCGAGTCACTTGGCCGCCGTGGTGACCAGTGGCTGGTTGCTTCTGCAAGACTGCCTGTTGGCAGGTCACTGTGTAGCTGTGTTTGGACATGTATTCCCATGTCCCCTGGAGCATGTGTGCAGTCTGTACCTTTAACCGTGCCAAAGAGGGTAGGAGAAAGGGTGGCTGGCGCAGCCCCACTTGATGGGGGTCCCGAGACTGCCGTTACAAGACAGTGGAGATGTGGTCCAAGACACGCAGATCTTGATTCAAAGCTTGTTTGAGCAGGGACTCAGGAATCTATCCATGGCCTTCTGAGTATTTAGAGTCTCAAATGAGCTCCACTTGTCAAAAATAAAGACTTAAAGACAGCACTGACATGTTTTATACATTTTTCACATTATTCCACAGTAATGAGGACTATAAACAGCCTTTACTCAGAACTGAAAGATGAGATTTTTGGAACATGAAAATTTGGTAAGGAAGTTTCCTGGAGCACTGAGTTTGGCTGATGAGTATACTTGCAGGCTTGTGAGCCAGGATGGGGCAGTGTCAGCAAATGCTACAGGAAAAAACAAAGAACTCTGCTTTGCGCACATCTACCCTGGGAGCCTGCTTTCCACCCTGTCCATCCATCAGCACATGCTTGAATGCTTCCTTTAACTGGGGCTCTGAAACAACTCAAACTATTCACGCTGAGGGAGGAAAGGAACTCTTGAGACTTCTGCAGCCTGAATTTTGAGCATCAAATGCTAACATCTTTAATTGCTTCCAACCGGGCTAGCAAAGCCAGAGTAATGCACAGACATCTGTGCATAAGCAGCTCACATTGAACACATTTAGGAACACTGGGGCAAGTCTACTTGGAAGGCCAGTAACGTTCACTAGGCAAGTCAGTTACTGCCAATTATTCACTGTGCTGTAATTCAGAACATGGTCCTTATGTTACAGATTTCATGATCGTGGCCCCTGCTCAGAAAGTCTTACAAGCGCAAGGCACTCTGCTTACAGGCTCTGGCACAGGGTTTCAGCATGTGAAGGACACCTATTTTCATTGGAAAAGACTCGCCAGCAGCAACTGTCAAATTTTGGCCCCATGATTTTTTTTTGTGAAAGGAAAATTTTAAATCTATACTGTGACTTGGAAAACAACTGAGTATGAATTCGCGACTCAGCTTGCTATTTGAGAAGACAAATTAATGAGCCTTAACAATGCATTAGTCCAGCAGTCTCTTTTCTCATATTGAAAAAAAAAAATAATTATTATATAGAAAGAGGTTAAAATGTGTTTCTTGAGTTACAAGGTTCATACATCATGAATCTGGAGGGATGCAGAGTTTTGAGTGCATTTCAATGCCTTCCACTAGCTTTGCCATTGAGATGTTTGATGACAACTTAAAAGGGTGGAGGCACCTCTGCAGTTTTCTCTGGGGCCTTTTAAGGTTTATTTTGTGTTTGTGTTATATTCCAGGCTCATAGCTGTAATTTTTCTACTGTCCTTTTGATATTATTACTGGCCATGAGTTAATTTCCTTACCCAAACTAGCCGAGGCCTGCTTGTAGCCAATCCTTTCCCTTGCCACATTCATGCCTGAACGACAGCTGGTCTCTGTGCGTCCTGAGTCGACAAGGGAGAACACTCACCCAGCAGCCCCACCTTCCCATTGTCACAGGCAAGCATCCTCTCTGTCCCCAGCAGGACTGTGCAGTCCAGGGGATGTGGAAATGGGCACAAGAGGTGTAGCAATGTGCCAGAGAAACAGGCAAGACCACCACCAGCTGTCACAGGGAGCCCCACTACAGCCACCAGTTGTGGATCAAGCAACTCAAGTTTCCCACAAGCCAGACCACTCATGGCTCACTGCTGACAGAGGGGGCTGGTGCCCTCTGCTGAAGCTCATCCTGCAGGAGTAGTTCCAGCAAGTTCAGCAAGCCTGCAGGGAGTCTCCAGGTTTTTACAGGCAAGAAAAACTCCAAGAGACCCTGACCCCAGCCTGTCCCCTCAGCCCTTTCCCAATCTCACATTTTTCAAGCCCCAAGGTCTTATGTGAGCCCCCAACACACCACCCATGCACCAGGGCCAGGCCAGGAATTGCTCGGTTTGGCTTCAGACAGGGTCACAGCTGAAGCAGCCACACCCTGGCCTGCATCCAGCTGGCATGGAGCAGCTCCCTAAGTGTCCATAAACACAGATGCTATCTTAAAAACAGCATGTAAATACAGTCAAACTGCTCCTTTACCTGGGCTGGTAAGAATGCCCATGACAATGTAGCTCACTAACAGGTTCCCCTATTGCTTTCCATTTGGTTTCTTTCCACAGCATCTGAATTGTCCAAAGCTGTCAAACAGGAGATATGCCAACAAAATAAAAATCATGAAATCAGTTTAAGTAGCAGATTTTTAACACATTGGTCAATCACTTCACAATTTTTTTTCTTTATCTTCTGAGGCATTAGGATGCGTGTGCATCATGTTCTGAGTCCTTCCTTTACTGTCCTTCCTTTTCAAAATGAAGCCTGAGAGTCTCACTCAATTACTTTTCTCTGCAGTACTGAGAAAAGAAACAGAAATATGATGAGACCTGTGTTAAAATCAGTGTTGGCAGCACTGTCTCATACATTCAGTTTTTTTCCATGTCAGAGAGTAACTTTGCCACTAACTCAGAACATGGAGCAACACATAGTTTACTCACAGAATCACAGTCACATCACCAACTGTCCCTTATTTTAGGTATTTGTAATATTAGTAGATAATTTCCTTTGGCAAGCTGGTTGCCATATGGATGAGGAAAACAAACCTTCACTTCATGGGTTGCACAACTCATTTTAGCAGATCGACCATTAAGATGCATCAACACCAGGTAAGATCCTCTTGCGACCGCTCCAAGCCTCTCCCACAGCCTTCACATCATACTCTCAGTTGAAGAAAAGCTCTCAGCATCAGAGTTGTTCTGTATAGAGCTGAGCTCTCGGAAGAGGTGCCACGTTGCTTTACAAGCATATAAATAGCCTGTATTGTCATCATGAGGGTGTCAGTCTACAGCAGACGGCATGCAATGCTGAATATTCACTATCAGCATCAGTACTTTTGAATTTTCTATGAGGGGGGGGATATTTTGAATTCCCCAGACTCGGCCATGAAAAAGATAAATGACCATGGTGTAAAATACCCATACTTTAATAGCACCCATTTTCTGTTCAGGCTCAGGAATTAGAATAATCAAGTTAACTTCATTTCTGTTTATAACTAATTTCTACTCAATTTCCTCTCCTGCTTTTCCCTCAGCAACTCAGCATGGGGATCTTGGGCTCCAGATTCTACAGGAAAATGGTTAAATCCGAGTTAAAATTTGTTTCACTAAAAATACACTCACAGTTCATTCAAACCTATTTATTGACCCTATGTTCAAAAAGCTTCACCTGTGATCTAGCTGAACTAGACTACAACACTCTAAGCTTTTGATGATATGGATTTTCCCAGATATTGCTTACTGTCTGTTTCTAATTCATATGCATGTTCCTGATCTATGACAACTGGCTGGTTTATTTTTAATATCATTGCTGCACATGAGCAATAAAGAGTGACACTTCTTCAGAAACCCACAAACTAGCAATAAGCTTCTTCAGTTACAAAGCAAAATAGCAGAGCCCTGCCATCAAGGAGAAATCATCAAATCTGGGGGAGAAGTTGCAAAGAGAAGAAAATGGTCTTCACATGGTTTGTAACCCACATACATTTTTTTTTTTGGCCACTCAAAGGTTTATTGCAATTGTCAGAAAAGTGCTACACAGCAAATTCCAGCTCCTCTGGTGTTATCAGAGCTGCTCTGACATTCTGAATTTAACATCAAGCTGGCTTATGTAGCCAGATGCCATTTTTCCAATTGCAAAGGGTCATTGGAGAAGGTCACCGAATGGACATGAGTGGGGCTACCATAGCCCATCTAAGGGTCCCTGGCGCCTGGGGGAAAAGAGGACATTTCACAGTGGACACTCACAGTGGACTTTCAGGAAAGGCAGCCACAGATGAGAAAGTATCATCCTGGGGCTAAACAGGCGCTCAGAGGGCAGCACTAGGCTGGCCTAAAACCCTGTTTTGCTTCCTTTGCTTTAACTGAAATGAAAGTAAATAAAAGCCTCCTCCCCAGTTGCATAATATTTCCAGCCTACTGGAGTGGAATCAGACGAGCAACCGGAGCATGATGGTGGATGTAGATGCTCTTGGACAGGCTGTAGATGCTCTTGGACAGAGGGAGAAGCTAAGCCCTCAGCAAGCTCTAGGAACTGCTGGTGGCCATGAGCTCATGGCTGGGACCACACCACCTAGACATACACTGAGCAGTTATCCTCTCTACAGAGTGAGGGGATGTTACACTTTAGATATCCAGATCTGGTTGAGGTTTATTCAGGGAGTTCACAGCAATACATAGATAAATAGCAGTTCTTTTACAACAACTCCACTTCATTTTTCATCACATCTTAGGCTGGTAAAGGCAATCTGGATAAATAATACACCTCCACCTTGGCAAGGTACTCAATCTAGTGTTACACAATGCTCTGATGATAGCATTAGAAATTATAAATAAAGTGAACACTGAGGTGATGAGGAACCGACATATCTTAGTGTCAGACTTTATCAAATCAGGCTGGCTTTATTAAGGCTCTCTCAGGCCGGGTGCTGAGCCTGGCACTGTTTGCTATCTTCACTGGTGATCTGGAAACCTAAAATCATTGCTAATAAGATATTTGGTAACAGAAAGGTAAATAATTGTGTGGGCTGGACAGTTACACAAGTCTGATACTCTGCGCTCATTCTATCTAGATACCCTTTAATACAGATAAATTCTACTTTAAATACTGCTGAGCCAGGAATAGAGACCAAATCTTTGCAGAGAGGAGGGATTCTACCCTGGGATGAGTGACTCAGACTAGGTCTCAGTAAACAAGTACCTTACCAGAAATTCCCAGTGCAATATTGTGGAGGAATTGAAGGTGAGCAAAAAAACCTGAAGTCTGCCACTGAGTACAGGTACATGAACCACAGTACAGTGTATCATCAGCATTTTCTTAAGTTTTTTAGAGGGCTTCTGGGAAACTGAGGAGATGCAAAGAGACATCAGAATATGGGACAGCCACAGAAAATGCCTTATATTGCGAGACTTAAATAGATCAGCCTGGTTTAAAAAAAAGAAGACAAACTAATTTGCAAGCACATTAATGGGAGAAAATACCTGATTTGAAGAGGCATTTCATTTTCATGGAGGAAAGCATAATAAGAAACATGAATGGGAGATGAAGCCAAATTAATTCACATTGGAAATAAAACACAGATCCTTAGCAGTGAGAACAATTAACCACTGGGAAAAAAATTGGAAGGGATAGATTTTCCATCATTTTCTCATAATGTCCCCTGTTCAAGTCTGAATGCCTTTCTGCAAGCTAAATTTTAGTAAAAAACTAATTGTTTAAGTCAGAAGCAATGGGAAGTAATTGAAAAGCTGGAGATACACAGCAGATCGAGCTCAGCTGGCAGTCCCTTCCAGGCTTAAAAATCCCCTGCACCTATGAACTGCATTGTTTAAAAAATTGCCTCATCTCCTAACAAGTGTAATAGGCAGAGAAATGTTCTTCAACTGGATAACCGTAAATTTTGATTGGCCAGTGTTACATATCACTTAATGAAATCTAAAATGAGGTGACAGATGCCATCAAAAACATCACTTATGAAAATTGTTCTGATGTTCATTGTGAGCCTCTGTTGTTATATTTATTTGTTTGTACATTTGCTGAAGGATTTCTTGGACTGCAGAGGTGATTATGTGCCTTATTGTATGGATGGGAAGAAAGTACTCTTTTCATGTAGATGATGCAGGCCATATTGATTGTAGTAGTCAATTTATTAGAGAAGCAAGTTCCAAATGCATTCCATGTAGTTGCTTGGGGATTATAGTCAGTTGCAATTTTTCTGATAATTTAAGTTACTGTAGAAATAAAAATATTTCCATGTTGATTTTATTTCAAGAGCAATGAGATTGCATGTCTAGTATACAGCTTTATTTGACAGAGAAACTTGCATCTGTATTATATCACTGACAGCTAAAGCATTTGCTTGCAGAATACTATGGAAAGGTCATGATTACCAAGAGAAACATAAATGTGTATGCACTTACTAACTTATTTGACTTGGAAACTTAGAGCTAGATATAGCTGAACAGAGTGTTGCCATAGATAGGAATATTTCTCAGAGAGGAGGGCAATCAACTTGTATTTTTAAAGAAAACCATGAATGTGTAGGCAATCTACTGTTCTTGCCTTCAATTGGCTTGTTGGCTTGTGTTACATTATTTTAAGGACCAGATGCCTATTACGAGATTTGTGAAGGTCCTGTTGATTCTGAAAAAGCAGGTTTCATATCAACAGGTTGAATAATAATACTGTGTTAAAAACTTTGCTTCCCACTCTGATCAGTTTAAATTCTTCAAGAAAAGAGCGTGTTCTTCTTTGTAGGTATCTCACGCATGTCTCTTCCCTCAGCGGACAGTAACAAATATTTCCCCAAAGGTGTCTCCGTCAGAAAATGAAGCAGCAATTGTACTGAAGGGCTGAAGCTCCAGAGAGGGGAAAAGTTCACCTCCCTTGGTAAAGCTCAGCATGCCTCTGAAATCATCTAGGCTCTCAGCTCTAGCTGCCTTTCTCTCCCCCACACCACAAAAATAGCCTTTGGGTTCAAAATGATCACATACTCATCTTACATAAAATGCACAGGTTCCCAGAGAAGCTTGTGTCCTACTTGCTGAGGCATTTACAGAATGATTTCAAGGCCTTGCACATGATAGAAAAAAATCAGGGCTTGTGCTACTGTTTTAGAACTAATGCATGGGCTGGTAATGATGAAGAGCGTGATGTTAGAAATAATACTAGGAATAGCACTTTTACTGAGGGACAAACAAAAATAATACTGACAAAATGAATCCTTGTTTCAAAAGGAAGCTGGAGTTTGGGGTGTTATGTCTATATCGTCTGCCAAGTCTGGACTTAACGCTGTGTTTGAAGCCCAAATTACCTGCCATGTAGACAGGGTGGGCAGATGCCCATTCTCAGGTACAAGTTTTATGTGATCGATGGAGAGCACCTGCATCTCTTCTGCCTTTGAACTTAGGGGTAGCACAAGCACATGAATGCTTGAACCAAGCCCACTACTACACACTTACCCCATCAGTCCCTGCAGTGGCATCCCATAGCCGACATCAGGCAGACAGGTCTGCTGCAGAGGGCTTTCTATGCAGGTTTGACACAATGTGCATTGGACACTTGCTGGGAAACCCTGTCACAGTCACTGGGGCTGCAGCAGGGGCTGAAGGTTTGTGAGGAACTTCAGGCAGAGTTGGAGGAAATTCTGAATGTGTCCTTTTCTGCTCAGCTTGTCAACTCCCCAGTAAATCCCCAGTAAGCTGAAAATGGCCAGTACTGACCCTTGAAGGTTGAAATCACATATTTCCCTCATTTCAATATAGGTGGTGAAGAGGATGAGCCATGGTCAGAGAAAAGACCCAAGTCTTTATACATTCACTTTATACTTTTTGGGTCTCTACTTCCACATACGTACCAAGTCAGCAGAGCACCTCCCTTTATACTTCCTGCAGTGGGTGCTGGGCAGTCCCAGGTCTAGTCCTCACCCCAGTCCCTGGCTTACAGGATTCACAGTCTCAACACGACCTCCTTGGGCCTGCTACTCTGAGCAAGTGGATTTTCTGTTTAGCTCACCTTGCCCCTTTGCTAGCCTGCCTCATCTCTTGGTGCAAATCCACCTGGTCTCACTCTGCCTTCTGAAGTTACTGGGTACATCCCCATTGGGAACATCAAGTTGCATTCTGCTCACCTGAGGGCAGCTGGCCACATGAGCACAGGATTTGTCATTGAATTAAACTTCCCAACATAATGCCTTCCTTTAGGCAGGACCTGGTCTCTCTGGCAAAGGTGGCCCTGCAAAGCACCTTGTGCCTAGTGCACTGCTGGTCATTAGGCTGAGTGGGGGTGGAGGAATCCCTTCTTTGGAGCAGTTTTCTTCTCCTCTGCCTGGTCTGGGTAGGCTGATAAGCTTAACCCTCTGGACAATGCCCTGAAGGTCACTCCCCCATCTGAGGATTCCTCTGTCTTCTTTCACAACTTGCTTTTATTCACACAAAGCCGTTCAAGACCAACTTTAAATCAGGAGCCAGCTCAGCTTTCTGCCCCGGGTGAACTGGATTGCCCCAGGAGGTGACAGTCTTGCTGTGCTCACTGTACAGCAGTCATCTCAGTTGAGACCCTGGCTCTGCCACAGGGCTCCTGCCCCCAGCTTCCCTGATGAACCAGCCAGGAGCCTGCAGGAGGCATGGTGCTAGGAGGCAACACTGTTTGGTGGCACACCGTGTGCCTGTGGCTCACTGCCCAAGGCAGCCCAGAGGCAACCCAGCACAGGGGAATTGTCTACATCTCACCCACCTTCACTGGAAGACATTACTCTTTGCTACAGCCTAAGCAAAATATCTTACCTCCAGGATTTTCAAGGTTAGGACATCCTGGTTCATCTTATCCTACTGGACAGCTATAGGCAGTGCTTAGCCCTGTGTGACAGGTAGCTCAAAGCCAGCAGCCTCTGACCTGCCGGTGCCTGCCTGCACTGCTCTCCAGGCAGGCACACATGGTCAATGCTCTGCACACTGCACAGCAGGATTGGGCATCCCCTCTGGTTTTAGGAACTTAATGTTAAATTCCATCAGGAGTCCACCTTTCTTTCACCTTTCCCCAGGAACCTAAGATGTCTCTAGAATTTTAGACAGTTGCTGAGCTGGTGTGTTTGGAAACCACATTTTGTGCTCTGGCTCCTACAGATCCACACAGACAGGTTGCATGTATCAAAGTCCTTTGGAGAATCCAGTCCCAGAATGAAGTCTCTTTGCCAGCTTTTCTGGAGACCAGGTGATTTTCCAGCTCCAAACCAAGTCTGATACCTTTGAGGGGCAGTTGATTAGTCACAGACAGGGACTAAACACAACTCCAATCTGTTGAAAAGATCATCTTTTTTTCTATTTTTCCAAGAGAAGGAAGATCCTAAGAACTCAATAGGCAATGTGATTTGCATTAAATGCAACACAATGAAGTCCCCTTAATTTAACTAGGAGAGACAGTATCCTGCCATCAATGCCTTACTGTGGTTCAGGGATTTATCCCAGTAAATCCTAGCAGGGGACTGTTTAATCAGCAGAGCCCAAGCTCAGAGTTTGCAAACAGACCTTAAAATAAAAAACGTAGAAGTGTGTTAGACTAAGCAGGCAGCTGGGCATTCCTTAACACGGAGGCAATTTGTTTTCATAACTTCCATAACTACAGCCTCTCACCCTTCGGCACATAAGCACCAATCATTCTGCAGGGAATCATTAGCTTAAAACAATTACCAGCAGATTTCTTTCAGGTCTCAGCAGTGCTGGGGACTGCAAAGCTTATCATTTGGCATTCACTGCTTCCTTAACCTTTCCAAAGGCAGCCAGAGAGAGCAGAAACCAACAGAGAGCCTTTCAAAAATCTTTTAATAGCTGCTTTCTCCATTTGTGTTTACAGTGACCATAGCTGTTGCAAAAAGCTGTCTGAAGTGCTCCAGGCCTCCCTGGAGCAAACACTGGCTGGTGCTGGGCATTGTAATAGCAGCACATTGTTTCACAGGTGCAAAGTTACTCTAAACCCTTGCCTTTTCCTCTCTCTGGAGACCAGAGCTGGTCATAAGTTTCCACGCCAAGCTGTCCAAGTCTGGTGTCATTACTGCAGATGTAGTTTCGACACAGTGCATGGGGCTGGGAATTGCACTGGCAGTTCACTAATGCTGTGTCTCTGCACTGGGGACCCTCTTGTTAGAATCACCATGTTGGCTGAAGAGTAGCATTTTAATGACATTTGCAGATGTCATTCAAACTATGGGTAGCTTTACCCGATCAGACATAGCACTTGAGCTACACGGTGTGATGCAACTGATGCTTTGTGCCTTTATAAGTATGGTCCTGGTGTACATTTTTCACTTGTAAAATGGAAAGCCCAGATCCTCTATAGCAGCTGAGACTACTTAGTAAGACTGAAGAGCAGGGACACCAGGGACTAGTTAGCAATTTCTAATCTTCTGTTGTACTCTGGCTTCAAACTGAGTTGGAGGAGCTTAATATCATTTAATGCTTTTAGCTCCTAACGGATTCACCAGAAGACAGAGCAGTCCATTCATCCCCTTACCCTAATACACTTATTCCTGCTACAGGTTTAGGTGGAAAATAAAGCTGAAAATCTGCTCCCTGAAGGTAATGGAAATGTAATTTTTCTGTGGTGTTATTTCAATGTAATCCAAGAACCAGGATCTCTATGCAACATCTATGCTATCCATGTCAAAGGGCAAAAATTCATGATCTTCTTATTCCTCAGTCAGTGGATCTGCAGCTGCAGCTGTTCTGGTTATGTACTTTTTACACTAGGCTGACAAAATCACCAATAACATTTATTCACAAAAGCAGTATCTTCAGACTGTAGCCCTTATCATTTGATATGTATTTACAGAAAGCATGTAGCTCTATAATAAGACTTCTGTTAAGGCCAAGAGATCCACATCTCATTCATAATGACCATTATCTCCAGCATTACAGTGACACCTGTGAATAAAGCAACAAGTGGTTCATGATCTTTCTGCCCCCCCACTCAAGCAACAAGAACCAACCCACCCATGCATTCAATGGTGCAGGACAAGGTAAGGAAATGCTCTTATTAACCTCCATGCCTGTGCAACCCAACAGCTTCCTTGCCTAACATTCCCAAGTGCTTCACAAGGTGACCAGTCCGCTGCCTGTCCTCCTCACAGGGCTGCAAAGGAAGAGCCATAAAACCTGATGGACTAGACCTGGTTGCTGCTGACCTGACTGACTAGCTATACAGCAGTGATGGAGGGTGAGGGTGCCTATGCTTGTCCGCTTCTCTCTGAGCAACTTTTAAAGTTATATCCTGGTCCTAACAATCCAGGCATAAGGAAAATGTATTGTTGGTTGTGGGTAAAGTGGAACACACTACGCTGGAGTTTAGACAGGCAGTTCTTGTTTCAGCCAGAAGCACCCAGACAGCTGCTATGTTTATGGGAATGATGCAGAGTTGACTTATACATCACAAACTGTCTTGCTGATATGACTGCCTTCGGGAAGAGTCCAACAGAAGACTCAACATCTACCTTGGAAACAATCCTTCTGTCTTGGTCAGTACTCATTAACCAGTAACAGTGGTTTTGACTTTTTTGTAAGTTTTTGCACCCATGCACTCCTCACATTTTCAAAACATTTTATTTTATTTCTAAAACATGAACTTTATTGGGGTTTGCTGTTGCTGTCTTTTGCTCATTAAGAGCCCTTCCAAGTGCTGTCACTGGGACACGATCAGCCCCATGGAACAGAGATGACAACCAACAAGGTGAGACAATGGAAAGGCTCTCCCAGAGCAGCTTCTAAGCTAAGGGGGAGGTATGGGGCTTATTATGGGATGTTTAGAAGGACCATAGATGGGGAAATGGGATGGGACAATATTATTTTGGAGGAACCTGCTTGGGAATAGAGAGGGATAAGGAAATGAAAGTGTTTGATTGAATGTAAACTGGTGGCTGATCAGTATGTTTGCTGAGCCATGCCCTGCACCTCATCAGTGCAGTATGTCCTCTCTTCTCATTTAACTCCATCTCTATTTTCCTGAGAGAGGCCACTCTTTTTTGCATGCATTAGTATGTATAGAGATCTAAGTGCCAGCAACTGGATTTGCACCATGAGTTATAAGGGTCCATGTTCCAGCAATCCGAGCAAGTGAGGGTTCGCACGACAGTGTATCATTGCTAGTAAATACCAAGCTGGACTAGCTGGTTGATAGAGGTAGAAGTGATCTGGGAGCCGAGTATCAGACTGGCCATAAGTCTGGGCAGGGTATGGGCCTGACTGTGAGTGAGACAACTGCAGGAACTCACTACTGGATGCACCAGGACATCCAGGCCAATTCCTGAAGAGAACATGGGGTCTCAGGGTCAACTGGGAGATCCATTCATGTGTGTGTGCATATGTATGTGTGCGTGTGTCTCTGTGCACGAGGAGACTGGAGATGGGAGGATGCGAGGGCTAGTGGCTGGGTAGGTTGGGTGTCTGACCTTACTGGGGACCCGTATTGTGCCACAGGGGACTGGGGGGCATGTGTGTGTGTCTGTAAGTAATGGAGTCCTTAGCAACTGGAGATTGATCACCTTTGTTTCAAATCCTGGCCACATTCAGTCTTGTCCCTTGTTGTGTAGAAAGCATCATCTGTGTAAGTAAATCAAAAAGCACAAGAGATGGCTCCCAGGCACTGAACTCAATCACAGTAACTGTAAGGTTGTAAGAACAACCCCTGTTGTGCTTTGAGTCTCTGACAACAAACACTCCTAAGCAGTCTGAAAGCATGATTTGGGATGTAGCTCAAGTTAGAGTTTGCATGCAGTCATCCTTTTTTGGAAGCTAAGTGAACTTAAGGACTGTCCTGTGCCAGCTATCTTCAGTGCCAGAGATCCAGCCTGCACTCATTTAATTTACTGACAGAGGTGTAGGACCAGAGGCCTTCCTTGGGTCCTGCACCTTCCACTTGGTCACTGAGCATGGTCCCCCTGCACCAAACAATTCCAGGTATCAGCCTGCCTGGACTATGGACTACTCAACTCAGTGCTGGATTAAACATTAGCTCATACCACTCACCCTCAGTGGGCATTGGCCCATACCTCTGCTCACATTGCCCTTTATGAATCCCTCCATTGATTCCCCTGGTCTGGAATTTCACACTTTTGTTTATACTACCTATCAGGTTTTCTTACTCAAAATCTATAAACACCATGTAACCTGCTCTCCTTGAAAGCCGCCTTTGCAAATCCTCTGTCCCAAAGACAGCAAAGTCTTGAAGCAGGTAGCCCACTAATGGGCTGAGACTACCACTGATCAGGTTGACCAGTTTATTTCTGCCAGAAGGCTTGAATTCTGCCCCTAAGATAAGGAGCAGGAAGAGACTGGCAAGACAGTGAGATATATTCCATGTGGAAAGAAAAGATCTTTCCCCTCGATGCCTTCTCTGCACCAACCTGTATGGCTGAGCTGTGCCAGCAGTGTGTTGTGGCATGCCTATGATAAGTGATAGGGTGCCAGAGGAGTTGTTACCTGATTCTGCCTTCAGAGACCAGGTGCTGCAGCCATATTAAAGGCCCTACCACAATGTGGGTGGGATGTTGTCTTTACTGGAGGTGACATTTTAACCATGTGAATCTCCCTTCTTCCCCATCCTCCTAGATCTATCACAATATGCTTCTCTGAATTTGTCAATGGCAATCTCTTTCCTCTTGCTACAAATCTGAGACCTTCCTAAGCAGATGGATAAAGTATTTGCTGGTAAGAAGTAGATGAGACCCAGCATGCAATAACAACCAGCTGGACATCATGACCCGTATTTTTCATTGTTAAGAGACTGGATTAGTAAATACAACAGGATTAATTAATTCAATATACAGTGAAGAGTACAGGGAAATTTCATCACTGGTGTAAAAGGGAGCAGATCCCCCATCACCAATGATGGTGTGTTTGCTTAACACCAGCATGAAAGTCATCCCAGAGAGCCAAGAAAGACTAAATCTTGCCAGAAAATCATGATCACTCCTTTCTTACTGATTTACAAAACCAGCAGATGAAGGGAATGAAGAAGCAGCCTACAGCCAGTCCTGAGAAAAGCCTCAGTTACAAAACATGATTTGAAAAATGAATGCAAGTTGGCTGGGAAATGAGCACTGTCTTAGAGATTGAATGCAGGCTGTGAGTCCATAAACAAAGAGGAACAAAAGATAAACATGAACATGAAGAGCTGATGGGAGAATATCTGGGGCACGGATTGGGTGTGGGGAGTGGAGAAAAGGAGGGCTAAAAATCTGCTGTGAGTCTGGTTTTATTTAATGTCTATTAATGATCTGGAAAGAAACAGTAAACACCACATTAATTATATTTATATTTGATGTAACAACTTCTATGAATTAGAGAGGTGTTGTGTAAACCAGTGGGGACGGACACAAAACATAAAAAAACCTGGATGGGCTGGAAATAGCAAAATGACAGCCAAGTAGATGGGCACAAGGCACTAGGCTGCAGGAGGAAGCACAACATGCAGACTTGAAGTGGAGAAATGTGCTAAAAGAAGGGAGACAGAACGTCCTATTAACAGCAGAGACCAACAAACTTGCTGTGAGCTTGTGGAGCAGACTCATCCCATAGCAAGGGAGAGGGTAAGTATCTGGACCTATTGATTTATGAGAAATTAAGTCAATGAGATGAGCTTGGCTGCATGACAGCTGAGCAAAGAGAGCAGAGTTTGCTCAGGCATTAATGTTGAGAAAACCTGCTGGAGGTGAGAAACCACCCTGGGGACCGTTATCTATTTGGACAGTGTAAACACTACAAAAAGGAGGAGGACTGATTTACAGTGGAACAAGGGTCAGAAACAAGCTAAAAGAAATAAAGGCTGGCTCAGTGGCAAGGTGAGTTGTATTGCCCTGTGAAACAGCTACCTGTTGAGGGATCTGACATTTCTTTCTCTGAATCGCTTAAAACAGGATTGTGTGAAAATGCATGAGAGAATGGGCTCTAGAAAAATGGGTTTTGTCTTTGAGAGGATGTACAGAATGGATATCGAGGGCAATGGCAGCCAGGATGACTGCAGTCCAGGTAAAAGGGTTTGTCTACTAATGCATCTCATCTTTTCTAAAATCCTAAGAAGGGGTGAGCCACTCTCTCCCTGAAACTGCCCTCACAGCATGGTTGTCTGGGAAGGAAGAAAAATGAAGGAACAGCTAATGAAAAGACAAGGATAAATGAAAGGCCAAGGAGTGGCCTGCCAGCAGGTACCACCTAGGAAAAAGACAGGTTCAGACCAGGGACCTTAACACTTCACAGGCCAGAGGCTCCAATATTCAGTGGAGATAAAGGAGACCTGAGCTCACTGCCACTTTTACCAGGCTGAATTTCAGCCCACATCTCCCAGCTCCTCAGAGTCCCCTGACTGCACAGCTTAGCAGAGGGAGTAGTGGTTGCCAACCCTCCTGCTCATGCTTTTACTGCCTTCAAGGGTTTACTGAGTTACAGGATGAGGAATGAAGATGATGTTGTCATCATGCGGGATGTCACAGGTCTGGCTTGCAGTCCCAAGAGAAAATGCTTCAGCGGTCAGGAGTGACTGCTCTAGCAGCAGAGTAACTGAGCAAGAGGAAGGAATCCACTCAGTCTCTTCTCCAGGAAAAGGGAGGAGGCACGGGGAATCTAAGAAACATTCAGCAGAAGAAAAAGGCAGGGTGGCAGAGTGGATTGTGAACTTCAAAGCTGACTGCTCAGCACAATTTGTATTTGAATGGATGTGGAGGCAGGACCAAAAGCTGATGATTAAGAGGAACTTGGCTGAAAGACATGCGAATAGCTCAGCAATTTAGACAATCTGAGGGTGGAGACAAAGAGGGCAAGTAATTGTCAGGTGTAGATTTGGTTACGGGATAGGTTAATCTAGCACTAATATCTTACAGGATCATTTGTTTTAGGTATTAAACCTCCTCCATGCACCATGAGAATTTCCAGAATATACTGGAAAATTACCCTTCATTTAGATAACTTCGTTCCCCAGGCAAGCAGCTATAATGCATTATAAAATGACATCTCATGCTCTGGGCTGAAGGGAAGGAGAAAAGAAAACTATTGGAAAATCATGTTTTCAAGCATAAGACACTGGGAACATAAGACACTTCCCAGCTGTCTGGAGAAGATAAGGACAAAAGGGAAAGTGAGAAGCATTTTAATATATCACTGGTGAGGGAAGCATTAGACTTGGCAAAATGCTGTATTGCCTTACCTAAGCAATAGTCATTATTTTTAAAAAACTACACAAGGATGGAAATAAATTTAAAAAAAAATAATTACACCTTATTGCAGAGACCTGGGAAGGCACCCGAACTCCAGATCCTCGTGAGCAAGGGAGTACTCTCACCATGCAGAATCATAAAAGGTGTTCAGACATGAAGTCTTTCTACTTTGATTCCACTTGTTATACAGACAGGTCATTAGTGAAACAGCCATCTCCCATTTTAATGTAAAGAATAGTAGCACAGTATCTTCAATATGTGGGAGGCAAATGCCAGGCTCATGCTTTCTACATACAGCTCACAGACACACAAAATCACACAACAGCTGAGGTTGACAGGCACCCCTAGAGATCATCTAGTCAATCCTCTGCCCAAAACAGCGTCACATTGGCAATTATTGTGTCTAGTAGACTTTTTAATATCTCCAGGGATTGAGACTCCGGGCAGCCTGTGCTAATGCTAGACCACCTATGTATGGAAGAATTTCTCCTTTACACGCCACTCTCCCAGGTATTTACACACATTGGTGAGACTTCTACTCCAGGTTGAACAGTCCCAGCTCTCACAGTCTGTTCTTGTATGCCAGATGTTCGAGTCCCTTAGACATCTTAATGGCCCTTCACTGGACCAGCTCCATTATATTCAAATCTCTCTTGTACTGGGGAGTCCAACACTGGACCCAGCACTTCAGACGTGTCTCACCAGTGCTGAGCAGAGAGGAAGGATCATGTCCCCCAAACTGCTGGCAACACTCTATTTAATCCATTCCTGGAGGCTGTTTGCCTTCTCTACTGAAAGGGCACATTGCTGGCTCATGGTCAGCCTACTGTCCACCAGAACCACCAGGTCCTCCTCTGCCAAGATGCTCCCCAGGCTGTCAACCCCTAGCCTATACTGCTACAGGACATCAGTGTGGGACAACTTTTAAATCTCTTCCAAAACAATTTGCTTATGAACTATGAGGCAGTCCCACAGATCAGCCTTTCTCACTCTCCCCTGAGAACTGGGCAAGCAGTGCAGCAAAGAGAAGGCTTCAGCTAGCTACTGTGAGAGACTTTTTAATGGTAAGGAAAGTAAAGCTAAGGAAAATCATGTGAGGAGATTGTGAAAATTCTGCCACTGTAGCTTAGACAAGTATCTAACAGGAATGTATTAGGCCTAGCTGATCCTGCTCTCAGGCAGGAGAGAGGATTAAATTAATTTTCAAGGCCTTTGCTATGGTTTTCTGTTAATTGACCACACGAAAATAATGGCATCAATATATGAAAATTCTTACCCTACTATTCTAGGTATGGCACCTATCATCTGACACAGTGTTGAAACACAGCTACTTATTCCCAAAAAAGGCATTTTATGGTCTTTTCCTCTGTAGGATCCTGGTGTTCTAGGAACACTGACAATTTATTTTCCCAAGGCTCCTGAAGATGAGAGGGAAATATTGACTTCTACATTTACTCCTATTCATTGAGTCAAAATTGCCAAAAGAAATCACAGACTTTGGTTTCTCATTTGAGGTACTTAAGAACAGGGTTTTTTCAGCATGTAAAACATATCTTCAAAGAACAGATCCCATAACAACGAGTATTCAGCATATCCGATATAAGATGCCAGTTGTCAGGGTTTCCAGAAAATCAGTTACCATCTGTGAAAAGTTTTGAGCTAAGTGACTAGCCCAGAATTACATAGAAATTATGTTCAAGAGAATAACAACAAAATCCATAATAGCAACTAAATCCAATACCAGGACAACAGTCAGTTTCCCAAAGCACAGTACAATCCTTTCCTATCTTGAAATCCTCTGCCATCACCCTCCAAATTCCACAGTTCTTGCAATGAGGTAACCATGATTCATCCTTCAGCAGGTCCATCCTCTTGCAGCAAGGGGAAAAAAAAGCAAAAAACCGCCAGTCTGTGGTCATGCAATTAGAGCTTGGAAGATAATGCACACAACGGGCTTGAATTATGGCAACTTTAGTTCTGGCATTGCTTAGCCTGGCTTGGCAATTATTATGCACTTTTCTTAGGGGTTTAATTTTTTTTACTGTTTCAAGTAATTTCTTAGGTTTTTAGAAAAGCAAACTGGAAAGACAAATTCCTCATATGGAACCAGCTGATCCACAGCTGGGTAAACAGTAGAGCTGGAACTTTTGTATCCTCAGCACGGTCCAGCAACTGAGTGGAGAGACACTGGCAGAGTTGCTAATACTGATGCGCTGTTATCTTCAGATGGTTTTTGCACTTGCATGTCTTCAGACATGACTTGTGCATTCCACAGGAAAATAGTGGTACATCTTCTTTTCTTGAAAAAGATACTCTTGAAACAAGTTTACATCTCCTTCTCTCACTCCAGCTTCTTTCCCTCAGGTTTGGTTAATTCTATAGGAATACCAGCTTACTGGCTATCCTCAGGATCTAAAAAAGTTAAGCCATATTGTTAGTCAGCTTAGTTAGTCAGTTATATAGTCAGCTGGCTACATTTGTTTCCATAGATTTTAGGGACAAATAACCCACTATGGATCTCTAACTGGAGAGGCTAAGCACCTTCTTCCTGAAACTGTGCATAGTCTCTGTGCTGATTTCTGAATTTAAAATAAGATTGAAAGCACAGATCTCTGTTCTGATCTTCCACAGGTGTTATATATGTCCACTTACGCTGACTCCTGTAGAACTATTTTCAGATAAGTAACTCTAGCAAGTAACAGTAGTGTTATACAAATACTTTTTATAATCTAAATACAGCTGTTTTCCCATATTAAACATTCACAAATGATTTAATAAATATGTCTATACAGGCCCAATTCATTTATTCTCCTTGGCAATGTAAATCTCTTACCTCAATCAAAGTCAACACAGAGGCACTAATAAAACAATTAGATCTGAAGTACCTCTCTGGTTGTTTAATAACTTTAGATATGTATACAAATGGGTCTCAGTCTTCCAGCCCTAAATATCTAGAATAACTGAAGAAGGCTAATTCATTTCCCTGCAGAAGAGAAGAAGCCAAGGCTGGAACTATAGCATTTGGGATGTAGAGGAAAGAATCACAGAATCAGTCATCCAAAATAAATTACATTATTATTAACATCACTCAGAAGCTGTGTGAAAGAAGACAAGCTGAAAGGATGTGTTTAAACATGCCAAATGTGTTCACAAAATCACAGAATGTTAGGAGTTGGAAGGGACCTCGAAAGATCATTTAGTCCAACCCCCTGGGCTGGGATATTTCAGATACTGCCCTCAGATACGAACTGTTTGTTTTTCTATTTAGGGCTAGCTAACCTATGAAGCAAGTCAGTACACTGGGAAACTAGAATAAAGTATGAGAGGAAAAAAAGGCCATGTTTTTGCCTGATCATTGCTACTTACAACTCCAGTGACTTATGGCATAAACCCATGTAACATCAGATTTTTACAATTTCTTTGTTTCCAATCACTAGACAAAATCCCTAAATAAGGTAACTGCTGAGGAAGGCTTTGAGCTAAGTTCAGGACTGATGTAGCCCATGAAACAGCAACAATAAACAAAGGGATCAAAATCTGATGCCACTGTAGTATGACAGGAACACCAGCCTTTGAATGGTAGCAAAATACCAAAACTAATTGGTATTTTAATCACATCCTTACTTCTTCTTACACCCTCAACTGATATTCATGCTACATACCTGTGCACACATTTACTACCACACAAGTTCTAGTACAGTTGTTCCATTAATAGTGCTTGACCTCTGATTTATATCCACTGCTTAGTTGCTCATAAAAAGAACATCATATGCCCAAGAGTCAAGAGAGTTAACTTCTACTTGATATACTGGAATGCTCTGCTCACCACTATCAATTGGCAGAAAGATCTGCATTAGTGAATACTTGAGGTTCTTTAATTTAATCTGATGAAATGGTAGAATGGCTGAGGCTGGCAGGCACCTCTGGGGAGCTTCTAGTCAATCCCCTGCCCAAAGCAGGATCAGTTACAGGTGGTTGCTCATGATCATGTCCAGTCAGGTTTTGAATACCTCTAAGCATGGAGACTCCACAACCTCTCTGGACAGCCTGTGCCAGTGATCAATCACCTTTGCATTGAATAAGTTTGTTTTTTTATATTTTAGTGGAATTTACTGTGTTTCAGTTTGTGCTCATTGTCCCTAGTCCTATCACTGGGCATCACTGAGAAGAGTCTGGCTCCATCTTCTTTGCATCCCTTTACCTAATCCAGTTTTTTATACATATTACTGAGATCCCCTGGAGCTTTCTCTTCTCCAGGCTGAACAGCCACAGCTCTCATTTCCTGTCCTCGTATGTCAGATGCTCCAGTCCCTTAAACATCTCAGTGGCCCTTCACTGAACCCACTTTTGTCCGTATCTCTTGTACTGGGGAGGCTGGACTTAGCAGACTGCACGTCTTTGGAAGAGAGAGGATCCTTATTCTGCACTCATGCATACAGAAAATCACCACCTTCCACTCTGGGAAATAGTTTGCCTCTTCCACATGTTTATTCTTGAATTCATTCACAAGTACAGAGGTGGAAGTATTTCTGAAAATCACCTGATGAGATATATTCCCTTGGAAAAGAGCAGGCCAAAGCAACATACCTGCACAGAAGGTAGACATACCAGCTGTTCTGAACTAGCCACAGCAGTGTGGTCATAGTGACACAGGTTTCAAACGAGAACAACAATTCAAGTACAGTTCTAGGAATGTATATAGGCTGCCAATTTATGCTGAAATCCAGCCTGGCCTGTCTCATGCTATCATTATCCATAAGAGCCAGAGGACAGCTAGTGGGAGAATGCCTCCCTGCACGGTACTCGCATGTTGATTTGGCTATGTAAGCAAACCCCTCATGTCTCATTTCTTCTTGGGATGACTCTTGGGCCAGCCTCCAGGAAAGCCCTGTGTCCTGCACAGAGAAACCTCACCACCGTTGTCTCTCCATCTTTGCCAGGTTGTGTCTCTGACACAAATCTACCAAGGTTAACACAGGAATTTAGTCAGGGGAATTGGATCTGTAGATAAGAGAAGTTTTCCTGGCTTAGTTGTTTGGCTACATTGCAACAAGAATACCTATCTAGAGAGTGTTTCCTGTTACTAAAGGCATCATTGAGGAATGTTTAATTCTTAGCAGAACTGCAGTTCTTTTTCTATACAATCCAGATGATATAAATAAATAAACCATGAAATGGTGAGAGGAGACAAATCACCAGTCCATCAAAATGCCTGATAAATTAGTTCAACAGACTGGACTACAGACATGTTCAATGAATCATCATCACAAAGAGTAAATAAATTCAGATTAAGCAAAACTTGATTGAATCATGCTGAAGTTTGGAACTTAACAAAATAGATCAGACTGAAGTCTCACATTAGGAACACATAATCTCTTAAGATTTATGGGTGTTATTGCTCACCACATATGTTTCTAGGTTACTGTTTGCTGTGTAGAGAACTGGATGCTCTGAGTGTACAAAGGTTTGCCTGCTATTACACACTTTAATCTTCAAGAAACTGTACTCCTCTGTACCTCTTTGGGGTACAGAACAAACTTTTACAGTAGTAAACTTCCTGATTGCTTCCTCTCCCCCAGTAAAACTCCCAGTTTCTCCCATGTTGTTTTCCACTCCATCTGATTTTTCAATACTGTTAGCTAAGAAATCTGTAGCATGTAGTGATACAGCCGATATGAAAATGACTGAAAGCTGAACTCAGTCACTTTCGTTCAGCCATTTGAAAGAATCCTCAGCTATTTTAATTCAGTGACACTATCCTCACACACTGGTCATTGTATTATTCTGGTGGTATCTGTAGATTAGAAACAACACATGTCCATAAAAATCCTATAAACCACAAATCAAGGGGAGAAATAACCTTCCCATATTTTATCAATAATTACATTTGTTTAATGTTTATATTATGGCAATATCCAGAGGTCACAATCAGAGTGGAGATCCAGATGTGTTGACTGCTATGGAGATGGGAAGGTAAAGTCCTTTACAAAGCAAATTTTTAAATTATAACCACTTGCAAATCTGACGTCAAGTTCTTCTCTGGTGTAATAACATAAACCCCTCAAATATATTTGTATTTAAGGATTCCTTTGTGCTGTAAATATTGCCTGGGGATACAGTTGGTATCGTTAACCTTATTATATTAAGAGGTATAATATGCAGTACAAGCTCCAGGCTGACACTGGTGGGGATTCTCCTTTCAGGCTTGGATGACAATCACATTTCACAGAACATTTAAAACAACAAATCAGGATTTACCAGCCAGCATCATGGATTGCAGGTCAACATTGTCAAAAGATATTTATAATGAGTGTTGTCACACAGGCAACAAGCCTCATGTCTTTATGTCTTTTATATTGGGTGTATTTTCATCTGGAAATACTGATCTTCCCCCAAGCCCCACATCCCATGTTTTACTGAAGGAAGTGATACAATCTTTGGAGGACCTGAACAGCTGTGTCCCAAATGACTACAATTAGAGTTATGGCTGACTTTTAAGGATGTTCAGTGCAAGTACAGAGGTGGAAGTATTTAGCCTGTACAGTTATAGAGACAAACAGTCAAAAAACTCATAAAATATTAATGTTGTACCAAATTCCTGTCCTTAAAGGCTAAGAAATGTTGGTGTTTACCATGTAAGCAGTGCATACACACATATACATAGACGAACACACACAAGTAATACTTATCATGTAATGACTTGGCTCTGAAATAAGCCTGTTCATGGTTTCTTGTGAAATACAAAAGTAATACTCACTGAAGCAAACATACCCTTGATGAACCTGATGCTCCAGCCCATCTGTAGGACAGACAGGACTGCTTTACAAGGCAGCTTTTTCTGCTGGCTGCAGGACATTCCTCAGTCAGACATTCCCTGTCTATTGACATGGTCTCTGTGATGCTAAGTTAACCCTTTAAATTAATCCAAACAATACTGAGAATGGGGAGCAGAGCTGCACTGCTGTTTTCACCACTGCTACACATGAGAGAAGGCTGGATGGAGGACACATTTTGTGTAGCACACATTTTGTTCTAGGAACTGCAGAGAAATAACCTATAAAGCATACACCTATGTCAAGCTCTCTCTTGAAAATATGGCACAAGGTGGACATCCAAAAGCAAGCATGGCTAGGGTGTGAGCTTGGCAGGGGACACCGGGAAATGAGACCAGGAAAACAAGGGGCAGTGGAGTGGATCAGAAGAGAAGAACCCATGTATCAGTGGTACAAGCACTGCTGCATCTCAGACAGATCTTATTTCCAGACACAGCAGCAACACATCTGCTCTGCTTGTGGCAGATTATATGAGTCACAAATAGGATTTCACAGCCAGCAGCAAACTTGTAAGCCATAAACCCATTCCCTTCAATTACAATGCGATCACCTCACAGGGATGTTGTAAGGCTTGATCAACTGATATTTATAGAGCACTTTGAGATCCTGAGATGAAAGTCACCATAAAACGCTACAGATTTTTCACAATGTTTATAGACCACCTGCCCAGACCAGAAGCATTCACTTTTAACATGTCTTGAGTCAGCTACCAATCTGATATCTCCACAGGAATTTCCTAAAACAGATGTGGTTGTCACATTTAATCTCTCTTTTACTAGGAACTCTGAGAAAAAGGAACTCCTGGAAAAGGAAATAAAACAAATTGCATTAAAACTGATGGTGAGAAGAAGCCCTGTAATTCTATTCCCCAGTTCACGGATTCCCCATCTCTACCTTTCAGAGAGCTGCCATAGTGACTAACTCTGAGATCTTCACAAATTAGACCTGACCTAGATTTAGTGAAGTCTTTGCTCAGCAGCTGGCTAGTGCAATGTTCTGACTGCATCGAGGTTCAGAATTGCTCCACAAAGCAGTAGTTTGAAAAGAAAACCAAAATAGAATTCAGGTTTTCCTGTGCTCACAACATGCTGACCCTCACTTGACTTTATACCGAATGAATCAGCCAGCAAGCCTAACGGTGAAATTTAAACTATTGCTGTAATCTCTTAATTCCATAGTATACGCTTTTGAAAAAAATTACTTCTTAATTTCATCTTACTCTTTTTTATAGAAATAACAAACTCCAGGAGAGTGAAGAAAAGCATGATTCTGAAAACCAGAGGTGGTTATAATTAAGCGTATCGTTAAGTACTTTGTTGAATTGAGATTAAAATATTTTAAGTTTAAAATCATGTTAGCTAAGGATAAAACAGTTCAGAGGCTTTTTTTATAAACTGATCTGAACCATATGACACTCTTTAGAGCATGGATCTGGACAGGCACCCCTTCAGAATAAGGTTTCCCATGACGTCTTGGACCTTCTGTGTTGTGAATAGAAACTGAGCACAGATGTTCCAACATGTTTCAGAAACTTTAAAACCTTTTGTTCCATGATAGCAGTGGGAAACATTAATTAGAATCTTATTAGGTGATCCTTTTTCTTTCTTAATTAAATTGTTCTCATTTTAAATATAAACCAAAAATAGCAAAGTAAATCAAATCCAAAGGAAATAGTTTCTTGATCCTTCATCCATTAGTGAGAGATTTCTTAACAACCAGAATATATTTGGAGGTGTATAAGAGTGTGCATGCTCTCGATCAGACCCTCAGATAGACAAGTCTGACCTTTAGGATGAATTACAGCCCAAACTGCCTCTGAGATATGTTTCAGGGAAGGTACTACTATTGCAAAGGTACATGATTGACTCAAAGGTGGATTGTTGCTGCAAACAGTTCATTAGCATTTTTGAAGGGGTCTCTGCAGACTACGAAAAGTTTTTAAATTCCTTTTGGAATGTGGGCAGTTATTAAAGTTGATAGTTAAAGTTGATTGCCTGTTTTCTCTAAGCAGATTTTTTTAAAAAAACCCTATAACAATCACAGCAAGGCTTTGCGTGGTACAAAATCTTTTCCTTTGTGCTTTAGTTTGTTGCAAAAAAAAAAAAAGAAGTTGTTAGAGGTGATACCATTACAGAAACATATTTTGTTGGCTGTGTGTAATGGTCATGTATATCCCAGATAGTGCCCTTCCAGGCTATTTGCTACAAACATCTCAAGGAGAGAAGGATTTATCTTAAATTCCCAACCGGCAAATTCTGCATATATGGGTTTATGAGGCAATGGTGAATAGTCCACACAAACTGGGAGAGAGTATTCACTGCATCTGTCTTGGAAAGCTTCGGGAAATTGGCTAGGTGTGATGTGCCTTTCACTCACTCCCTTTTGGCGATGCTGGACAGTAAGGAACAGTTGGGCTACTCTTTTTCAGGCCATGCTGCTATTTCTTTAGTCACCAGGACTCTTAAGCTTCTTCACATTCAGGCTGACTTCAGAGGCAAGCTTTGCTCTTCTCTTGGTGGAGCAACTGGTGCAAATAAAGTAGAGACTCAAGAACTGTGAACACCAGAGCCCCCAGTGCAACAGCTAAATCCTTCACAAGCAATATGAAGCTAAAACAAAGGATCTGCTGACAGGTGCCTTCATAAAAAACAGTCAATGCTGGCATTTCATATTTAAGAAGCTGAGACCTATGTTTAGGAGGCAGGAATCCTTAGTTTCTGAATCTATGCTAGACTGCACAAATATTGGGAGGCAGAAAGGGCTGGAGCCCTTGATGGTCCTCTATGATCAGAATGGGTCTTAAGACTTAAGTCCCCAAAATCTTTTCACTCAAATCGCTACAACCTCAGGCAAAGATCCAGTAGAGCTTTCTCTCAAGCAGGAATACGGGTGCAGACACCAGATATTGCATAATCAAGCTGTTTGGGCAGCCAGTGAAGGGTGGCAGTGGCATCTCAGGCATGGAAAGCAGACAGTGGATCTTCTGCTCTCTCCCTGCAGAAACACCTTTGGAAGGTGCAGGGAACATTACTGGTATGCCTGCCTTTCACATCCTTTGCTTATTTGTTTTATCTCATTCATTGATCTAGCTGGATGCTAAGTCTTTCAGTTGTGAAATAAATACATTTGGAGAGATAAAGTGCAACATTTTCTTTTGCTCCCCTATTTCTTTTTAAGGTTCACAGAATCACAGAATCCCAGAATCCTGGGGGGTGGAAGGGACCTCGAAAGATCATCCAGTCCAGCCCCCCTGCCAGAGCAGGGTCACCTAAAATACATCACACAGGAACGCATCCAGGTGGGTTTTGAATGTCTCCAGCAAAGGAGACTCCACAACCTCTCTGGGCAGCCTGTTCCAGTGCTCTGGAGGTTCAGAGGCTTATAATTCCAAGCTCTACCTGGCCCACTGCAGAGTAGCCTCATGCTGTGTGGACACTGGCCATGAAATGATCAGTCTGTCCTTGTCAATATCCCTAGTGATGAGGCTGGGCAACAAAGACAAGGGGAGACTGCCTGGCTGGACACATCTGCAGAGCACTCAGGTTGCAGCTGAGGCAGGTCAGAAAGACCAGAGGGTGTGCTGGTGAGGTCTGTGCTAACAAGGTGTGAAGGATAGTGAGGAACATCATCGCAACACTGAACAACCCTGACTTGAAGTTTGCTAACCTGTATGAAGTATTACATGGACCTTTGCTGCTCCAGGAAGTTAGGACAGTCAGTGAGCCTGGGTCAACTGGCTCGAGAGGTTTCTCCTGCTCTTCTGCATGCTGGTTTTCCCCCCAGACTGAAACAAATGTAAGTTATGAGGGAGTTTCTCATATTCACGCTTTTTTGAGTAAAATGTTTTCAAGTAGTCTCTGCTCCTCTTGCTTGTGTTCAACTTGTTTTCTTTAAGATGGAAATTCTTGTGTCACAGATATGTATCTATACAGAAACAAGAAATAATCTGAACTATTCTTTTTAGAATAAAGGGCCCAGATTAGCTTTGGACTAATTTTTTCTCACTTGCTTAGAGCCAGTAACATTTTCCCCATCTTCTTCAGAAGTGCACAGAAGAAAAACTGAGACTAAACACTGCACAATCTAAGCATGAGATATGTTCTCAGGAAGAGCAAATCAGCTGAGAATATATCAAATCTGGGGATCTGCCCAGAGGAGCTAAACTGTAGATAGATTTCCCATGGCTTTGTTTTCTAGATACACAGAAGCGTGAGAAGTGTAAGGGAAGAAACACATGGGTATTTTCCAAATGCAAGTGAAATAGCCTTCAAATGCTCCAAGTCAGCTGACAGACAGCACAGAACTGGGTTTTTTAGTCAGAGTTTTAAACTAATAGCTATAATCTGGATCACAACAAGATCCTCTTTCTCCCCATCTCCATTCTGGCAAATATCAAAGAGGACATGTCCACTGCTGACTGTACCAATGCCACTGCGAAAGTGACAACTGAACTGTATTAGGTTGTCATTTTACATCCAAAACTGCAGTCCTGAAAATCCTTCTTTCCCAGTGCTTATTGCTGTTGGCAATGCTTACTTCTTCAGCTCAGCTTTGGGGTTGTTTTCATCCAAAAGGAGTATAGTTCTCAGATTTAATGTAAATGAAATCAAGGTAGTGGAGCTGATCAAGAGGGTCATTTCAAAAGCACAATTCCAAACTCAAGTAACAAGCTCATGTAAACATACTCACTTCAGCCTTTTCTAATACATTGTCAGAGAGGTCTATAGGTTTGGTTCATTTAAGCCATCTCAGACATCAGGTTTCCGGTAGGAAACAGAAAGTTGAAATTCTACAATCTATTCTAAAAGAAGGTCACAATTATCTAATGATCCTTTTCTACCTTGCACTCCATGATTCTGGGATATGGCAATTTAATTAAGAAAGACAATGCTCCCCACAGTTTTTGGGGGCTTGCAAAACCAAAGTAAGACACATGCCCCTCATAGTCGAGAATCAGGTGGAGCAGGCACAACAGTGACTAAGCAAGTCAACTCACAACAAAAGGCAGAGTCATCACGGTAAAACTTCATTGCTCATGCAATCAGTGCACCACAAAAGATCAGTATTTGTCACTCTGTTGAGGTGCTGTCAGCCAAAATGAAATGTTCAGTTCATGTTCAGTGCAGCGTTCAGTTTCTTTATCTGCCAGATGGCCTTTCTGTGGTCCACTGGAGTTGCACTCTGTCACAGTGGAGGTCTGCTGTCAGACACCACTATCACTGCCTTGTAAACTTCTAGCTTAGAAAAGCGTTTCACTTGCCTTCCTCCCCAGTTTCATACTGCAAATACCACAAGAGCTTGTGCAAAGTCTTTGCCTCCTAGCAAAAGCCAGAATGTCGGTAAGGGCACTCGCGGGATGTGCAGATTCATAAACAAATGGTACTCCTTTCCTGCCTGTGGTTATGGAAGCATTGACATAGCTCTTTCTAAAACAGCTGAAATATCATGCAGCAGGGCTCATCTCAGATTTGTTTAAACTTCCAGTTAGAAAATGCTGGCTGTAGGTTGCCAGAAACCAAATGTCATGAGGACGGCTACCTTGCTGATGTGAGGGGGTAAGAAGAAATCATGTTTAGAAGGGTCCCTCCTCTGCAATATTTTCTGTCAATCAGGGGTTTTCTCAAGTTCAGGCTGTACTCAGATCTTTTGAACAAATATTCAGAGAGGGACGTACCCTTTATCGAGATGTTTAAATGCATTTTCAAATTATTCATTCTTTTAGACTTGGCAGTATCCAGTATCTAAATGAACATTATGTGCAAAACTATTTTTATTTCTTTTAAATGTGTTCAGCAATTGGCCACAGTCAACAGTTGTGGCAGTAGGAATGTTGTCACAAAAGGATCTCAGCTTTGCTCCCAGCTGCTGGTGAGGCTTTCCAATGAAAAACAGGTCTCTATTGATCTCAAACTAACATTAAGACTCCAGGATTTTCCAATCCATCCGGAGCAAAAGGAAATGGTTAACCAGAATGTACATTTGAATCTGGCTCCAGAGCCAGACAAGGACCTTTCAGCCAATATTAAGTTCAGACTGAAGGTTCGCTTTCAGCCTAATAGATGGTTGTGTCCACAAATCCAAAGTGAATCTATCACTCACTGGAAATGCTGATAAAATCACTGACAGGTTCCATATCTTCCTTTAGACCCTGTTCAATATTTAATTAACACTGTAGAAGCAGTAGCATTTGTAGCAGTTTCACTTCTTCCAAAGCTGACAATGTATCTAAGATATCCGTGTATCACGCCTGTGGAACAGAGTGCCACATGTCCTCATCAGCGTTAAACTCACTGTGGGGTAGGGCAGCTGCTGTAGTGGTGGGACAGCCGACAGGGACCAGATAGGAGATGCTGTCCAAGGACATGGCTTCTTAGGCAGCAGCTTCTTGTACCCAGTTGGTCACTAGCACAGCAAGAGGTCCACATGCTGTCACAGGTCAGGTCACCACAAGCCCCAGGCAGGGTGTATAGTCAAACATACTGCAGTTAGCGTGTCTTCAGACCCAGATCAGCCCTGGTGGGCACCTGTACATATCCCATGTCTTTGCACAGCACTGGCACCTTCACATATTCCTTTAATAACATGGTAACATGTGTACCAATAAACCAAAAACCCTGTCTCTCTCACACAGTCTCAGAGTCAACAGCTATAAACAGCAGACCCAAAGTTAGTTGAGCTGTTGTAATATTGCCCTAGGGTGATACGTGTCACCAATTTATCTCCCCACTCCAATAGGCAGTTCTTTAATACTTCCTTTCCTTCCCATTCCAACCCCATCTTAGCACTCATCTTTCATTCTCCCCAGTCCTGGAAGCATTCACAGAGCAGTGGAGACAAAGTGTTGTTTCATATTTACTTGATTTCTAATTAGTGCATCCCAAAATTTGATCTTCTCTGACACATCACAAACCCATTTTGTGCAAAAAAAACCCATATCTGAATCGTTTAGACATATCAAGGTGGATCTTTTGCCAGGGATTCCACCAGTGATAGTGCAACCACAGCAACTCATCCTGTACTTACCATTGGGAAAGGCAAAAGCACCAGGTCAGAAACAGACCTGGCTTGTGCATCTGTGGAGCAGAGTGCACACCTTGCAGAAACAAGCAGATGAATTTTGGATTATTATCTTGAGTGCTGGAAGCATTTTAGTCTTATTAGCAAAATGCTCTGGCTGAGGCAATTAGCCCTAATTACAGGAGCAATTATATTAGACTAGGGGGAGATGTATCCTTACAGTTATATTACTTTGCTGTTTATCTCAAGTATGTCATAGAATCATAGAAAGGTTTGGGTTGGAAGGGACCATAAAGATCATCTAGTTCCAACTCCCCTGCCATGGGCAGGAATGCCTCCCACTAGACCAGGTTGCTCCAAGCCCCACCCAACCTGTCCTTGAACACTGCCAGGGAAGGGGCAGCCACAACTCCTCTGGACAACCTGTGCCAGTGTCTCAGCAGCCTCACAGGAAAGAATTTCTTCCTAATCACCAATCTAAATCTCCCCTCTTTCAGTATGAAACTGTTCCCCCTCATCCTATCACTACATGCCCTTGTAAAAAGTCCCTCTCCAGCTTTTCTGTAGGCCCCTTAAGGTATTGGAAGGCTGCTAGAATGTCTCCCCGGGGTCTTATCTTCTTCAGGCTGAACAACCCCAACTCTCTCAGCCTGTCTTCATAGGAGAGGTGCTCCAGCCCTCTGACCATCTTCCTGGCCCTCCTGTGGACTCACTCCAACAGCTCCATGTCCTTCTTATGTTGGGGACCCCAGAACCACATGCAGTACTCCAGGTGGAATTTCACGAGAGTAGAGTAGAGGGGCAGAATCACCTCCCTTGACCTGCTGGTCATGCTTCTTTTGATGCAACCCAGGATACTGTTGGCTTTCTGGGCTGCAAGCACATTTTGCGGTCTCATGTTGTTCTTCTCATCGACCAACATTCCCAAGTCCTTCTCCTCAGGGCTGTTCTCAATCTGTTCTTCACCCAGCCTGTATGTGTGCATGGGATTACCCCGACCTGTGTGCAGGACCTTGTACTTGGCCTTGTTGAACTTCATGTGGTTTGCATGGGCCCACCTCTCAATCACCAATCACCTTCTTATTTTCCACATAGCTTAGTTTCCAGGAGGATCTGCTCCATGATATTACCAGGCACAGAGGTGAGACTGAGTGCCCTGTAGTTCCCTGGATCTTCTTTTTCTTCCCTTTTAAAAATGGGGGCTATATTTCCCCTTGTCCAGTCAGTGGGAACTTTACTGGACTGCCACTGCTTCTCAGATATGATGAACAGTGGCTTAGCAACTTCATCCACCAATTCCCTCAGGACCTGGAGATGGATCTCATCAGGTCCTGTGGACTTGTGCACCTTCAGGTTCCTTAGATGGTCAAATCAATACCTGCATAAATTTCACTGGGCCTTTTAATGAGAAAACACAGATTAGAGAATTGGTCAATGGTTTTTCCAGGGTAAAGATAAGAATAGATGTGGATAGAAACATTCCTCAAAATGAGTATGAGGTTGCCTATAATCCTTTTTCTTAGCCAAGCAGCTTAGGAGGATGAGAACAATGTATAAAAGCTTGAAAATCCTCTAAACACATCTCCACTTAGTTTCTTCCAAAGCAGCATTAGGGAAAAAAATATCTAATCTAAGTAAGAAAAGTAATGCATTTTTGGGGTTTTTTTTACAAATTTGCTGAGGTTGTTTCAATATATTTAAAGCCCAGACTAGATACCTAGGATAGCACAGAGCTGATGGTAACACACAGACACCACTTGATTGCACTTCCAGCAGCAGCTCACTATTCCTTGCAACGTCATGAAGGCATATGAGTTATTTTTGTCCTCCTAACGGTGAATGGGAAATTACAGCAGAGAAGTTTTGTGATTTATCCAAGCCGGGGGGGAGGAGGGGGGCATCCAACCCAGAATTCCCGACGGTTTTGTTCTCAGTTCTGTGTCCCGCCATCCCTTGCCCCAGGCATTAAAAGCTCCCTAGTGCCCGGTTTGCCAGCAGAGCCCTGGGAGGAGGAGGTTGTCACTAACTAACCTAACAACTGTGCTGCTGCTGGGAAGCAGGAGAATTGCCTCTCTGGAGATGAAAACTCGGCGTTACAGGGAAACATGCAGGTCACTGCTGCATTTGCAAAGCCTCCTCCCTGCTGTGTGCAGCCTCTGTCTCCTGTGCGTGCCTTCTCAGGAGGGGAAGAGCTGGGGGGATCGAACCAAGAGGCAGCAGCAGTGTCTCTGGCCAGGGGCGCAGCCTGGGATGTGTAATTCAATGTGGATTCGAGGTCCCACGAGATGCCACCGGGCACACAGTGAAGCATTCTGGGACCCAGAGCCCCGACCCAGGGCATCTGTAGCAAAGGGGGGGACACACCAGAGGACTGCAGGGGGAAAGGGAGTCTGGAGGCACTTACCAGCAGGAGAGCAAAGCAAGGGCAAGCACCACCCAAGAAAAGGTGAGCGAAGGCAGCATCTGTAGCATCCCTGAAGCACGGATCTTCTGAAGCATCCCTGAGGGTTCTGTGGGTCCATATACACCGCTGTGGGAGTGTATCCTGAGGTGTGGAGACTCCAGCCACACAATGCACCAGCATTGGTCGTGGTGGGGTGATCACAACATCCCAGGTAGGAGAGCTGAGCAGGCTCTTGGACACCCAGCCACTCTTGGACACCCAGCACCCTTAGTTGCCCCAGTCCATGTCTGCACTCAGTTACTTGGTCTGTTCTTTAGTACTGGGGGATTCCTTGTAAATAGGGCTCGTGTGCTGCGGGAGCTGGGATGTGCAACCTCTCTCCCCCTGCAAGGGTCTGAGGAACAAGCCGAGGGTGATGTACAGGGCTGGAGTGTCTGGGGCTCTGCCAGGGCTGGGGGAGGCAAGCAAGGAGGCTTCGACCCTCTGCACCCCTTAATCCTGCGAAGCATTGACCGCCGGACTCCGAGTGCTCGGGATCCTGAGTGAGAGGCGGTCATGAGGCAGGGGACAATGTGTCAGCCCGGCACAAAGCACCCGCCGGCGCACCCGTGCCCTGCGCAGCGCCTGCCTGCCCCGGCGGGGCAGGGCGCACAGCGGGGGCTGCCACCGCCTCCACAGCCGCCAGGACCCCGCGGAACTCGGCCTCCAGCCGAGCTCAGCAAGAGGAGGGAGAACTCTTCACAGCCACCTCCAGCGCGGGCAGGGGCGCTGCCACCGGTGGCCGTGTCCTTAGACACCGTCCCACACGGCAGCTCTGCCCCCCGAGAGCAGCGCAGGGAGGTCGCTCTCCCCCCGCTCGCGGTGCGGTGTTCCAGGCTCCCCGCGCCCGAGGTGGCCGGGCAGGGCTGTGTGGGGAGCTGGCGGTGCCTGAGGGGGGGTCGGGCAGCCTCAGCACGCAGCCCCGCTCTGCTCACCCCATCGCCCTGCCAGTGCCCCGTGTCTCGCGCTGTCACTCCCCGCGGTGACACCGCCACAGCGGAGGAGGGGGCGGTGGCAGGACCCGCTTGTGCCGGGCCGGGGGGAAAGGCACCCCCTCCCCCGGCGCCTTCCCGGGCCCT
>VZRW01001489.1:99026-145417 GCA_013398125.1 Aegotheles bennettii
GGAGGGAAGGAGGGAGGGAAAGGTCCGTGCGGAGCCGGTGGCACAAAGGCCGTGTGCGATGGGGGCTTCGCAGGAGCGAGAACCGCGGCCCAGGTGAAGGGTGCGGGGAGGGACAGGAGCCTGCAGCGGGAACAAAGGAGCCGCCCTCGGTGTCCTCAGGTGGGAGAAGAAAAGGAGGGGAAAGAGGGAAAGGGGGAAGATGGAAAGAAACGAAAGAAACGAAAGAGAGAAAAAGGAAGGAAAGAGAGAAAGAGAGAAAGGAGAGAAAGAGAGAAAGGAAAGAGAGAAAAAAAGAAAGAGAGAAAGAGAGAGAGAAAGAGAGAGAGAAAGAGAGAGAAAGAGAGAAAGAGAGAAAGAGAGAAAGAAAGAAAGAAAGAAAGAAAGAAAGAAAGAAAGAAAGAAAAAGAAAGAAAGAAAGAAAGAAAGAAAATAGATGAATGTGCTGTAGGTTCGCTCATTGTGCTGATTTTCTGTGCAATTGCATCCTAGGTTTTCATTCCCTGTACACCTCTGGAAGGAGCTCACTATGACAGGGCAGAGTCTGAAGGCTTTATCTGAAGCAAATTTTGAAGACAATGAGATCAGCATCAATGTTGGAGGCTTTAAGAAAAAGATGAGATCCAACACATTATTAAGGTTCCCTGAGACCAGGCTGGGCAAACTGCTGAGCTGCCACTCAAAGGAGTCAATACTGGAGCTCTGCGACGACTATGATGACACCAAGAATGAATTTTATTTTGACAGGAACCCTGAGCTCTTTCCTTACGTGCTACATTTTTATAACACCGGCAAGCTCCATGTGATGGGTGAACTCTGCGTGTTTTCTTTCAGCCAGGAGATTGAATACTGGGGAATCAATGAATTCTTCATAGACTCCTGCTGCAGTTACAGCTACCATGGGAGGAAAATGGAGCCAGACCAAGAGAAATGGGAGGAACAAAGCGACCAGGAAAGTACCACATCTTCTTTTGATGAGATCTTGGCATTCTACAATGATGCCTCTAAATTTGACAAACAACCCTTTGGAAACATCAGGAGGCAGCTCTGGCTCGCTTTGGATAATCCTGGGTATTCAGTCTTAAGCCGAATCTTCAGTGTCCTTTCAATAGTGGTGGTGCTGGGCTCCATCGTGACCATGTGCCTGAACAGCCTCCCAGACTTTCAGATTGTTGACAGCAACGGGAACACTGAGGAAGACCCTCGCTTTGAAATAGTGGAACATTTTGGTATTGCATGGTTCACTTTTGAACTGGTGGCAAGATTTGCAGTAGCTCCTGACTTTTTAAAATTTTTCAAGCATGCACTGAATTTGATTGACCTAATGTCTATCCTTCCATTTTATATTACCTTAATTGTAAACTTGGTGGTGGAAAGTAGTCCAACTTTAGCAAATTTAGGCAGGGTTGCACAAGTCCTGAGACTCATGAGGATCTTTCGCATCTTAAAACTTGCTAGACACTCCACAGGTCTCAGGTCTCTTGGGGCCACCCTGAAGTATAGCTACAGAGAGGTGGGGCTTCTTTTACTTTACCTCTCTGTTGGCATCTCCATTTTCTCAGTAGTGGCTTACACCATTGAGAAAGAAGAGAATGAGGGGTTAGCCACCATCCCTGCTTGTTGGTGGTGGGCTACCGTTAGCATGACCACAGTTGGCTACGGGGATGTTGTGCCAGGGAGCACTGCTGGCAAGTTGACGGCGTCTGCATGCATCCTAGCCGGTATCCTAGTGGTAGTGCTTCCCATTACACTGATCTTCAATAAATTCTCCCACTTTTATAGGCGTCAGAAGCAGCTAGAGAGTGCCATGAGAAGCTGTGATTTTGGTGATGGCATGAAAGAAGTTCCGTCAGTCAACTTAAGGGACTACTATGCTTATAAAGTTAAATCCCTTATGGCCAGTCTTACCAATATGAGCAGGAGTACTCCCAGTGAGCTGAGCCTGAATGATTCACTGCATTAGTGTACAAGTTTGACAGCAGTTTGCATGAAAGCTATCAAGAGCTATGTTTATGTTTTCCTATTTGTCTTCTTTTTTCCTAGAGGATAGTGTTGCTGACACTGCACTAACTTTGCACTTGAGAAACTAGAGACATTTCTATTACAAATTGATGGTTTGCACATTTTCATCCTGTTGCATAGCTGGTAGATGCTGACTTTTTCATACACGTTACCACTTCCATGACATTAGTGCTAGCGGTATAGTGATGGCCTGTTTGTGCATTTCCTCATCTGAGCAGAGAAATGAATGTACCCAAGTGGAATAAAAATTCTCATCTGTGACACAAATAATGACAAAATCACCTATCACCTACACTGGTATCTGTACTAATGCAGGACTTCCCACGTGTTTTACAACAATTTAAAACAATAACACCTGTAAATCACTGACATGGCAACACTCTCCCCAATCTTTCTGACCAGTAATTCTGATCGTCACGTGTCTGAAAATGACTCTGAGCATTACTTTTAAGTGGAAGTTTGCTTACTCTTGAGCACGTGTGTTAAAAACTGGGTGTTCTTGTTCTGAAATGTTATGTGTGGTAATAGTTTTCAGAAACTCCTAAGTAGAGACCTACCTCTGCTTTCAAGACTAGGTCAACACTAAGCCCTGTGAAGAAGCTCATGCCTCATTTTCAGATAGCTGCATATTCAAAAACTACATTCCCACAAGTGACTCTAGGTATGGAAGCCCATGAAGACATCTCAGGTTCCCATTTCCAGAAGTGGTCTGCACAGAGCTCGGTTCCAGTGAAGCTGAAGATAAGCTGTATTTCAATCCATTAAAATGGTTCTGAGATCAGACACACAAAAACGTGGGTTTTCAACAATTAGAAGCTCCAATGAAAAACTTGGACTTGTTTAATGAAGCAAGATATTCCCACACGAACAGTACAGGCAGCATTTTAGGAACTGACATTCATATACTGCAAAAAGACTAATTATAAAGATACCATATGTGATGCTGAAATATAAAATCTAATTTTATCAGGAAAGCTTGAAAGCAGGTGTTGATGGCAGACAATTCCATTAAGCTTTCTGCCAAGGAAACTAAGGAAAAAAAAAAACCTCTAAGTCACATTTTCCTTCGGAAGGGGACTCACAACTTACAGCTAGGGAAGAGTATAAAGGCCTAAGAAAGAAACAGATCAAGAAAAAGAGCTTAATACTGCACTCAGTGTGGGTACAACCTCCTACTTGCTTCTGTGACATAGTCAATTTAAATTCTTTCAAGGGCTGGCCTGTACTTTTTTTTTTTAAATAAAAAGAGAAGACATGAGGGAGCAGATCATCTGGGTTTTCAAGAGTAATCATGAATCTGCATAAACTTATTTTTTGAGTATTCAGCCTTTTCTCTTATGTAACTGTACAGAGATCAAGCACTTGTAAGCAGCAGGCAGAAGCCACTGCTTCCCTCTCTTTACACTTCTAGGGATCTGTGCTATAAACCGAACTACTGGCACTCAGTGGGCAGAACAGCATTTCTTTTCAGATCCTGCTGCTTTTCCATCTCATTTATTACATATAATGTTCCAATAAATTATTTTTATTATTTTTTTTGTTTTACTTGTGAAGACTAGAGAGGTTCAGAAAATAAATCCAAAGTAGTTAGTAGAGAAATTAAAATACTAAAGCAAAACTTTTCATGTTTGGAAGCCTGTGTTTGTTTACTACAACAAGGAGTGGTGCAACCACCAGAATAAAGCAAATATGGTACAAATAGGTAATTCCCTTTTTTAAGCTATTAGAGGTTTTTGTGTGGTCTGGATCTTTTGATGTTGTTGCTGTGATGTTGCTGATAGCTCCACCTAAAACCAGAAAGCTGAGCACCCAGGATCAGACTGCTGTATGCCCAGTGATCTATCATAGATTACACAGTGTGAAATAACTTACACACACCAACCGCCCCAACCTCCCTTTCCTTTGAACACCCTCCCATCACATCAGTTAGTAGTTGATTTACGCCATGAAGTGTGAGGGAAATGGGTCCTATCTAACCTTACCAAACAAAACTCTTGGAGATTTCAATGTAGTCTGCCCAAGTAAGAAAGTCAATAGGCAAGACATTGCTTCCTGTCCCCGAAAATTGAAGAGCCACATACATGGCCCTGAAGGCAGGCCTAGATGACACTAAGTAGGTGTCCAAACTTGGAATGTTTTCCTAAGGTTTTCACTTCTGGAAGGCTGGTTCAAGTTCTCTGCTGGGTTACAGGCGTAAATTCACTAGTCTTGCACCTGATTCATATTGCATGTGTGCAAACTATCACACACCTACAAACACCCATCCAAAACATGGCACAGCACTAGGTTGACTGTTGGGTGGAATTCCATGAAAGAAATAAGGGAAGAGATGGGCTTGCACAGCACATACAGTCTGGTTGGGTTATATGCTGCAAAGGTGGGAAACTTCCTCTGATGTCAAGGACACTGCAAGTCCTCACTAGGTCTGTTGGCTGGGGCCTTCAGAGAATCCAGCTCCAGGCAGTGGATTGATCTCAGTTTCACAAGCAGTAGGTTCACAGAGTTGAAAACCAATGACTTTCTGGGCAGTTACTTGAAGAGACCTGTAAACTTGCCAAAGAGTCACAAATTCCCTCAGCTGTTGCTAGTTTAGCATTGCAAAGGTTGGATCTAAACTTTGCAACACATCATTTCAATAAAGTATAGCTTATCTTATGCTCTAGATTTATTATTATTCATAGGGCTGATGCTCTGTCATTTCTGCAAATATTGAATGGAAAGTGTCCAAATTGCGTATTACTAAAGAAAATGAAATACCCCAAGGAATTATGACTTTTATTGTTCTGGTTGAAAGGAATTTTCATTATTGCTTTTTTTATATAAGTGCTTTGGATCAAAGACACTAAATAAATAAAGTACTGAAATTTAATATGTTCTTATTATAATGACAATGACTTTACACAGTACGCAGGAATTCCCTTCATAAACTTAACAAACTCCATGTTAAAAGCAGTCAGATTTTTGCTCCCTGCCCCCCTCCTGAATAGCATTCCAGAGCTGTTCTGCTCTCCAAGGCTTGTGCAACTTTTAGCATCATTTTATTAATGGCTGTTTTACATAAGTTTTTTTCTCATGCTGTCACTGTTCTTTAGCTTAAATATTTAATTTTCTTCTTAGTGTTTGGGTCCATGATGTATTTATAGACAGAAACCATATGCCTTCACGTGCCTATTTTCACAGGATTATACCTGCCAAGCTTCCTTTTAGTTTTGGGTTGGTTTTTTTGCAAGTCATGTTCCCTTGACCATCCTAGGGGATGTAACCTTTTTTTCTGTGTTATTTCTGCTTAGATTTAATTTATTTGAGCTGGCATTATACTGTATTGTATCACTTTATACAGCAGTTTTAATATTTGCTTATGACTAATAGAATTTTTTACTGAGGAGGATAAGAATTGTTCCAATTTAAGTAATTTTGTTGTCCTAGCCCCCCCCGAATACCTAGGTAAGGAAGAATGAGCCACACCCTTTCTGAAATTTCATGAAGTAACCTCTATTCTAGGGCTTCATCCAGTGAGTGCTGAGAATTCTCATCTCTCATTAAACAAAATTACAGAAAAATGTTTACACTTCAAAGGAAAAATTCAATCTCTCCAAAGCCTGAATGAGGAGAAGATGTGGTGTACTTTTTGAGTAGCCAGGACTTTTTCCAGACTTCTTCAGTCACTGTTTTGTAAGAGCAGGGCATCTTCAATTCTATAAAACAGTGGGTCAGAAACAAAGGATGAGAGGACTCATTGGCCACTTTCTCCAGTGTTTGAAACCTGAAAATTGTTGTGGTCAGAAATCTGCTTACTAAGGACATGCAGTTTAATGAAGACCATTGCACTTGGCACGTGCTCCTCCTGCCTTCTGACAGTCACCTTCCTGGCACCAGTGAAAACATCACTCCTACTGTCTCTCAGTTGAGACCTTTGAATTGCTTAAATGAGGATTATGGTAATATTTCAAACGAGGCAACTTATTTTATTGCCAAGAATAAACTGTTGGAGAATCCTGATTTCTAGTACAAATCTGGGCTATTATAAGAGTTGGAGATGTCCTTGAGAAGCAATATGTTACATTATTTTCCTGAGATGTAAAATCTATATATAGATTGTGATTAAGCTTTTTATGTATGTTCAGATTTTGTATTATTGTCTGGTTTATTATTCACTTGCTTTCATCAGTTGCTAATTCTCTCTTCCCTGCAGACTACTTTGTCCATTTTGAAAGCAGACTGTTTTTTCCTCACATATTATATATAGCATGAGCTACTTTGCACTGCAAACTTAAAAACAAAGAATTTTACATTTAAATTTCCAACTTTAATACCTCCAGTATTTGTACCTTTTTGTACACTACTGTATGAGACAACAGGGAACTGCTGTATCTGGTGCTCTTTGTACTGCGTTTCTTGTCCCAGTGGTGTATAACACATTCAAAAACTCAGCTTTGTGCCACAAAATGGAAATTAAATGCATTTAAAAGTGTATTTCACCAAGGATTAAGAACTGATTTAAGTTTCAGGATATTCTGAGTATATATTATAATCAAAGAGAAGCCCAGATCCCATTGTGAAGACAGGTTTCTTTTAAACATATAACATCAGGCTAGATTTCTATTTTTAGAAACGCTCTTCATTGGTGGTTGTGGTGGGGAACCCACATTTTTCAGTTGAGCAAATAGTGCAAGCTTCTTGTTCTCCAGCTCACAGATTAGGTACTAAGCAACATACCAATAGCACTTGTAGGTGCTAAATCAACTTGACATGACCTTTCCTCTCTTCCAAAACAACCCCCATCCTTAGAGGCCCCAGCTGTGCACATAGAAGCAGCAGAAAGCCCCTGAAGTAACCACTCTTGCTGTGTTATTTATCCATTTCCTCTCACAATACTCCTGACTTTAACCTACCTTTGATGGTACTTTCAAACAACATTCAACCCACAGTCACCACTCATATCCCTCACTGAGGCATTGTGCCAGAACTATTCTTTTCTCATCATGTTATTAATTTTCTTTTTTTTTTTTTCACCAATTTATGCACATGGCTTCCCATAAAGTTACATCAGAAATTAATTTGATACCCTGTAACTCATTTTCAAGTTGCCCACTATTTAGGCACTTCTAGAAAAATATTCCCATCCAGTTTCTGAAGCATCTTTTACTGATTCTGCCTTTCTCCTTAAAAACAAAAAGAAAAACAAGGAGGTGATGCTTCTCACCTGAGAATAATTTACTAGGTTAACAATGCAACAACAGGTAATACATCATTCAAAGCACCAGTTCTCTGCTGAGTTGATTCAGAGACAGCCATAATGTCTGTGCCTTCAGAGCAATTGTGGAAGTTAAGAAACAGCACCCTCATTAAGGATTGTGGATCTCTTCACCTCTCATTTATAAAATTATGGGTTGTCAGCTGGAGGAGGCGACCCCCAAACAGTCTAGAAAGTGTTTCCCAGCATAGCATGACACTGCTGGCAAAGGTCTGGCTCTGGTATTTATTTCTCTTGCTAGTACAGAGGATGGAGAATCTCACAGATGTTGAGATTCAAACTGACCTCCCACTGGACACTGCAGAAATTTGTTTGCCTGACATCACCTCACCCTTTACACACAACCCTAAATCATGTAAGTCCTCGCTTGGATAAATGCATGCATCTGGCTACAGGAGGTGGTGGCACGAATCCAACCAGCTTCACAGAAGTGAAGAAGAAACATCAGCACCTCCTACTCCTTTTTTTTTGTCTTTCAGGGCACCAATGGGGTTTTGCTTCTCACTGAACCCTATTCAGAAATAAACAAGGCTACATTTTTGGGGGATTGGATAAAGTCTGCTATAAATCTGCCCATTTCTTCTATATATCTAAAGCACCCTAAGATAGCTGCCCACTTCAAATGCACGGTCCAACATCTGCTTGTGGTCACCACATACACAGGTGCTCTGTGTGGTGCACAAGTCTGTGTAGTTCTGAGCAGCCTAATCCACTGATTACACTGTTGACCTTAAAAGAAAACTTTTAATCACATTTGGAAGATGACTGGTACTCAAACACCACAGTTTGCTTTCCAGCAGCCACTGCTTTGCTCACCTTAAGTTCTGTACCTCTCGCTTCAACCTCTCTGTTTGCCATATCCTGACATGGCTACTCCTGCAACCCCCCATGACATGTGATGAATGGGTAATGTGGTTGGGGTCATAAGTGCAGTAAAATGAGTGGCTAGAGTTCCTCACTTAGGAGTGTCAATCCCACCAACATTCAGTGGAAATTGTCCTTTAAAATTACTATGCTATTTTTGAAATTCATATTCTGTCCCATTCTAGGAAATGTTCTGAAGATCAACACCCTAGCATAGTCCTCTTAAGGGCCAGCCATTTAATTACCAAGTAAATTCTAATTTACTTGTATTGTACCAGTGCCTAGGCACTCCAGATCTTGGGCTAGCACCTCCATATGTTAAGTTTTCCAAGTATGGAGAAAGATGACAGATCAAAAACGTGGTTTACTTTTGGGAAAAATCCATTCCCTAGGTTGTCTCTTTCTCCTTTGCTTACCAAGGCACAGCTTCCTACTGTCACTATTAGTATGATCCTCCTTTAACATTTTGATGTCTACCCTGAAAACCTGAAGGAAGAAGCCCTGGATGTGTTTTTCTCTGGTGGTGTCTCTTGGTATTCCCTGTGGGAGCACACTTTAAAGAAGACAGCCGAAACCTGGAAAGAGGTTGGTGCCACTTGCAAGCACCTGCAGGAAGAGTGGGTATCCCCACCTGATTCCCCGCTACACGTCTCCCCATCTCTTGCACAGTCAGTGGAGAGGCAAGGCAGGCCCCCACAACAGGAACATCTCGAACTGCCAAAGTCAGGATGCAGCTCCTTCACTGATCCTTTCGTACTCAGCCTGGCTGGTAGGTTTTTGTAAGGGACTTCTCAGCTGTGGTACTGGAATTGCTTTATAAATATATGGCAATTTTGTTAATGCTTTTGGTGGCAAAAATGCACTGAGCCTTCCTTGTTCTTCTGTTAGTGAGGGCAGCCCTGCTCCCGGCTCTCATGTTCCCCAAGCACAATAAACTGGAACTATACTGGAGGTCTCACCAGTGCTACCAGGGCAGCGCTGGAGAGCACAAGGACACCTCTACATGCCAGTTGTTACAGAGCACTAGCCCATCTACCAGCACACAAAAATACAAATGTGCTTCCTCATGCTTAGCAGGAGCCTCAAAGCACTGAAACCATTTAATGTGCCAGAAGGGAGTCATGCTGGGAACAGGAGGTGGCAGGGTTTTCTAGGTGCATCTGATTTTCTTAAGAATCCTTTTAGACTCAGGGAGAGGTCAGCCTAGACACACTAAGAATACAGAAGAAAAAGGCTACAAGCTTTGACAGACATTTCATGTTTCCTGAAACAAGGTATCTGGGATATCTGACAGCCTGCCTTCCTGAGCAAACACAACCTAAAAAGCAAAATGCATCTCTCTCCATCCTGCTAGAGAAGGTAAGAAAAAAGCCATGGTGAATAAAAGATCAGTCTGCTTGGGTTCTGGGCTTTTAAAAACATCAATCCCATACAGACCAGAAAAGAATAAGCCTGAATGGAAAGCAAAGCTGCAGCTGGAGGAGTGTTCAGATTCTTGGCTTACAAAGTACACAGGACAACCATGTCTTGCATGGTTTCATTTTGAGGTCTGGATCAAACAATGGAAGCCAGCTTCCCAAAGTTCATATCCCCACATTTTTAAGCACAGCCAGGGGTGTCAGGCATACCCTCCCCTCACTCAGGTCAGCAACAGGGAGCACTAAACATGAAGCTGGCAGCTCTATGGTATTTTGGGAGGAGGCAAGTAAGCACTTGTTAAGAAAGTAAGGCTGTGTAGCTTCTGTCACTTGCTGTGGTGGGGGGACACAGCGGCTGTTGGGGTCTGCAGGACAGCACTGAACATTTGGGCCCAGGCAGCCTCATTGCCACTGAGCAGGAGAGGGGGTCAGGAACATCAGGAACACAGCAGCAGTCTCTTCTTAAGTATGACTGAATTGCCATTCCTCATTCTAGAACAGAGCTGAACTAAACACTTCAGTTCAGCATCTGTCTACAAAATAAAATATTAGTCAGACACTTAGCCAATAAGACTTCCTCCTACTTCAGCTGCAAGATAGGACCTAATTGTTGTGCTTTCTGTGGAGACAGTAACTGCAGATAAGTGCTATGAGATGTATAAAAATTGTGTTAGTTGATGGGCTGAATAAATCAATGTTAACAACATTTAAAAGGCTTCAAACTTATACCCACTCCTGGAATAAATCTGCATCAATTTTGGGGATGTGCAGCTACTATATTGCTGGTTCTATGAATCTAGAAATCCTCAATTCCTTGTTTATCCCAATAATTACATATTTGGGGGCTGTTTAACCATCTGGGGGTCAACAAAAGAATTGGAATTACACTAACTAGGAGAAATAGGTTTACTGAATCTAATACAACAGTACTGCCATTGATTTCAGCCACATTACATTGTGGAATATAAACAGCCCCAAAAGCTAATGTATTTCTATAAAAGCTGAGCCACCAGTGGTGGGTGTGCTTCCTTAGCAGGTCAGGTAGCTAAAAAAATACAATAGGTATGCAGATCATCAACATTCTTTAGCACATAGCCACCGTGGGTTACCAAGTTATTTTTGGTTGTTAGAATTTTTAACAGGATGAGAGAGAGAGACTCTTGGAGTGAGTCAGAGAAATATTTCAGCTGTATTTATTGAAATACTGAACCAGTATTTACTGTATTAGAGACTTCTGTTCACTTTTCAAAGGTAAATCGGGTTTGGATTAAGCAATTACAGACTTTGATTTGTTTCTGCATTTTTTTAACACAAAAATTTCCAAAAAAATTAGTCTTCTTCCATAGTTTCAGCAAGAAAAAATGGTATATAACAAATAAATTTAACTTATCTACAGACTGAAATAAGGCCAGCATTTTAAAAAGAATCTCATGCTTTTGGATATGGTTGCTAAGAAAAATGGTAACTCTACTTAATCCTTCTTCAAATAATCTCTGACCTCCATAATCCCTGGACTATGACACCTGTTTTCATGTGTGATGAGAGATCAAAAGGACACCTCTTGCTGTTAAGCCTGTATACCCCATTGTACTGTAATAAAAATGAAATATCAATTGATGCATCACACTCAAGGCTTAGTGTCAAGATAAATCAAATCAAAAGCTTTTGGTTTCCCTCTTTGATCTATTGGCTGTGAGTTTTTCCTTAACAGTAACCATGCAGGCTTTGGGAGCCTGGGAGCCCAGGAGTGCAAAGCATCAGAAAGATCTGAAGCGGGGAAGAAGTAGTGTTATAAATATCTGAGGGCCATGGCCATCTTCTCATGAATCAGTCTTTTCAGTGACACCAAGTGAATGGAAGGACAAATAAGAGGCAGAGGGGGGTGCCTGTGTGTGTGTGCCTGTGCACACCTGTGTGCAGGGAAGGCAAGATTATACTGGTCAGCTCCAAATACTGTCTGTGAGGGTAGAAATGGGGTGAGGAGGGCTACATTTCTCTCTAGGAATTGGCTAGGAATACTGTAATATAAAATATTTGTTCTCAGAATAAATATTCACAGGGAGTAGAGTCCAGATCTTTAGTAAAGAATATATAGTTTAATCAACTTGACAGAGGAAAAATATATCCAGATACAATAGCATGTGGTTGTGTATATTTACAAATTTGACTTCTGAAGTTGTGACACCTAAAGAAAAAAACTTTGAAGGTCATTAAGGTTTGCAGTGCACGAGTAGATACCACCAATTTTTCCCCCATAGTGACAGACAGAAAACCAGCATTTGAGCCCAGAAACAGATTAGTTTAATTCCTTCCAATGCTTTCCTGCTGGCTGGCTCCAGGCCGTTCCCTGCATACTGTCCCGTTTATCCCCTCTGAATTTTCTGTGGCCTTTAGAAAGGCTGTTTGCCCTGAACAAGTACCAGCACCAGGCAAGAACTCTGGCTGTTTGCCTATAGCACGTGCAAACTCCCTTCTCCCACTGTCACTTTCATCAAAGCACTTACAGTAAAAACTTGGAAGGCCGAGGGATAGCATTACCAGACTAAGAAATGCCCCGGCATAGGGCATGGAGTGATCATCAGCTGATGTGATCACAGAATCTTCTACTGCACTGAGATAATTTCCTACGGACCACCAAACATTTTTTGTACAATGTAAAAATGGACACAAGGCACTTTTTTCCTTTCCAAGAGTTAAATGTGATTTTCAAATACCTTCAATACATCTGCGTGGGGGGGCTATGGCCATGCTGCAGTCCTGCCAACAAAGTTGTATCAAAAGCCACCTGCTACCCCAAGAAAAGGAGCGGGCTCCTGCAAATCTTCCTAGACCACAGGCATTGGTTTGAGCATAGTGCTGATCAACAGCTTCCAGATTCACGCTAAATCTCTCGGTGGCAAAGTGGTACCCAGTGCTTTGTATTTGCTTCCTCATGCTTTGCAGGAGGCTTAGTGCCTCCACTACAGGAGGGCAGGAGGGGAACAACGGTTCCCAGTGGAGCATGACACTCATATGACACCCTGAATAGGTGTACAGCTCATTCAGCTCTCTTCATGAAACCATCTCCATCCACATCTGCCCAGGGTTAGAGTATGGAAAGTCTCTCCATGGACAGACAAACATCATCTGCACTCAAAACCCTCTATGACCCCAGAAGAGAGTGGGGCAGGAAAGGAGGAGAAAACACCACCCTTGCAGGAACTTTATACAGGGCTTTTTCCATGTTTATTTACATGGCATTCTTATGGTATGTTTGCATTTAGAAGTTTTTTAGATTTTGTATCTTGAGAACTGGCAACTGAATAAATAAAGCACAAGCATAAAAGACGATCAACATGAATGGAAGAAAATCAGATGTGAAACAGTGACATAGAACACTAAGTTACACAGGTGACTACCTGATTTGCTTTTGTCAACCAACACTTTTTTTTTTTTTCCTCACATCCACCATAAGCCTGGTGCACGTGGCAACATGGCCAGGTGGCAACCTGGTAACCTGGCCAAGTGCAAATGCCATGTGCTTTTTCTTTTCTACCCAAATATTTTTTTAAATTATTTTAATTATTTCTCTCTTCCTGTTTCTGTGACAAATACAGCTCTTCTCTAACCTAGAAGACTCTTGGAGGCCTAGAGAAACTAAGAATGAATATATTGCGAGGAATTTGAGAAGCAAACAATTGAAAAAAGTACATAGCACCTAGTCTGTCCAGGACTAGCAAATATTCTGAAAGATTTGGTTAGAATTGGAACATCCCATGTTTCCAAATGAAGGGAAAATGGGACAGCTGAGACTTTATTTCAGTGATCTCTGAATAAAAGCTGCCGCTGACATTTATATTTGTGTACAATGTCCCAAGAACACTTGGCTCAGGAGATGCTCTTAAACATAATGCTCACATTCATCTTCCTGAGCAGGGGGAATAGAAGAAATAAAATATGGGAAATTTTCAAGTATTCTTTAAAAACCCTAATAAATTAAAACAACAAAACAAAAAAAAGGATGAGAGCACACCATGTAAATGGTAGTCCCTTTCCATAATGAATATACTAAACAGAGAGGAGAAATACACTTTGTGAAAAAGCATTTTAAAACAAACTTAACAGGGCAAGTCCCCAAGTGCAACTTAATGACTTCACACTGAACCACCAACAAAACTTTTCCCCGAAATGAATAAGCCATTACTTCGCTTGGCACAACACAATGATGAGAAACACCACACACTACCCAGGACTTGCCTTCTCCAAGGCTTTCAATGACAATAGTGGGCATAACACTGCTGCACCACAGCCTGGTACAGAAATGTTCCCAAGCCAATTTCCCAGCCAGCTGTACACTGCAGAATACCCACCACTGCCTTTGGAAGTACAGAAAGAAATGTCACAGTAAGCTGGAGCTCTTCATACTTATGAAAGCAAAGAAATAAAGACTTCCCCACATCATAACGTCTCTTTAATTAGTTTTATAACCATGTATACACTTCTAAAGAAACTGTAACCCTCATCGTATCACACTGATAAAGCAGTGTGCACACAAAGTGCTTTACAGAAGTGGTACAGTATACATTCCGCCCAGAAGCACCAGTGCCTATTAATGGTGATTAAGGCTATCTCTGGTACTTGTGCATGGATTCACTCGTCATGAGCTGTATTTATATTTGGAAGTGCAATACACTGGACAGAGAAGCTGCCTGAGCTGCTGTGCACTCTCACCCGAATATACTTGGGTAAAGACAAGCAAGTTATTACTTACTGTAAATAAACAGTAATTATAATAGAATTGTCAGATTAATTCAGATTAGCAGTAGAATTTTGTCACACATACTGTGGTTCACAACTGAGGTTTGTTCGCGAGTCCCTTTTACCGAAGTGTCTTCGTGGGAAAATTCTGATTTTTAAAAAAAGTATACTCTAAGAAAAGAAATGGGCTATGGAATCAAATTTGAGACAGTAAATGTATTGGCTTTACCTAGTTAAGTCTATCCATTATCTATTGTTGTTCTCATTACACTTGGAAATCAAAGGAGCACCTAAAGCTGCCGATGTCTGCTAGTACCTCCAACTAAAGCATGGCTATGAAGACTTCCTGCGTATTGGGGTGGTGTCCAGCTTTCTCAGGATTAGGCCTCTAGCAACCTTAAATTGTTGAGATAGGAACTTCCACAGAGTATTGAGGATGTCTGTCCTTGGACTGGCCTGATACTCTTCTGTTGAGATCCTCAGACTTCCAGAATTTGTGATGTCTTAAACTGGAAAAATCGTTTCCAGACCTGACTTTGAGAGATGTGGTATTCTGCACTCACAGCTGGGCTCACAGTATTACAGAAAGGAAATAAAAGCATGAGAGATGACTATGGAAATCAACATTAATGGTTACTATTAACATAATTTAGCTTCAGTTAGAATGAACAACAAGATGACAAGCATACATGAAAAATTAGCTTTTATTACAAATGTTTAGTAATAAGTAATGATTTTTCTTTTTTTTTTTTTACTTACTAAACCTAAACATACAAAATCAGAAGCAAACAAGAAATTGCTTGGTTAAAATCTTACTGAAGATTTAACTTGTCAGTAGTTCTACCAGATTTCCTGCAAGGTTTTCTTTTAAAATGTCTTAGTTATTGTACTATTGGCTTTCCTGTACAGAGATACTCGTCCTCCAGTAGAGATCCATCAACATGAATGATTTGATTAATTTATATAAACAGAAGAAAGAAAAAATAAGCTCTATCCATCTCTCAGCATAAAACCTACTTTTATACATTATACTTGCACATAATTTTGAGCCTGATACACTGGCTTCTGAAGCCAAAGACAGCTCTTACACTGACTGCAGCGTGCACCGAATCAGAAGGGTAATGTTATTAATTTCATATTAGTTGGTGAAAGTATTCTTTGGTCACAAATGCCATATATCTACCTAGTCTACAGTATTTCAGAAGCTATTTTTCATCCATTTAAAGTAGTCTGTTTACATTTCATTTTATTCCATGGCTTTCAGATTTTCCTCCTGCATGTATAATCCATGCCTGCATGCATGCATGTGTACAAAATTTGAGTTGTTTCTATGCACGCAGATCAGAACTGAAGAAAGGACATCCTTTATGTTCTGATACCCTTCAGATGTCAGACTGGAACAGCTCTAGTCTGAAACAGCCTTTTACTGGAGTCCCTCTGGATAGGCAATTCATATTTAATGCACTGCATTACTAAAGTTTTCAGAATACACAAAATATGAAAACTAGTAATTTTATTACATTGTCTATAACACTGTAAAGCCACATTATTCAAAATCAAAGTCTTACTTTTGGTGGAAAAAGTTTAAGAGTAAGGGAAAAGAAAGCTGCTAATGATGCAAGCAAGAGTGTCTAGACAATGACACTTCGCTTAAAAGGCACACCAAGAAAAGGCAAGCTAGGTTCCTCTCCTGATGGTTTAAATCTGGTTTATATTTTTTTATATATACAGATATGCATATACACGTGTGTATACCTACACAAATATATGTATGCACACACACCTTTGAATTTTTGAGAATAAAAAGTTCCAAGAAATAGAAATTCACTTTAAATAAATAAGAAACATACTAATAGGAGGAGGTTGGTGCTGCATTATGATTATAATTTAATGACACGGTGATACGATTATATAATTTTTTACTTTACATCATTTCATTGTATAAACGTGAAGCATAAGACTATCAAGTGCATTTTATCTTGCCTAAAGTAATTTTTATGGATCTTCTGTGTTCTTGCTTCTTCATAACGGATGGTCATTACTTTAAGAAATATGAAAAGAGCTGAGGATAAGGGTGTTCTAACAATCACAATTAAAATTTATTTGACTCTAGGGTTTACATGTTAGAGCATGGCGTGCACGCAAACACAAACACACAGAATGGCAATGACAACAATGGCTGTATACAGCTCAAACCCAAGTACTGGTCCTACCATGGCTGTAGGATGCTGATTTTGTAAAAACTTTTGTTCTCCTTTTGCATAAGCTTTATGATACAATGCACCATTTCCAAAATCTGCACTGTTCCATCTAAATGGTCCACATATGATGACAGTAAATGTTAAGAGGTATGAGATGATTACTAACTTCCAGAAAACATTTAACAGAAGATGCCCATACAGTAGTCACCATTAAAAGTTTAACAGCTGAAGGTTGAATGTAAAGATCTTTTCAGCTGTTTTGTTTAAAGAAACATGACTATCACATGAAATTATTTACAAAAAAAGGCAACAATAGTAAAAATATCAATAGAGAACACAGTAGATTGTTCAGAAAGTGGATCACATTTTCTGCCAAGTCTGAAATATTTTTTTGCAACGTTGTAAATTCTACCTACTAGATATCCCACAATATAAACCAGACAGAACTTGTAAAAAGATATTAAGAGCTTGGTCCTGCATTTCTGATTCCCCAAAATCTACCACAGAAGACTACAGGAATTTTGAATGTTTACTGGTTGCAGGAAAAAAACCCTCAGATGACTGCAAAATGTTGCTTCTTTTCAGTACTTATTATATATAAGTATTCAATTAATTTTCTTTGGCTTTTAAATTACTATCCCTTCATATATATAACATGAAACCAAACCAATCCCAAACCACTAATAACTCCCCTCTCCCCTCAAAACAGTGATAAAAAAATTAAATGAACTAAAAAACATACCAAGAAAGTGTAGCTGTTACTTTGTTATAAAACTACGGTGCAAAATAGAGGTTTATACTGGTCAGAATTGCAATAGCAATTGGAAATTTACACTGAAGGAGCGACTGCAAGTATTGCTTCTCCTGAATAAAGAAAAATCAAAACTGATTAGGCACTTGTTTTCTTGTTTAATGAGGGATCGTTCAGTGTTCATAAAAATGACAGAAATACTGTCTAAAAGAATGCTCTGTAGCATAATAATTGTATTGCTCAATTACAGCACAGTCCCTGGTTCAGGAGAGCAGAAAAACATGTGCCTATTACTTATTTTATGCTTAAATCCTACTAATACGAATGGGCTGGATACATGTTCAAGTGCTGTCCTGAATTGGGATGCTTGCTGAAATTGGAGCTTTAAAAGATAATACAGTGGTGAGCTTCTTTTCATTATGCTACAAAACCAATTTTATCTAATCTGGCTCTGCTCTCCACAATATTATCCTAATACTTCCTAGTAAAAAAGAAAACAGGCAAAAATAAATAGGATAACCAAAGATTACATAATAAATATGCTACTAAGTGGGAGGAAAATATATTGCAACATAAGGCTCTGTAGTGTTGTACAACCAAGAAATCATTCCAGGTGCTCCAAAACACAACTCCTAATGTACAACACCAAGTTACCACTATACACCTGAAAAAGATTGGGAAGTAACACATTAACTTCTATTACATTAAACGTTTGAAAATATAAACAAGCAGTAACGTACTTCACTGCCTTTGCAGAACACCATATGTATGGTCTTTCACTACTCCAATTGTCATTGCTTGTGAAGGAAAATTCAGAAGATTGGGCTTTTGAAAACTCTCATAATCATCTCCTTCAAACTTACAAAGTTACCAGTGTCCACACTGACTCCTTGTATTTTCTCTGAAAGTTAAACTTAGAAATTTTGTTGCCTCCGTTTCTTTGCATCCATTGCATCTAAGATAGGTTGCCTCTTTGCAGTGTACCTCTGACGAAGCTCCTCAATTTCTCGTTCCATCATAGGGTCCAAAGCCTTTAATCGCATCTGTAATTCTTCTAAACTCAGATTCTTTAACTGTAAAACAACCAAATCAAACAAAACCACAAAAAAGATTAAAAATTATTTACAACAAGAATGAAAACCACCACCTTTCATAATCCTTTAATTTACAGTTGCAGTGCTTTTACACACTTAAGAGTGTATGTATATACATATACAACTGTTTATATAACCAAAAGCCTTAGTATGCTCCACAGTAAATAATTTAACAGCATATGAAAACCCAAACACACAGAGTATATTTAATTAAAAACAAAACCAACCAACCTTTTAAATAGATTAGAAAAATATACAGGGCTGGAGTTTAACTCATTAGGCTGAAAAAAAGCATGCCACACTATACACATTCATGTATATAAATTGTATTACTTAATCAAATACTTCTTCTTACTGAACTTCAGTCTCTTATAGAAGCCTGAAAAATAGACAGCTGCTGCAATAGTCTGACAGATATTTAGAGGTACTTCCTGATAAGAATGACAGAGCATCTGTCTTCCTCAACAGATGGCAGACAGAACTAGTCAAAGCAAATTGCCAACAGGGTGTTTAAATAATACATGAAATAATTTTCTGAATTAATAGGAGTTACCTTTGACCAAGCTCTTGTTTTATCACAAACATTAAACAGTCATTACATTGCATTCATTAAAAACGATGGGTCATATAACAAATAAATTGCTTCACTGGGTTGTTGGCTGCTACAAATAAAGGTTGGAGACTTGTCAGGTACCGGGGCACGTCAGGCACTCCTGCCCCACCTGCCCTTGCAGGGAAGCACCTACATTGGAAATATGTTCCTTTGGCTGGCCCATGCTTTGGGTTTTTTTGCCTTGATGGAGTCTAGTGCATTTTCCTCTCTCCATTTTCCCTCTTGTCAGAATTGCCTGTATGTCGATTACTCTTCACTGAGTGTGAAAAATATCAACAAATTTCAAATAGCACAAATAATTTCATCCTGGGAAAGTGATAATCTATATTTTGTTTGCAAATATTCTGTCATTGCAAACAAGCACACCACCTAACTCAGGGGGTAAGAAAAAGCAAACATTTTCTGAATCAGCCTACTAATGAGTCAATACTTCATTCATGAATCTAGGGCAGTCTTCCATCAACACAGATTGATGTGCTTTCCCTGAGGAATGAAATACTACTTTTGATCTTTATTTTTATCAGCATTTGAGGCATATAAACAAGCAAAACATATTGCTACGCACAGTCCAAACCCCAGCGTTATGACTTCTACTAATAGACTACATTGTACATCATAAACAAGTAACTTAAAGTCATAATAAAAAGTGAGTGCAGATCAGAAATTCATAGAAGAGCATATGGAAAGAGATGCGCATTTCCATGCAACGTCATTTTAACAGTAAGATTCCTAATGAAGATGAGAATTAAAACCCAGATGTCAAAATATCTTCCAGGACCCGTATGAGCTTCAGAGACCTCAGATGTGCTCAGTAGTTCATCAGTAACATCTGTCTCTCCCAAGCACAAATGGCACCTCTCCTTTCTTAGAGGGAAAGAGTCACCTCCCAAGAAATCAAATATCATCTGGTTTACTGTGTTTCTCCCATTTGATATATGCAAGAAAGAATGGAAGAAAGGAATCATAATTTCTCAGTCATCAAGACTTTGGCAGAAAAACACCTTTCCATTTTCAGATTAAAAAAAAGATTTTAAAAACCCTCTCTTTCATTTTAGCCCATTACTAACATGACACTTTACAGGGAAGATATTCTTATATCGGACTGAAGTGTCAGAGAGATTTGCAGTATAATGAGAAGAGACAACAGTGCTGAGTCCCCTGTTTAACTGATCTCAACACAGCACAGACCAAAGAAGCAATAAAATCACATTTTTTAGCACAAGGGAGAGAAGAAACACATTTTGAGCTCCATGGACCAGCAAATGGACTTAAGAAGGCTCAATGAACTATCTCATGTGTGAGTGTTTTGTGAGAACTGCCACTGATGAAACCTCGTACCTGCTCCAGGCCAGCCTGGGCAGCCACTTACTCCCTCTCAGTCACCACTTAGACATCAGACTTACACTGTATAGAACAGACTGAAAATCACGCAATTACATAATTATTCTGCACTGAAAAACGTTTTTTTAAAAAATTGTCAGAGAAGAATGTGGTGGGTGAGTTTTTACTTAAATTTCTATCAAGAAACAGAGCCAGCAAACAGAATTAAATATTCTTTAAAGATCACAGACAGCTGGGCTGGAAATTAAAATATAAAAAGAATGAATTTTTAAATCCAGAGAATAACGATAGTTTAGAATGATCTCAGCCATGTCACCCAGGGGACCAAGGGAGCTGCAGTACTTATCTGTATGAATGGCTGATACTTGAGACATTCAAAGGAAGTAAATAACGGAAAACGGGGACATTAAGAAACTGAAAACAGAGTTATGAAAGTTTCATCTATCTGACATCAGATGCTGGTTTGGACAGGAATAGTCAGAGAGCTCTATGTACTACAGAAAACCACTTAAGCACATCTAAAAGTCACAGCTGACTCTAGGGGGTGTGGGTGGGTGGGTGGGTGTGTCTGTGTGTGTCTGTCTTTGTCTGTGTCCGTCCATCCATGCGCATCTATGTCTCCTTGGTAAATTTGAAAAATATTTTTTCTTGACTTCTACCTGTGCTATAGATATTAGCTCATCAAGCCTGAAGCGTGCAAAAGCCTAAATGCTGAATTTACTCCCCTGCATGATAAATATTTAGCTTTGAATTCTTAAAAGCAAAAGAACTCAGTACTTACTTAGTTTCACTTGCAATCAGTTTGCAATTTAAACTGTCATAAATAATTTTCCATGCAGTTTGTTGTTGTAACTACCAGGGTTACTGGCATTAGTAGGAAGGGAAAGGAGAGCATTCAGCTGTGCAAGCTACAGGAATTAAAAAAGGCTTTAAATTATATTTTGATAGATTTTTAAAAGCTGTAAAATGTAGCAGTTCAGTAATCAGGACAGTGTTTATCTGATAATGATAGATAGTTCAATTTCTGCCACTCCAAACAATAGAATCAACTGTGTCCTTTTGGAGATGGAACACCCACAGGCACACAACAGACAGCAACTAGTGTCAAGATGGGCCACCTCCAAGACAGAGGTCTTTAGTGGCTGGAGTTTCTGGTAAAAGCATTTGCCTTCACTGAGACCCTTCATAACACCAGGCAACCACAGGGGGTTGGGAAAGCAGCACTGCAAATTCCAATTTACAATGCCATGAATCTATCAATTACATACAATAATATATATTATTCAGAAACCATGTGCATCTGTTTTACATACACATATAGTCTTCCAGAGTGGGTATGCATACTGAGTTTTCCAGCAGAGAAATTAGGTATTTACATGAAAAAAAACCCACTTTTCTCCGGTAAAGTGTATTTGTTCACCTAATAACTGAAGAGAGTTACAATATGTAAGGGAAACAAGGGAAAAAACCCAGACAAAACCATCTCCAGAACCACATAACATCGAATAATTTCATTTACAAGCCAACGGATTCTCAAGACACAGTTGCACCCACAGAAGCCCCACTGAAACTCTGCTTTGCTAGAGCAAAGGAAATTAGCTTTGCCTATGAAGAGACCAGCTAACAGTCATCCTTGTGGGGCGAGCTCCCAGTGCTGAAAGCCGAGCTCTTGCCTTTGCCTTCTCCTCTCCCTGATATGCATGGGGAAATCCTGGTGGAAGAAAGGCACCCGTGTAGAAAGGACCTCCATCAACCCAAGCTTCCAGGCAGATCCTTTCAGCAGCACCAACTTGAGATGGGACAACCAGCACAGAATCAAAGCATAACTAACTTTTAAACTGAACTATAATTTTCAGTTATAATCTTCAGAAAAGGCAAATCAGCTCCAGGTTTAGGAGACTGGGAAGTCTGGAAATCTGGTGTACCTTATCTCAAACTTTGGCCAACAGGACACCAATCACTTACCTACTCCTGGCTCATTTTTCAACTTATTCGTAATAGAGCTAGAGACTAGAAGTTAAAAAGCAGCAGAACAGATTAAGAATTGTTAGTAAGCTTTTCTAAATGTGACCATCCTCATTAAACTGGGATATAGTAAAAACCCCAAAACTGGGGCAGCTCTGGACCTGAGGCTATCCAGCTGTGATCAGAGCACAGGTCAGAGCTACAAGTGCTCCAGAGACAGAGGCACTCCCCTTGCATGAAGGTGGCAGGAACCACTGCTATTCACTCCGGGGTTTTAAGTAGCAGTAATTAAGTTTTGTAGCTGAAGAAAAAATAATCCAGTGTTATCATGCACAGCTGGTTAAATACACTGCAGTTTAGCATTTAATCAGAAAGGTATTTCCTATGCAGAAAACATTCTTGCTCTGGTCAATATTGGTTTCAGGGTGATTGCCTTTTTTACACATTTTCAAACAGTGACACACAAGGAATTCCTTCCTCACGTAGTGATGCAGTCCTCTCCCAGAACCAAATTTCAGCAATGGAAGTACAATAATTTTTATTTTTTCGGTCTTTCAGTCTAACTTCTCACATCCCAGATGGACCAGCTTCATTTGGATCAGTATTTTCAGCAAAACAAAGAATGATTACTTGCAGTCAATACTACTGCTTGCAAGAGGACCCACACCATACCTCACATATTTTGTTTGCTACCCTGGTCAAATCATACTGATGAAAATTCAGATCATAATGGACACTTGGAAAATACATATGCATTCCTGTCTACAGACCTGAGTTCTGTATCAATAAGCTGACAAGGAGGGAGATAAAGTACAGGACTTCTGAGAGTCCATTTTTGCTTGAAGTCAAAGGATGAAGTGCAAATCCTGACTACTAGCTTCCACCTGTGTCCAGCACAGGAGTCAGGAGGAAGGACATATATCTGAGGTACGGGGTGGTGCTTGTGGTCCACGGATTTAGGCAAAGTGATGTGGAAAAGAGTCTGGAACTCATTAGCCGCACTTGGCCAGCACATATTCGTAGCCATCCAAACTTTTCAGGGGGTGAAAGCCAAAATTTCAGTGGTTGTAGCACACTATAATCTTAATCCAACCTTGACAGCTAACAGAGGTAAATAAAAACTCTAGGCCTGCGATGTTTTCAATATGATAAAATTAGATTTCATTAGTAATTCCATAATGCATGTGTTACCATTGCAAACCTCCAGTTCTATCAAACTAAATTATGGAATACCGCCATTAAGCTGGTGCAACAAAAACAAACAAATGTATTTTCGGGGTTTAAATTGTTAAGAAAACAAGATATTCAATCAAAAAATAATCCATATCAAGTTTGTTGTGTTTACTTGAAAAAACAAATTCTTCCTAGCAACTGCTTAAATGAATCTTACAGATGCAACATGCCTTATTAGAGGCCTTTGATTAAAAAAATATGGATTGTTAATACTGTATTCTGAGTCATGTATTTTCCCATCTGCTAGTAATTCCTACAATATGAACTATCAACAGAATGGCTAACAACAACAATTTTCCATGGCAATTGCAAACATGGGTTGCCTATAGCACTTTCTAAGATTTAACTAGTGCATGCTTTAGATTGTTTTGTGTTGTTAGTGGCCTCAGGTAAGAGAAACTCTTACTCTCCAGCTGTTCCCTTCCCTCTGCTGAGCTGAGTTTTCTTTTCTCTAATGGAATGAACTCCACTGATGATTTCGAACTCCTTTTTAATAGTATAAAAAGTTAGACTTAAGTCAGGATATAGAAGGTACAAAGTGGGCCCTTCTGACCAGTTTTTCTGGTCTACAAATTCACACCCAAAATCTGTGAATCTCATTTTTGTGGTAGTTGTCTTAGGCTTGTGTGCAAGGAAACACTCCACAGTTACTGTTGTCTGTTCAGCTGCTCCTGTGCAGCAATGGGGGGAGAACTGCTCTGTGTTTGCTCACACAATCACGCTGACTTCATACAGGCAGTGTCAGGCAATGAGCTCTCTGACACCCACTGGCCACACGTCAGAGCTTTGACTTGCTGCCATCCCCACCTCTGCTGTCACTACAGTGGGCAAATTAGTTACGAGAAAACAAACTTGGACACGGGATGGAGCGAGAACATTTAGTTCAGGATGTCTGGAGAGCAATTCTCCTTGTTGCAAGACACAAAACATGGAGTTAATACAAATATAAAAAGGACGTCATTCACTATCGTTAGTTTTGACAATTTATGAGAGAGAAGGACCAACAACCTAACTTTCAAAAGCCAAAGTTCACTCCACAGAACTGCAGTTGTCTTAAAATATTTGAGGGATAAAATAAGCAGATAGCACCAAGAGAAAATTAAAGACAGACAACTTCATGTAATTTTAAAAAATCTTTTAGGGGTAAATTTTTATATAAATGTCCCATGATTAATGCCTATTTTCACTTGTAGAATTCTCTCTGCTCAGACATTAAAACCGTTGTAATTTTAACAACACAAAGCTAAATCTCAGTCACTGACACCAATATTTTTCAGCTCTAGAAGGCTTTTCTTAGCTTCATACAAGGTTACATTTCAACAGCAAATCAACAAGGGGAAAAGAAAAAAAAAAGTTTTCTATAGCATTAGTGCATACTATCATCTGCATACCTTTGCTGCATACCACCCAGCACTCTCCTTTGAGCACATTAAGTACTGCCAATCCTAAAATTCAAAATTCATGAGCTGGGTCTTTCACCTTCATTAAATTACCCATAAAATTAGCTACCTACGATAAGAATTTTTTAGGAGGAGGGAGGTGTCTTTTTATTTCCCCTTTCATTTCTGAGTCATAAGAAGGCAGTTTGAATCTAAGCAATTCTGCAATTAAAAAGGCTAAAAATTTCAGAGAGACTGTAGGAGTTTCTAACTTTAACGAGCAATGCTGACTACAGGAATTGAAATCTAAGGAAAAGCAGAGATCATCAGGAAACGCAGTGTACAAGTGATATTGCTAACTCTCACATGTTGCAATTTTACACAGCTCCTGACAAAACCAGTCATGTAGTGTGTATTAATGCTTTATCATATCCTGAGCAGTTCAAATATTGTTTACATTTTTTACCTACTATAACAGCTGATGTGTGATGTAGTTGGGGTATTTACCATTTTCACTAAAAGGTATATAGCAACACAGAACAATCTGAACATGGAGAAATAAACTGCAAGCAATGTATCTTAAGAACCTGGTAGCTAGTAAATATCCATTAATAAGCACCTCTGAGATAAAATCTTTGTTACCAGATAGATAATAAATTTAATAAATAAATTTAATTTTAAAAGTGCACAGAAGGAAAAAATCCTATTATCGTCTCTTTCCCCTGTCACCTGCAGAGAGTGTATTGTTACATTACACTTACAATCGAGTCCACTGAAGCACAACACTTTAATTTGCTATCATCTGTTCTTTAGACTCTCATCATCCAGCACAGACATTTAAAAAAAATGATTTTGAAAGTATCACAGGCAAAAATTCATGGTTTGAAATGCCTTAGGGAAGATCTTGGCATTTCACAAATATTGTGATTTTCTGTACCACGAACCTCAAGTTTAATGTACAGTTAGCCCCTGAAGAATACTACAAATGTTTACTGGAGACTCCCAACAGAGTAAATAATCTCAAGCTTAGGAAAAACACTCCATCTGGATGCTCACTATGCTATTTAAACTTGATTGCAAATATACCCACACAGTGCCAATAGCAAAGCAGCTAACACACCTGATCTAAAAATGTACAGGATTCCCCCCGGCCTTTTCTGATTGTGGAGGAAAAAAACATGGGAAGAAAAAACAAACAAAACCCACACCTTTTGAAATATTACCCAGAGAAAATATAAAGCTTTAAAACGAAAAGAATTCTTTAGCTAGAATTCTTATTGTACTAAGTAGGTAGTATCAAAAGGTCAGCATGTTCTCTCTAGTAATCTGCAGCTCTCCAGGGCAAGTTGCTTTTCGTTGTCTTTCAAAATGAGCTCAGCTATGAGCAGGTACGTTACAGTGTCCTTGAGCCCAGCACATTGCATTTCAGCAAACTGCAGTTATCATTCAGTTATATAAACTCAAGTGTTACTTTTGCATTCAAAAGTTTTCTCAAGTTAAGGTTAATTCAAAAGTTTCTCTCTCCTTGACCGGGCACTGTTCCATAAGAGGATCATTTTTTAAATGGTCAGAAAATAACATTCTTATGTATTTTTATTACTAATCTACATGTAAATACAAGCTGTATTAAGTACTGAGATATTTGGGATCAGAACCATTTTAAAAAATAAAACCATTCAGTTAAGATTCCCAAACATTTTTAAGGTAAAATTAAAAAAAAAAAAGTGAAAGATGCTCCCAGTTTTGCTAAAATATATTGTAAATGCAAATCCATATTAAGAAGTTAAAGATACAAGTAACATGAAATAGAAATCCAGAGGTTAAAAAGAAAATGGTATTAAAACCCACAGATTCATTAAATACATGATACAATCTAAAGCTATTTTTCTTCAATAGTTCCATGTAAGATTTTTTTTAAAAACAGAAAGAAAAGTGGAAACTCACTGAATAATGAGTTATGACACAACAAGATACACACATGCACAGAGATAACCTTGAAGTTAAAACCAGACCGAGAAAAGCGTTTAACCTGAAGAGCAACGGAAAAGGCTCAAAGAATTTTAAACCGTAAACCTCAAACCTCAGTGTCCTAGTGAGGGACAACACAACCGAATCTCAAGTTTCTTAGAAGTACAAAATGTTGATATTCAAAACTAAACCAAGAAATAGATATAGCAAAACTGAATTTTCCTAACAGGAAAAGTCTGTTGGAGAACGGCCGCACCCCCAACGCAAAACGCGCAGGCAAATTTGTATCTTATATGCCCAGCAACCGTGACTTAGTTATATGCTTTTTAAAGAAGAAAATTCAGTTCTGTTTAAAACAGCCAATTTAGAAAGAATTTAGGAAAATAACATATCATTTTTAATAAATGGAAAAATGATAAGACATACTGTTTGCTGGGTTTGATTGCACGCAGCAAGAATTCTGGTAGTCATGTACAATAAAGGATGGATTTCACTTTCGGTATGAGATGGACAGAAAAAATCCTATAGTTCAGAAACTTAGGCAATTTATAGGCAACACATGCCAGGTTTCCTAATCCCTTGGGGAAGGAAGAAAACACAGTTAAGACAGCAAAAACTGAGGCATGAATTGATAGAGGCCTGCAAAACATCAGAAAGAGCAGAATCTGAATGCAGCAACTGAACAAAGCCAGGGCTATGCAGAGACATGTAACCGAGTTGTCAGCCGCAGCAAGGAGAGATCCCTGCCTCAGGAATGGCGTGCAAGTTACTGTCTCGGGAGAGGGACCAGGGAGAGGAAAACAGCCAAGCCTACCTGAGCTACAGAACCAGCACAGAGCATGTGGATTCTGCACAGAGACCTGCAGTGATGGAGGGAAGAAGCAACCCCCCCAGCCTGAGGCTACCAGCATCCCTGTGAGGCAGCAGCAAGTTTCATTTTCTGTACAACTTGAAGAATTTAACAGAGGCATTGCTGGCTTCTAAAGAATGCATCTCGGTCCTTAGTTCCTCAAATTTTCTTTATTCCTTCCTTAACAATTTTTTGGAAATCTTTTTTACCCCCACAGAACTGCTCGACTACCTGTTTGGTTTGCTGTGGTTCAGTTTTCCAAAGCACTGGAAGAACTCAGCTTGCTAAAGGATCTGGGCTCCCCGATAGCAGAGGCACAGCCTGCCAAGACCCCAGACAACAGACGGGCACTGTTGCAATCCCGCATTCAGCAGCTTGCCAGCCATAGGGACTGGAGACTTCAGTTGTTTCTGACATCTTTGATGTTATGAAAACCGATTTAAATAATTCAGGAAACTTTCTTATCGTGCTGAAGAACTGAGTGGATTTTTTAAAAATATCTTTACACCTTAAGGAATAGTTTATTAACTCTTCTTAATGCTGCCTTTTATTGAAGGCTTACCTACAAATCATACCAGTCAGACAGATATTGCACAGTTGCAGCAAGTTCATTAAAACGGATTTAGTTTTTCTTTCGACAAAATGCACCAGCTCCACATTTGTGAAACACAGCTTAATAAACACCATCAAACAATCTTTAATTAACTTGATTAAATCCACCTTATGATGGTCTAAATCTAGCAGACAGCTACTGTCTTGCTTCCAATTCAGACTAAATTAGACCTAAAATAAGTGAACAACTACAGAATAGATAGTTTCTCAAACAGAACCACTTAGCTAGCAGCTTTTAAATAACGTACAGCATCTTTTCCACTACAGACATATAGTAGGCTACTCTCACTACAAGTAATATACTAATATCTTGAAAGTAGGAAAATACAGAAGATAATTCATAGTCACGTCAAAACATGTTAATCAAGAAACCATGTACCAATGTACAACTAAAAGTAATACTAAAATAAAAACCAGACTACTCTCATCTTACTGAACAAGAAACTCAGGCTATCTCAACACTGAACAGTACAGTTAACCACAATCTAATTCTATTCTCTAAAACACAATCCATCCTATGAAAAGGTGTGATGCTCACTCTGTATTAGTTTAGAAACACCATTAATTCATTGAACAAGAGTCAATGAGTCAGTGGCATATTCATTTACTGAGTCTAAAACTGCCAAAATAATCTGCCAATGAAATATCTTATCAAATATTTTGTCTATGACTCAAACATTAATGCAATCAGCAAAAATTAACGTAGCTCTTTCTTACCTTCACATTATTATCTCCTAGGAAGGTTTATAGCAATTGATCTATTTGCTTTGTCACAGAGTAGAGAACACTAGTTTGGTTTAATTCAGTTTTTCAGATTATAATCTGAATATATAATTGTGGCTCATTACTCAACGCAAATTGGTAGTGTGCAAGCTTTTTGTGTCAACACTGTCAGTTAAACCCAGTCCCAATTTACAGTGCTCGCTACTTCACTTCTGTATCTCTGAAGTAAATTATGTCAATTGCAAAGCCCACAACTAGGGAATGGTATGAGCTCTGCACACCCTCCAGATGTACGATGTGACCCAAGTCTCAGTAAACTTTTTCTGGCCTCTCTGCTGGTTTTCCAATTCATCTCTTAAGTGATTATCTATGTTGTGATTATGTTTCAGTTTTCTAAACTTAAAATCCATAAAGAAAAGGAAAATAATTATAAAATATTATTAATTGCATAGCACATCAACAATGAAAACACTACACATGCTGCACTTGAACATCTATAATGTTCATGTGGCTGTAAATTCAAATCTAAATCCTCTGAAAAACACCACTGGGAATTTAATCTAGGTTTTAAAATTGATTTAGTATTCTTGATTTGGAAACCGAAGTAGAACCAAGGGCCTCATCCATATTATTTCCAACCCTAACTACCAGGGCAGGAAATAATGAAAGCTCTCATCAAGCTTCAACTCATGGCAAACAACCCACCCAGCACATTCGTAGACCATATAAAAAAGGCACGGAAAATGTGAAATGCATTCCTCAAATGCAAGGTGTCAGTACTCACACAAAATCTGTGCTCAATGCAGTCAATGCTATGCAGCTCACAGCGTTATCTTTAAACAGAATTATGTGTTTCACAACTGCACTTTCAGAATTAATTACAAGCCAAAGAAAATCAGATTTCATTTTACAGTGCCTTGTAAAAGCTGTTCAATTGTTAAGACCATGTTTAGCGTAGTGCTTTTCCAAAGACAAAAATACAAATGTATAGGTTATTAAATGCTCTTGCAGTTATTTAAAATACAGCACTGGGGTTTCTGCTTACAGAACATCTATTCCTCAGTTTGAATTGTATCCTACATTCAAAGACATAACACTGGACAGAGGTAAAAGTACAAATTAATGGGACTGGTCACATATTACATGTCATTGCTCAGTTTGTAAGAATAGAGAGGGTGTGGACAACCACATCACATGCATGAGCACAAACAAATATAGGGAAACACAGGCTTAGTGTCAAAAAAGATTGTGAATGTCCTGAACTTTCTATATTAAATATGAACTTAGCAATGCACATGGATTACCTCCTGATCTAGTTATTGCGCATGTCTGGATGGGGACATTAGGACTTACTGTTGAAGAAAAGCCACACTCAGAAAGACACACACAAATATAGCATATATTCTTGAATTGATGCCAATGAAATTCAACTCACATGGCACAACAGTGCAGGAAAAAACATAATTTATAATGTTTATGTCCAGTCACAAGTAGAAAACAGCCCCTATCAAATAGTCTAAAAACTGGTACTAACATACAGCAACAAAACCTAAGAACTGCAGAAATCTAATAATTGGAAGTGTCCCTAACGCTGGTCTCCTCTTCCCTTTCCACCCAAACCAGATGTACTTTCATTCGGAAAATCAAATGATTTTCCAAGTAGATTCTACTGGTGACAGAGAAGTGGATTTTGGCTTTAAGCCACCAGCTTCAGAAAAGCTGTTACAGTTTTGAATACAAACTGCCTTATTGGACGACTACACTTATTGAACAGTGGACCAACTAGCCAATTCTTTCCTCCCAGAAGAAACAAGCTGCCAGCTCAGGTTTGGATCAGAGAAAATATTATACTTCTTTTTCTGCTTACTGCCTGAGATTTGCACCACTGCTGACACAGCTGGAGACCGTGCATTCTTACCATCTGAAATTACAGTGTAATCAAAGACTAAATGTCCGCCATCATCAGAGAAGTTACACTAACAATTTAAGAATGCTGTAAACATGAAGAAGGCAATCTTTTGCTGTTTGTGTTTTTTTTTTTACAGCACTGAAAAGGTAAGGTTTTCATTATAATACTCCTACTTAAGCTCACACACACACGTGTGCACACAGCTGAAACTACAAATACTGTATACGTTACGAGAATTCACAGTGGTGTAAAATAAAAAAATAAACTTATTTTAGCGAATTATCTCATTACAGTGAATGTAAAAGTCACCAGAGGCTCTATAAAAAGGCACAATGAATGCAAGTATTGACTTGAAAATATTTAAAAATCCCAAACATATGAAGAAGTATTTTAAAGCCGTAACGTAATCATATTGTATACCAAAAAAACCTGTGCACCTGGTCCATCAGTTCATTTTTTAAAATAAGTAATTTTGGTTGCTTCTGTTTTCATTAGTGATTCTGACTTTAAACACTCATTCATAGGGGTATTGGCTTCTTGCAGCCCTCACCCATTTGAATCTCAAACCACATTCCTCTTTCTTCCACCAGTATCTCCTCTTACTTTAAACACCATCTTAGAGAAATCTCTCATTCTGTTGCTTTTGAGATCAATATCTCCAAACATCTTCCATTCTGGGAGTTTGCAGTTATGGCATATGATGGTCTGTATAGCACAGGGAACCTTAGTAATTATAAAATAAATACCTATGAACCTGGTTGATGATTATGTTGGTAGAATGCCAGTCATGTTTACCAGATCATGGGCATTAGAATAACAATAGCAAAGGAGTAGTTTCAGTAATTTGACATTTTCTCCCACTTCCACAAATGTATTCTACTTATACTCTCCCAAGAAGCATCACTGTGCATAACACCTTGTCTAGAAGCAGCAGCACTGCAAAACTACAAGGTAATTTAACTTGAACATATTAATTTGTTTAATTATGCTGAAAATATTTCACCTCTTGCTCAGCAATTGGATATCATGCAATATTTTGAAAGCAGTATCACTTGAAAATTGACAAATCTGCTATTTATTGTTGCCATAACAACCACAGAAAATTGTGTAAGAAAATATCAAGCAATAAAGGATGAAACGCCATAGAAACAGACAAGAATAGAACGAGTTGTGCCAGCACTAGCCATAAGGAAAATTTTAGGCACAAACAAGTTCATGGATACAATTATAAAAAGGTAGGGAACCAGAAAAGGGCAGTGAGGGTGGGGAAATCAGAAAGGTTGTTACATGGCATACTGTTGATGTTCCCCAACAGAAATTACATGCAGATTAATAGAAACCTCCAGGAAAACTAAAACACATTAGATAAAAATTCAGCAAAGATTATGACAGAAACTTGTTTTGAAGCTTTTTTTTAAAACTCTAGCTTGTAACTGCACTGCACGATACAAATAGTTAAAAGCCCTCAAAATCAGAATACAGTAATAGCTAAGTTCTTGCCAGTTGTACATGGTTTTCTAAAATTCCCTCCAGCAGAAGGAACTAACAATTGACTTAGGAAGTTACAAAGGAATTCAAATGTTGGGCTCTATTTTCCTGTAGGTCAATCCACTACTGCACTGTATAATAAATGTAAACATGAAATTATATCATTTAATCTGTGCTCCTCACCTTTCCAATGACCTTTCAGAGAAAACACCCTGGAGCCTGAATTTTGTTTGACATGGAAGTCATACAGGCTGGATAATATGACATTCCTACCTACGAGCAAAACACCTTTAATGCATTTATTTCTCCTAAAATAAAGAGAAACGTTACACAGATATCTCTGTATCGAAGCTAGAATCAACAAATGGACCAGTCAAAATCAAAATTGCATGTATAGTAGAAGAAATAATATATTTACAGGTCTTTGTTTAAAGAACTAACAAAGCCAAAATCTAACATCTCTCTAGTAAAACTGCTTTTTGTTACCCACCATTACCCGCTGACTTAGTGTATTGAGAGCATAATCAAGAAAAAACACTTTCACATCTCTCTTGTTTCAAATAAGGACAAAAAAGCAGATGGGATTAAAACAGAGCTCAAAACAAAGATGGTAAATTTAGATTTGATTCAGCAGACATATGGGAACTGTTACATAAAGAAGGGAATTCTTGCATTAAAAAGTTAGTTCAGGTGACATGCAACTAAACCAGAAAGAACTGCCTTGATGTGTCACTAATAAAACAGTGGTAGAACTTGGGAGTAGTCAAACAAAGGATAGAGATCAAGAAAGTAGCTTCATTTTGCACTTATCTGATCTAATGACAGGAGGTAGCTGAAAGGGTCAGTCCTGCCATGTGAAACCCTCCGGCTCCTGATTGCTTCCTTCCATGAGATCTACCAATTCTGCAGCTGTAGGGTGAGCTGGGAGGAAGGGGAAAACAAGGGGGTGTCTGATGGTTTTTGAGCAAGCTGAGCTGACACAGCTCTCTGGCTACCTGACTGTTACGATCGATACAAGGAGAATAACAGAAATGCACAGGTGCCCCTTTCTGCCATGCCTCTCTCTTTCCATAACCCCCATCTCCTGACTAAGTCTGGGGTAAGATGCCAGCCATCTATCCCTGGTTCCAAGCTACAGGGACCAAGGTCAACCCACCAGCAGGCCAAAGACAACAGCTGACTATTGACCTCAGATCATAACCCATACCTCAGGTATTGATCTGGATCCCTCTTCTGAGAGGCAAATTAGGAGTAATAATAGTGTTGAAACTTGTAGTGAATTAGCTTCCTTTGAAACCTCCACCTTTGCCGAATTTGGATGATATCACTCAAAAGTTACCAGGACAAACTGCCAGCACAATCACGTAAGTCTCATTTCCTCAGGAAACAGATCAAAAATAACATACAGCCAGATTGCACAAAAGTCTTCTTTGTACAGGATAATTAAAAATTGGAAATACCAATACAATTAAATGTTAACAGAAAACACACAGTAAAACTGAGTATCCCATTTTGGATAAGTATACGTTGCATGGGGGGGATCATAAAAATCTATGAAAGATGGCCATGCTTTTATGACAAAGTGAATAAAATTGATTTTATACACTACAACTACTAAAGAATTAATCTTATAAAATATTTCCCCCAAAGCTCTGGCAACAGGATTAGCAATTTCCTCAAATTTGGTCTGCAAGCAGAACTGTAAATAAGTAATTTAAATACAACAGTGGGAGATTCTGCAGGGCTGGGGGTAAACCAACACAGAGACTTTTCTCTTTCTGGCATTCCTAGCACTTTAGAAGAAACACAGAGCCAGGGTACCCTTGGCACATTTTAGGATTCATGTTATATTTGACACTGGAATAACAAGACTGCCCTATCTATACTAAAAATGACTGGGGATCTCAAAATCCAACAAGCTGCAAGTGAAAATTTAATACCAGCAAGCAAAGCTTTTCTATCAATTATTTCTTGTGGGTTTGAGCATACTAGAATTCAGAAATTCAATTATAAACTTTTTTCTTTTTTAGCAAAGTTATTTTAAAATGCCAAATACACACATTAAATGCTGGGGTATGATCAGCAGACATTATCAGTGGGTTACCCAATACATGCTTTTGAAAACCTTTTTATAACATCATCTTGCAAAATAAAGTATTACAATAATTTCTTATGGTTTTATATCTCCTCCTAATATAAACTATAAATATAATGAGAAAAATTAAAAGGGAATAAAAGCAATAGAACAAGAATCTAGCACCACAGATACTTTTATTCTCTATATAAATTTGAGTTTCCCGCATTACAAAAAGAATGTGAATTATGGCCCAATAAGTGGATATAGGTGGGGATCTACTCACATGCTGCAGTTATACAACAAAGAATTTTAAAACACAATCTAACTCATCAAATGTACTTCCAAAAAGCCTTCTCACCCTTGAAGAGGAAAAACACCATCTTTGGAAAAAAAGCTGAAGGTGTCACGGACAATCCACCCTTTATGTTGCTTCAGTGTTACTGCTGAGGTCCTGACCTGTGTTCAATTAACTGCTCAGGCAGCCCCTGCTTGAATTTGGAAACATTCAAAAGCTTCTCTCTCAGACAAGCCTTCAGTGGCTTGGAATCCCATCTTCTCACCACTGTACAAAAGCATGACTTTATCAAAAACATGACGAAATTAAAATCACTATACAAACAGCAGAGCCCACAGTTGTCATGACAGCTCTTATGAAAACGCAAACGCAATCTTAACACCTCAACAAAAATGTTTTAATTAAAATGAGGAAATTGCTATTCTACTTCTTACTATGGTTTTTGATTATCATTAAAAACAACAAAACTAATTACAATAAAAGTTTAAGTCACAATCACAGCCTCATTAGGAACCACTTCACCAGAAAGTGGATGTTTATTAGGAACTTCTCTGTCCTGTGAATTAAAAGGTATCTGTGGACCTAATAAATATAAAAAGCAGGAGAAAAAAATCTGCAAGTATTGAAAAATGAGCTACTAAACTCTCAAAAATACTGAAATTCTACAACATTGCAAGAAAAATGTATCTTACTCTTGAACTAATGATACCTTTTACTGATATGGACAACACCACCACATTCAGTTTTACTTCATGCTGTGCAACACGTAACGCTGAGGTCAAAAGGTGTTACTGAAATGACAGGCTCAGAGTATTCCCAGCCTAAACTGACAAACCAAAGGCAGTGGGGGAAAAGGGAACTTTTGACTCACTGCCATCCAGGGCAGGATGTGGTCCAGGACCGTGTGATGAGATGTAGTAGCACCTATCATGTAAAGCAGATGGCTTTTCATAAAGCAAAGTTTGAAATGCAGTCAAATTGTATTTAGATTCCCTGTATCACATCATCATGACGTGTTAATTTAAAGGATTCAACTAATTTCAGGTGACTGCTTTGAAAATTTCAAAATGGGAACAAGTCTGAGAAGGCTACTGCAAATGACAAAGCTCTGACTGAACATGGTTCAGTTTAACCTTTAAATGCTGCAAAATATGGCTTAACATAAGCCTCCTGCAGACAAAAACTAGCAGCACTTCTATACTAAAAATGTGAAGTTGGTTAGTATTATCCATTGAAGAAGAAAGAAACAAAGGAAATTTTGGCAAGAAACAGAGAAAGGAAACTCTACATTAATGATTCCTACAGTTGTCCATCGAAATGAACTTCCTAAAGCACACCAGTGTCAGCAGGAGCCTGACATTTACAAAAAAGCATCTTAAGACATTTACCAACCTCCTGAGAGGTCTCCCATAGATCTTCTGGAATTGATACAAAAGTCCTGTTGTATTTACAGCAAAATTCTCTCAACTACTTTACATGTAGACGTGGCTGCTATTAACAGAAGTAATAAAAAGCAGCATTTTTACTCTGTACTTTTTCCCCCCATAAATCAACACATACTTTTCTTTTTTAATGTGTAAACACAACAGAGATTCAACTGCAACTACCACAGCAAGCAGAAAATCTCCCCTAAAGAATGTATTGAGTATGCAAGACATTATTCTTATATAAAAATATATATTCATGAACACATTGAACACAGTAATTCTAGTTAAGTTTTACAAAAGTTTAGTTGTGATCATGGACTGCCTGGCACTAAGTACCACATATTTAGATGAGTACAAGGTGAAACAAAGCTTGATGTTTGCTGGCACAATCTGCTAAAGAATAAAACTAATAATAAAAAAACCCATACGGATAAGCCAGCCAGGACAGAAGGACGGACAGACAGAGAATAAAATTTTCTTCAAGGTATTTCCTATCATATCAAGCACAAGCATGTTTCATTTAAATTCAGGAATGGAATGTGTCTTATTTTAATCTTTCACCTTTGTTCAGTTGAGGAAACTTGTATTGCTGATAATAAGAGGCAAACCAGATCTTACTTAAAATAGGGTTTATGCTATGTATTTATATATTCTCAGAGACACTGCATTCCAAATTGATAACTACTTGTTTTTGTGGGGTTTTTCTGTTTGGTTTTGTTTTCTTTTGTTTTTATGTTTTTAATGTAGCCAGTCCTGCAAAAGCAGCTGGTAAGATCACCAGGCTCCTGAGTCAGCAGTTTCATAGATTAGGCACTCGTTTCAATTTTTAGCTGAAAAACTCTAGTATGCATTCCATGAATTATGGTCTGGTAATAGACAGGGACATTCCCCCGTGGATCTGGCATCAACACCTGCTTTTGCAAAGGGGACTGCGTATTCCCAGACAGGGACTGCTGCAGGAGCTGCAGAGTTACAGACCCTGCATGTAAAGCCGTAGGTGTATGAATGTAGCCCCTCATTCTTCCAGTGTCTTGTTAGATTCCAGCACAGAAGTGTATGTATATACCAGCTTCGAGATGGACACGTACAGGAGAGGTGCCAGCTTCACTGTACAGTGCTACATAGTCCCTGAGCTGCAGAGGAGCGTTGGCAGCTGCAGTAGGTTACCACCAATTACAACAGCTCCAGCATGTGCTGCAGACTGCGCCTGTGTCACACAGCCCAGGTACTTTTGATCACCTTTGCTTGCTTTTTGAGATGGGCTTTACAATGTACCAGCTACTTTATTTTCCAAATTAAGAGTAGAATTGCCATGTAATAAGAAACCAGTGCAATTGTTTCATAGGAAACATTTGTTCCAGGAAAGAAACACTTTTGTGGATCCAAGGTTGTCAGGACAAACTGCAAAAATAATGTACTCATTCTACAGCAGAAAATAAGATTAAGGAAAAAAACTGACAATAGGAAACAGGATTAGTTATGCTGCAGTAAATGTGGTGAAGGCAAAACCATGACAAGAAATAAGGACATTTTTAGAAAAATAAGCAGTAATCTGACATGAAAGTAATTTCAAATGTTATCACACTCCTATAACTACAACTAAACCAGCCGAGCAACACCACAGTACTCCTTCTTCCTGATCTGGGAATAACAAGATCCAAACCGGAGATCAAGAATTATCCCCTCATACTGACCCACTTGTCACAGTTTCTGAGCTTTCTGAAATTCTGGTCATACCTCCACAAAAATACAAACGCCAAAAGGTTATTCCAGCTATTCTGTATGAGCATTCAGAAATTTCTCCCTCGGGAAACACAGCATAAGCGTGAAGCTCAGCAACTTGCTCCTGGTGACTGCATTTCTACACAGCTGGCTACTCCTGATACACATCCCTATAACTCCCCTCCCTCCCCCCCCAAAAAAAAACCCAGAAAACTAAACTCCACGCAAACCCCCAAAAGAACCCCAAGAGCCAAATCACATACCATTTTGTAAGTACTAGTTTAAACTTTCTGTATCCCTGTAGCTTTGGACTATTTTATTTTTTGTGAGACAAATCTATGGGATTTCACCCGCATATACAAAATCTAAGCAGCACACTTCACCATCTGTCTTCGACTTAACTTTTCCCAAAATACACATGGTAGGAAAAAAAGGACAATAACCATGGGAGACGGAAGACCACGAAAGTTTCCCTGGTTAAACCAGCTTCCACAGGTTCTGCCCTGGATGGGTCAAATCCGTAGTTTCCAATCCCACTCCAGCCTCACACTGTGGGAACTGCAGGGCCCTCAGGAGATGTTCATGTGGGTCAGAGGTGCAGAAGCAACGAATAGCACCACTGACAGACAAATTCTGCCTCCAACAAGGTTTAATTTAGTATCATTTGTGGATGATACTAAATTGGGAGGAGTTGTCGACTCCCTCAAGGGCAGCCAGGCCCTTGCAGAGAGACCTTGACAAGCTGGAGAGGTGGGCAATCACCAACCACATGAAGTTCAACAAGGGCAAGTGCCGGATTCTGCACCTGGGACGGGACAACCCTGGTGGTATGGACAGCCGGTCAAGGAAGGTGATTGTCCCGCTCTACTCCGCACTGGTGCAGCCTCATCTCGAGTACTGTGTGCAGTTTTGGGCACTGCAGTTCAAAAAGGACATCAGACTGCTGGAGCAAGCCCAGAGGAGGGCCACAGGGATGGTGAAGGGCCTAGAAGATATGACCTATGAGGAGCGGCTGAGGTCACTTGGATTGTTCAGCTTGGAGAAGAGGAGGCTGAGGGGTGACCTCACTGCAGTCTATGACTTCCTTACAAGGTGAAGAGAAGGGGCAGGTACCGATCTCTTCACTCCTGTGTCCAATGACAGGACTTGAGGAAACAGCAGGAAGCTCAATCAGGGGAGGTTTAGGTTTGATATCAGGAAAAGGTTTTTCACCCAGAGGGTGATAGAGCACTGGAAGAGGCTCCCTAGGGAAGTGGTCACAGCACCAACCCTGCCTGAGTTCAAGAAACTCTCAGGTAGATGGTGTGACTCTTGGGATGTCCTACACAGGGACAGGAGTTGGACTCGATGATCCTGATGGGCCCCTTCCAACTCAGCACATTCTATGATTCTGTGATTTTAATTACTGTGTAGTACAGTGGTGGGACTTTGCCACCTCTGTACTACACAGAGCATTTACAGAGCAAGAAATTAAATCTATTAGTACAAAAGCAGTCCATTCCCTTTCAGGTGTTATTTCTGATGCTTTGAACCAGTTGCTCAGTACCATGGCTATTAGTGGCAGCTCACCCTAATAACATTTTGCAGAGTGCCTCATAGGTTTTCTTACTACCTTATTTCTTTTTACTTTTCCTTTTTTAAATCTATGCCATAAAATTGTACGTCATATATATTTTATTTCCATTCAAATTCAGCACTAGGCATGAGAACTTATTTCTATGCTACAGGTATTTTGTAAAAATCTGTGAGTAGTTTAATTTAAAAGCCATGGACAGCAACCTAAAGACATTTTCGACCATGCAAAATGTTTTATAAATAGTTCCATGTGCCTTGTTCATCTGGAGCCTTACTAGAGACGAATAATGACCTTGTATTTTGTTCTCATTTACTCTGAATTAGCCAAACCTTGTGTTTTTAATTACATACTTAATACACCTGGCATGGTCTAATTACATAAAACAAAACATCATTTAAATAAAAGGTGACCTTGAACTTAAGTCTATGAAAATACCGGTTAACTTTAAGTTTTCAGTTTTTAATGAACTGCCAAGACATGGAATAGCAATTTTCCAAATGTGATCATATGCCTTTAGAGCAACAGACTTACTGCATTAGGAAACATCTGTACACACTCTTTATGGCTTTCCTCATTATTAATGCAAATCCCTCTTAGTAGTGCTATAAACAGTTCTATATGTAAACACCAAGTTCACACTACCGATACTTTTAATGTGTTAGACTATACTAAATCTAGATTTGACAAGCAGCACCCTGTTGAAGGTAAAGCAACTGTTTTCAGAAAGTAGTGACTTTATATGTGTTGCAAGTATGAACAAAGGGAACATGAAGCTATAGCAATGACAATATATTGCAATAGAGGCAAAAGGCTTTGACACAAGAAACTTCAATAAATACATTAGTTATCCTACTGCTGGAACGTGGTTACTTACCTGCTTGAAACTGAGTAAGGGCTTAAATTCCTTCTTCAGTTGTGCTGAATAGTTTTGGTGACAAATTGTTTTTACAAGAATGCTTCAATATATTAGTGAATGGTCTTCATGTATATAATACAAGTTTTTTTACTCCTATTTGTGACAAGTGATGCTAAGAAATTAGGCATAACATATTTAATAAAGCATCTGGGATTTAAAGGCAACAGAATGTAACACCTACATAAAATTCAATAAAGCCTAAAATTTTTGTAATATAACCACATCACGTATCGTTTTACATTATGGGGTTTTTTTGACACTGCAAAATCATTCTAGTACAGCAATCATTTAAGTACATATTCTCCTCAAAAGATTTCTAGTTATTTCCTTGTACTTGTGACTTCGGTCATCATTACAGCCCTAGAGCTTCTCACCTCAACATGCCAGAACAGCGAACGTACAGCGCATTTGAGGTAAACAATGTCAGTAACAGCATTAAGAAAAGACAGGAATTAAAATTTGAGCGTGATCAGCAAAGATCTACTAAACTACTGGCTAATTCATAAACAGCTGGCTTTCAAAGATGTACTCTGAGAGTATTTGTCTATGTTCTGTATTGCTGACCACTGCATACTTCTAAAACAGAATACTCCAACACACAAGGGGTAGAGAAGCTGGCTATCAGAAATTCTGACAATGTTTCAGCATAGGAACAGATTACTATCACTGCTGACACAGCCAACATTTTGAGCATAGATGACAAGAAAGTTAGAGTTTACCTATATAGTAGGTCTGAATGGGTTGATGCTTGATGGGAAAAATAATTCTTCACCCATCATTAAGGTTACTCAAATTCATATGACAATACCTTAATATAGATGAGCAAATATATTCAGGGTTCTCATGAATGCTGACAAATGTCCACCATCTAATACCTAAAGGGGGCCTATAAGAAGGATGGGGACAGGCTTTTTAGCAGAACCTGTTGTGACAAGATGAGGGGTAATGGTTTTAAGCTGAAGGAGGGTAAATTTAGGATGGATAGAAGGAAGTTTTCTACCATGAGGGTGGTAAAACACTGGCACAGGTTGCCCAGAGAGGTGGTGGATTCCCCGTCCCTGGACACGTTCAAGGCCAGGTTGGATGGGGCCTTGAGCAACCTGGTATAGTGGGGGATGTCCCTGTCCATGGCAGGGGAGTTGGACTAGATGACCTTTAAGGTCCCTTCGAACTCCAATGATTCTGTGATTTAATTTACTTAGTTGGCAAAATAAGGATGACTGATTGTCTAAAGGAGAAAAGAATCCCAAACTTTTAATACCCAACAGATGGAATTCAATAACTAAAAGAAATAAAATAGTAAGAAAATATTTTACAACACAAACCATACACATAATAGATGTTAAATAATGATACATATCACTTATTATTTAACTGAACTGCAATAGCATCCAAACCAAGACTCCATTCCAAACTGCCCAGAAGGGGACACAATCTAAAGGAGATAAACTTGTCACAAAGTATTAGATCACCTGAAAATGAAGATGAGATACACGGGAGTGAGCAAAGTTTATGCTTCATGTGAGAACTGATGGCAGGACTCCTGCATTTATTCCAGCTCTGCTATGAACTCATTGCAGATTCACAATTTTTCTGTTATACAAGGCTACAAATAAAGTCCTTGAATAAATACTTGCATCTGAATTCTTCTCATTGTCTCTTCTCTGCCAGTGCAATTACATTGCTTTTACCAGAAAATCCTGTTCTTACAACACAGGCTATGCCAAACACACAAATATTGCACCCACTAATATACCGTGAAAATTATTTGTCATAGGATCAAACAGTGTTTCATTCCATTCAGATCTGGCATGTCTGTGCTAGTTTGAAAATAATCCTGTCTGTCAAACAATACTAGTGACATAAATATAACCGGGAGCAAGATAAGTGTGTTGCATTAGCACAGAGGAACAAAGTCAGCCCCAGTGGTTAAAAAGGTAATCTGGAGAAAAAGCCTTGAGATTACACAGGGCAAAATGCTCTAATATAGCTCAGTTCTCAGAGTTAAAATGCAGTTTATCTGTAAATCATAAACAGTAATAGTTTTTCTTGAAGAGTATCTCCCTAAATAGGAAAAATAAAAACCCAACTAAAATAAATCACCATTTCACAAGCACAAGGCAGGCAAATTAAGATAACCTTTTTGTTCAATTAAATCTGATCCAAATCAAGTGACATTATTTAGCCTCTGAACTGTTCAAAGCACACAGTTAATTTCTATAGCTAGAATTACAGCACAATAAACTTGTCAGAAATATGGGGAATGAAACTGTTTGAACCTATGACAAATTTGCACGGCAGCAAATCTATGGTGAAAATAAGAATATAATCCTAAAAATCAGTGCACAATCCTTTTTCCCTCCCTTTTGTTTCAGAATCAAGAGTCAATCCAAAAAGTTTCAAAGACTGTTTCCTTAAATTGGCATTTGTATTTCTAGTAATGAACTTAATTAACCCATCTTAATACATGCACAAGATACTTTCTTCTTTCAAGCCCTCAATACTAGCCATAAGACAACACAATATAGTCTAAGCAGAAATTCACTGACTATAAAAAAGCATTCTTGCAAACCACTGGATTACATATGAATGAAATACTAATACTGAATATAATGGCTCCATCTATGCTTTCTACAGTACACAACTATTTTAATAACCTTGGCAGTATCCTTGAGGATAAATTCCTTGCTGGCTGCCAGTGGCTAGCCTCTTCCTTCTGTGAAACCAGTAATTTATTTGCATGGTATCTTAAAACAGTTCACACATGAAATAAGAGGGGTCTTGTTTGGTTGTTTTTTTAACTTGACAGTGTTTTGTCTCGGTGTCCCAAAAGGAAAGACTCTGAGCTGAAAAACCTTTTCTCTGAGTCTGTCTAGAGTCTGTTCAGCATACAGCAAGAGAAAGTAGCTCCCTAGGGACCATGGCACATGGACAGACTTATCTCCCCTGGCTGTTGTCAAGGGGATACAAGGCAGTTACTGTATTTTTGTTCCTGTGTTGCTGTTCCAGAAACAAGGATGGCTTGTCACAAGTTAAAATTAGTGGCCTGATGACAGATGTCCTATTCCTTGAGAACCACCTAGTCCCGCCTGCTCATGATGCAAGAACAGAACTGACACATGAGGGAACCGATCATATTTTGGCAGCTACTGACAACATGGTTGTGCTCCAGGGGCCTTCAAAGTAGAAATTAACTCAAAATCTTTATTATAATTTCTGAGGTGGGTTTTTATACACTCATGTAAATATCGTTTTATTTGGGCAATAGTCTCCCTAAGGGAAGATTTAATAACCTATATAACTTGAGTAAGTTATTCCTCCTTGGAGGAGTAAACATTGTTAAAGATTGTTCAAAGAGCTACAACTAGGCATAACATCATAAAATTTTAAACTGAAGATAAAAGAAAAATATTTAGCTGTCAGACACATGAAACTGTGACACAGGCCCCCAAGGAAAGTGACAGAAGTAACTTCAATTCAGATACGTTAAGCTAGTCTGGAAAAGCATTCGGTAGCACATTGGTGGAACAATCTACTTGAGTAGGAATACAGAAAAGATCATTTAGTAAGTAGTTTTAATCTCTCCTTTTTCAGATTAATAGTAGTTTGGACAAGAACTACCTTACTAAATAAAAATAATAAAGTAGTACATAAGAAAACATTGGAATAATTATTTAGTTGCTAATTTACTTTAAGATGACCTCTACATGTACTCATACTCGAATTACCATGTCAACACATCCCAAGTATAAGAAGCTCAGAAACCACTGAAAGAATAAACTACTGTTCTGATCATTTTGAGTTGTAAGGGGTATCACCAGTGGACTTGTGTGGCTTTGTAACAATGTTTTCTTTAAGTTAGGGACTCATTTAAACATAGAAGAAAAGTGAAACTCAAGTTTATCTGGAACAAAAATTTTGAAAGGCCACAAAAAAAGCCCCATGACAGTCTACATAAGTCACCTCTTATACTCTTTGCAAGAAAACCATCTATCTATGGTGATTTTGGATCTTTGGATGTGAAGGAGAAGAAAACCTTGTACAATTCTTTCTCAACAACTTAAAGGGTCAATATTTCCAGATTGCTTATGAAAACTCAAAAGAGCTAAGGTCAGAAATCCATGGTCCTTGAGTAGTAGCATATTCACATACAACAAGTTTAGATTGGATATTAGGAAAAATTTCTTCACCGAAAGGGTTGTCTAGTACTGGAACAGGCTGCTCAGGGAAGCGGTCGAGTCACCACCCCTGGAGATGTTTAAAAGATGTGCAGATGTGGTGCTTAGGGACAAGGTTTAGTGGTGGACTTGGCAGTACTGGGTTAATGGTTGGACCTGATGATCTTACAGGTCTTTTCCAACCTAAACAATTCCATGATTCTGAAGTTCTGCTTGCCCTCAAATTAATAGTGCAAATAAGTTTTCCTCAAATGCCAAGTGTCTTCAAGGTAACCCTGTCTACCCACAATTTAGTGGCAGATGCAAACTACTATTGAGACCCTGCCAACTTTTTCACATAATTGAAGACAGACTCATGACTAATAAAGCAGTATTATAAACACAAGTTGTAAACTACAACTTAAATAACACAGGTAAGCCGAGATAATGCCATGCTGAATTAGAGGTAGAAACCTGATATTTGCAAAGAGGAATGAGAGGGTCAAGAGGGTCAGTACAAATTCTCAGAGGGGCAAAGCTAGAGATAGGCAGATACGTCACAGAGGTAAGAACGCTTAAGTAGTTGCTAAGTATAAATTACTGGCTAGAAAATCTAACTAAATCAGAATTAAGTTCACACATCTTCAGAGTTCATACCAGAAAAGGAGATAAAGCACAGCTGGCAGAGAATCATTGGCAACGTATAGCAGACATAAAGGGTGCTTCTTGTGCAACTTGTGCTATGAGACATCTGAGATTTTATTACAAATTACTTGATCTAGCCATTCATTCATTAACTGTTAACCACATGGTGTTGTGCTCAACAATTAAGGTAAAGGAAAAGGTGGAAGGAAGAGACAGAATAAGGTGAATGTGTTTGTATATAAGCAAGGGGAAGCAATTAAACAAGAAAAAGCATTTTAAACCAGGGTTGCAGATGCTATCATTCGTCTTCCACAAGAAACTGTAAAACAGTTTTTGACTCAGTTTTTCACTTGTGTAGTTATCAGATGACTGGGATTTTACACCTATTACAACAGAAACAAAGTAGCAGCTCAAAACCAAACCAATCCTTCTACCTAATTTTATGAGCCATCTTCTATTATTTCTTTCTTTTTTCATACTGTATGGATATCCAAAGAATTTCAGCTTTAACTGAAATAGCAGTAACTGCTGAAATAAGAGAATGTGAATGTTTTCTATAGTCATATTAGCATATAAAATACAACTCAATATATTACACCAACTATTTACCTCCACAACTCTGCTTCTCTAATACGGTTACAATTAGATTGTATTGCCACGGAGAATAACCACAGTACAAGCTTTCCTCTAATTTTGATTGCTGCTAAGTTTTTCCCTTCATCTTTGTCCCAGAATGCCTTACTATTCCCAGTTCTTCTAAATGCCCAGATAGGAAATCAAAACCATAAACCTGGCAGTGAAAGCGAACAAGCATTACAGTTTCCAATGTTACCAGAAGCCTTGCAGCCTCATGGTGGTTTCATTATTTTCATTTTCTTGCAATAGTGTGTGAAGTTAACAACCCCAAAACTTAAATGAGTAGTTGTTATGTAAAGAAACACACATTTAGATGTAAGATTCTTCAAGTAGAAAATTAAATAAGCACAGACCAAACTGCCATTATCTCATCTTGAAGTTACTTACCCTTCCCTTCCCTTCACAAACATACATAACTATAATCTTGCCTATTTATTAAACCATCCTCCAATTGTGTATGCTCCCCTGTATGCTCCCTATCAGAACTGCCATACTCAAAGCCAGTTTTGTTCTTCCCCCCC
>VZRW01001489.1:145461-207908 GCA_013398125.1 Aegotheles bennettii
CATTATTTTTCCCACTCAGCAAGTGTTTTCTGTACAGTTGCTAATTATTTTTGGATTATAAAGATTTTTCCTGAGGACCACACAACAGAAACAGCAAAACAACTTCTAAACTTACACTTTGTTCTCCCTTAATTCCACTTATTTAATTAAACTAGTGTATGCTGAAGTACACTTTCTGAAATTCTGTTTAATTCCCAAAGCGCTTTTTTATTTTTTATAAATAAGAATATGCACCACCACCTAAAATAAGTTACTCAGCAGTAACTAGAACATCTTTGAAATGCTCTGCACTGTACACAATCCCAGAAGGATTTAATTTTTTTTCCTTTGCAATACTCATAGGTATACATACTCGAGGTCATGCTGTGAAGGCTGCTTATGTGAAGTACCAACTTGTAAATGTGCATCCTTGGTTCCTCACATCCAGAATCCAGGTAACTTTCAATAAGATCACACCCTTAACCCTCTTGCAGGAGATCCTGACCGAGCAGGCTATTCTCACCACACTATTTCCTTGTAGGGATATCATTTTGCATACAGGTTTTTTTTGCCATCCATTTGAAAACAACACCATGTACCGGTACAGGTTGGGGGCTGACCTGCTGGAGAGCAGAGAAGGGGAAAGGGACCTGGGGGTCCTGGTGGACAGGAGCATGACCATGAGCCAGCAATGTGCCCTTGTGGCCAAGAAGGCCAATGGCATCCTGGGGTGCATTAGAAGGGGGGTGGTTAGTAGGTCGAGAGAGGTTCTCCTCCCCCTCTAATTCTGCCTTGGTGAGGCCACACCTGGAGTATTGTGTCCAGTTCTGGGCCCCACAGTTCAAGGACGACATGGAACTGCTTGAGAGAGTCCAGCGCAGAGCCACTAAGATGATTAAGGGAGTGGAACATCTCCCTTATGAGGAAAGGCTGAGGAAGCTGGGTCTCTTTAGCTTGGAGAAAAGGAGACTGAGGGGTGACCTCATCCATATTTACAAATATGTAAAGGGTGAGGGTCAGGATGATGGAGCCAAGCTTTTGTCAGTAATGACTAATGATAGGACAAGGGGCAATGGTTTTAAACTGGAGCATAGGAGGTTCCATGTAAATATCAGGAAAAACTTTTTCACTGTGCGAGTGACAGAGCACTGGAACAGGCTGCCCAGAGAGGTTGTGGAGTCTCCTTCTCTGGAGACATTCAAAACCCGCCTGGATGCGTTCCTGTGTGATGTACTCTAGGTGACCCTGCTCTGGCAGGGGGGCTGGACTAGATGATCTTTCAAGGTCCCTTCCAACCCCTAGGATTCTGTGATTCTGTGAAAAGCTCAACAATTTTCCTAAATCTTCTTGTCCAAATTTAAAAAATAAAGATTAAAAAAAATTCTGATGTCTCAGACCTGGACGCATGTGACTTCACTAAGAATGCAAGCAGGTTGATTTACTGTCTTGAATCAAACTCCACAGGAACCACATGAAGTGCAACCTTGTACAGTTTTTTCCAACATAAAGACAGACGGTATGACTCAAGATGCATTCTCCATAAGTACACACCAATCACTAGAAAAGTGTTTTCACTAAAAGAATTTGAAAAATGAAGAAGTGAACTTGTAGCCACAAGCTCATAGAGATGATCCACTAGAGGATGGTAAAGATAACATTAAAGACTCAATAAAAAATTGGTTGATTAGATCAGCCAGAAAACTCCTATTAAGCTGTTGGGAAATTTCACTGAAAATGTCATCAAAACATTTCCAGGAGAGAGGTGCACTCCTAATGAATGCCTAAAGAACAACTGCTGGTTTTGTTTTCAAAACATTATTCAGAACAAGGGGAAGGAGACCTCCCCATCAAAACATAAGCGAGTGAGTACAAAGCTGGCCACAACCCCTAGAAACTGGTCCACTTGGCTGTGTATGTCCCTACAGTGAACTTCCTAACACTTTTTGATAAGGATGTTCTCAGAAGATCAGTGTAGAATCAAGAGACTTTCAACAATCTGGCCTAAGACTTAAGGAGTCAGGCAACGTGTGTCACAACAGTAAGCCTGAAATCCCAAAACTAATTGTGATCACTGAGAGGTGGAAGAGATTCTAGAATAAAATCTGCCTTTGTAAAGCCAGGGAAAACTTGCGTCTTTTGACCATCATAACTTTCTGAGGATAACTGGTAAAGATAAGTTGCGAGACAAAGACTGGTGGATTGAAGAGGTATTCAAATGGGACCCCGTGGATGAACCAGGTCAAGACCAAAAACATTTATTCACTTAGGCAACAATATTTCTTCTTCATTATCAGGAAAAACAGGCCCATGGAAGCATCTCAGGTCCCAGAAAACTGGCTTGAGTATCTTCCCGAAGCCTACTTACTCACAATGCTCCAGTCTCCATTGCCCAATATTATCTGGTATCTCAAGAAATAGATAGCAAATGAGTCTGATACCAGATATATCAATTCCAAATATCATCATCTTTTCTGCAGAGCATCAAGATCTCATAGCCTCTTGTTTGTTCATACAAATTATCATCTTGGTATGTTCTTGGTGTTCTTGACATACAGAGGCTTAAATTGTTTCTAATACTCCACTGCCACAGTGGAGCACAGGGTAGGATATATCAATTTCTTCAACTGCAACTGCCCTTTGGGGTATATGTGTACATAGCGTGTGCCTGCCTGCTGAACTTCTCCAGCTATAAGACTTAAACATTCAACGTATACCTACTTGCCAATCATCTTGCTGCTGCAAAATATCAAGACAGTTCTGTGCCAGCTCTGACTTGATCACGATTCTGAGGACAGCTAGTCACTCCAGAGGAAAGTCAAGAAATGCAGTCAGGCCACCCTGAAGCCCTTTTACTGCAGATAAGGGCTTCTTCTGAGAAATCCCACAGAAAGCTGCCGACTTTAATGAGCAGGAATTTAGAAGTATTACTTCTGTACATGTGATATGGGGCAATCTGAGGACAGTTCTGTAAAAAGAAATCAAAAAGCAGCCAGACTGATTAGAGTCTCTGGCAAGTGTGAACAGCGATGTAGAAACTCACTGAAGTGATCTTAACTATAGGACAGATGGTATTTGTGCTTTAGATCACTGAGGGGGAACCAGACCTGGCACTCTTTCCAATAAAGCGAGCATCTGCAGTGGTGCTGTTACTGAGCTATGGCCACACGACAGAAGCACTGTATCAGGAAAAAATAAAGAGCAGCTGATAAAGACTAAGAAAACATATCCTTATGTCAAAGATGGAGATTAACATCTAGCTACAGAAGACTGTTGAAATGAGTCTTACCTGGTATGGGGGATTAACCTTGGCTAACAGCCAAATGCCCACCCAACTGCTCACTCATTCCCTCTCTCATGGGACAAGGGGAGAAAATAGGACGAGAAAGCTCATGTCTCAAGATAAAGACAGGAGGATTGCTTACCAATTGCAATCATCAGCAAAACATACTCAACATGGGAAAAACTAAAAATATATTTGGGTAGTGAGAAACCAAAAAGGAAAACATTAACGCAGCACTTTGCCAGGCTCAACTGCACTCCTTCATTACAGGCTCTTTTACCCACTACCACACCTGTCAAGCAACACGGAGGGATGAAGAGTGAGCAGTTATGGTCAGTCCACAACAGTTCCTTGCTGCCACTCCTTCCTCCTCGTACTTTTCACAGAATCACAGAACAGTTTGGATTGGAAGGGACCTCTAAAGACCATGTAGTCCAACGCCTTTGCTATGGGCAGAGACATCTTTCCCTAGGATCAGGTTGCTCAAAGCCCCATCCAACCTGCCCTTGAATGCTTCCAGTGACAGGGCATCTAGAACTTCTCTGGGCAACCTGTTCCAGTGTCTCACAAAACTTACCATAAAAGATTTCTTCCTTATATCCAATCTAAATCTATCCTCTTTCAGCTTAAAAACATTGCCCTTTCTCCTGTCACTACAGGACCACAGGACCTGTAAAAGAAGTGTCTCTCTCTCTTAGAAGCTCCCTGTATATATTGAAAGGCCACAGTAAGGTCTCCTCAGCGCCTTCTCTCCTCCACAATGTCTCCCACAGCATCCTTGCAGCTAAACTGAGGAAGTGTGGTCTGGAGGATCAGGTGGTGAGGTGGATTGTGAACTGGTTGAAAGGAAGAAGTCAGAGAATTGTGGTCAATGGGATGGAATTTAGCTGGAGAGCTGTGACCAGTGGAGACCCTCAGGGGTTGATACTGGGACCCGTACCATTCAATAGTTTCATCAGGGACCTGAATGAGGGAACACAGTGTACCCTCAGCAAGTTTGCTGATGACACAAAACTGGGAGGGGTGGCTGACACACCAGAGGGTTGTGCTGCCATTCAGTGAAACCTGGACAGGCTGGAGAGTTCGGTGGGGAGAAACTTGATGAAATACAACAAGGGCAAGTGTGGAGTCTTGCACCTGGGAAAGAACAACCCCATGGATCAGTACAGGTTGGGGTCTGACCTGCTGGAGAGCAGAGAAGGGGAAAGGGACCTGGGGGTCCTGGTGGACAGGAGCATGACCATGAGCCAGCAATGTGCCCTTGTGGCCAAGAAGGCCAATGGCATCCTGGGGTGCATTAGAAAGGGGGTGGTTAGTAGGTCGAGAGAGGTTCTCCTCCCCCTCTAATTCTGCCTTGGTGAGGCCACATCTGGAGTACTGTGTGCAGTTCTGGGCCCCTCAGTTCAAGAGGGACAGGGAACTGCTTGAGAGAGTCCAGCGCAGAGCCACTAAGATAATTAAGGGAGTGGAACATCTNACAAGGGGGAATGGTTGCAAGTTGGAACATAGGAGGTTCCGGGTGAACATAAGGAAGAACTTTTTCACTGTGAGAGTGACAGAGCACTGGGACAGACTGCCCAGAGAGGTTGTGGAGTCTCCTTCTCTGGAGACATTCAAAACCTGAGTGGATGCATTCCTGTATGACCTGCTCTAGGTTGTCCTGCTCTGGCAGGGGAGTTGGACTAGATGATCTTTCGATGTCCTTTCCAACCCCTAACATTCTTTGATTCTAAACAACCCCAATGCTCTCAGCCTTTCTTCACAGGAGAGGTGTTCCATCCCCCTGATCATTTTTGTGACCCTCCTCTGGACCTGCTCTAACAGGTTCATGTCTCTCTTGTACTGAGGACTCCAGCACTAAATGCAGTACTCCAGGTGGAGTCACACAAGAGCGGAGTAAAAGGGAAGAATCACCTCCCTCAAGCTGTTGACCATGCTTCTTTTGATGCAGCCCAGGCTATGACAGGCTTTCTGGGTTCCAAGTGCACATTCACAGAGTCATAGAACAGTTTGAGCTGGAAGGGACCTTCAAAGATCATCTAGTCCAACTCCCTTTTTAAGAGCATTTTAAGGCTGTTTCAATTTCTCATGAAAGCAAAAATAATTGATATTTGAACTCTCAAGTCTTACAATTCATATTGTGAGATGATTAGGTAACACATCTACTGGGAAGTTCTATTATACATGCACTATTACATGGAGGCTGGGTTGGACCAACTCTTTGCCACAACGATTGGTGCTCAAAGCCACTTGTATCTTGTTCAGAGAAATACCTCTGTGGGACCAGCACCTACTAATCCTATCCCCTGTCTTCCTTGTTTTCTTCCCTTTCCTGTTCCCTCTATCCAGGCTCCCAGTAGTCTACTTCTCCTTTTGATTTCCTCTATCGACACACTTATTCTAGGAATTGAAGACACTGCCATCTGGGTATCAGTGGTTAACAATCCAGGATTCAAACCTCAACAGTTTTGTGCAGTGGAGGGCTGTTGTGCTTGTATGGAACAAATGTTGCTTTTCTTTCCCTTTTTTCTTTTTAAATGAGTATAAAATTCCATGCATAAAACCCCTTAAAAGAACATTAAGTTAAATACTTGGAAGAACATGCTTACAACTCCTTAAGCAGCAGCAGTCCTTAATTATAGGACTATGGGTTAAAGCTCAGTTAAAGAATGGGCCAATAATGGGTCTAGCAATCATAAATGCATCATTCCCTAACTTTAGAGCATTTGATTTCAGCATCTCAACAGTTTTAAATACTTTTCTTTTTGCATTTAATGAGATTTAATGAGGTTAGTTGATAATCATTCACAACTGTCACATCGCTATTTTTCCCAGATAATCAATAAAATAAACATCACAGATGAACATTCTCCTTCATACTTGGCCTTCTAATCTGCTTGTGAGAAATGGAGGAAGGCTTTCAATCCAGGGCTCATATGGGCAAATCTAAAATAATGCGAACAGGTTCAAAAAAGAAAAGAGCAGCTACAGTGTTCTTTCTACTCCTAGCTCCCACTCAGTAAGGTAGGGACTCCAGCATTGCTACACTTAAGGTGCTTTGCTGGGCTCCCAGCTGCTCCTGGGTATCCGAGGTGCAGTTATGACTATGGCTCCTCTTGCAATTTGTTTGGCAAGAACACCCTTTCCTTTCAGACCTGGATCACATTACATTTGCTCTTGTCACTCCATACTAAAAAAATTGCCCTAAATTGAAAATTGGATTACATCTCTCTCTACTAAGCAAACGTTTCTGTTAGCATACTATGTTGTCCACTTCCTAAGTGACAGTTTTCACAATCAGCACAGTACACTCCAGATGCCAGGTGAAGTTCACTGCACTGATTTTCAATTTAAAGTCGTAAAATAGTTTCTTGAATTGGACATCTGCAAAATCCTCTCTCCCCCATATGTCACAATAGCAACTGCCAGCAGCAGAGGCATTTCAGATAGTAATTCACTGATTAAAACTGTCAGGGTATTTTTCAGTGAATGCATCTCAGCTCTGGAATTAGTTTCTCCCTAACTCATGGTCAAACAGCTTATGTTTGTCGACTTTCATAACATGGGATATGGAATTGCAGAACAAAACAATCATACTGTTTGGTGACAGGACAGTTTGAGGACCATAGGATATGGTAACTACCATTCTTTGGAGGAGCTCTATTTTGGGAAGCTGCAATAAGGGAGAGAAGACAAACAAAGGAAGAACTGTGCTGAAATCAAGCTATATTAGTAAACTGCTCCATTAGGATTTAGGCAATATGTTTTCTAAAGTATCCATGCTAATTCTAGGGTAGCACAGGTATCTGCAGAGAAGGCAGGTGCGGGGAACACAGCTTGGCTTTGAAGTGATACACCCCCTCCACGCACACATGACTGCCGAACCTCTGAAACTTAGCAGCACTCGGGCCTCAGCAAGCTGCTGTTGCTGTAGCAACAGCTCTTTACAACACGGAAAACAGGTCAGGTAGTTTCAAACTAACCACTGTTTCCAATGTTGCTGTTTTCCCCTGTAGTTTTGAATTAGCCCACTTCTGAGATGATCAGTGGGCTGTTGCCATAGAGTCATCAGCCAGCTGAGAGGAGAAAACAAGGCTCTTGAGTTTCACAGGCCATAGAGATGCTTAAGTAACACTGAGTTTGGCCTCCCTCCACCTACTGCTTCTTCGCCCAAATCCTTCAGATATCCTTTTCAAAGGCATCAGCTCTTTTCCATCTCTTTTTCTCTGCAAATATCCTTTACTCTGAAAACTGTTTGGGGCTTACATTTTTGGGAGTTTTGGGGGTTTTTTGTTTTGTTTTTTAAATAAAAGAGCAGTGCACAATTTGGAAGTTAATCTCCCTCACTGGAGATATTCAAGAACCATCTAGATGCAGTCCTGTGCCATGTGCTCCAGGATGACCCTGCTTGGGCAGGGAGGTTAGACCAGATGACCCATTGTGGTCTCTTCCAATCTTAAAAAAAAAAATAATTAAAAAATCCTGTAACCGCTGAGCATAAGTGAAAGGTACATTATTTGGCCATAACATCATTCCTTCTTTCTATGTTACAGTACCATTCAAAACATGCTAACAGTTATTGGAGAACTTGTAGGGAAAAACAATCCCTGCAAACCAGGTCTCTTTGAAACCCATGACAAGGAAGTTAACCAGCTCAAAAGACACCAAATTAAACAGCTAAGCATGTACACACCAAGCTGCACCACAATTAACACACTCCTACCAACTCCTCCTCTGTTTCTCTGAAGTAGCGCTGATGGTGGGCTGCACCCAGGTGCTCACATCTCAGTGAATCATTAGTCACAGACAAAATCCCAAAGGAGAAGTGTCAAGTTTCATTTTTTTAATTTAATGTTTTCATTACTTTAATTGAATCTATCTGAATGTAGACTGACTTACATCAGTCTTTATCTTGACTCACAGTGGTATTTTATTAGTTAATGGAAACTCTTTAGAAAAACAGAAATAGCTATGAAATTTCTAACATTGCAAAAGCAAAATAAAAAACCCATTCTACCCTATACACACATTGCAATCACCATGGAAATATCACATCTCTTTTTCTATGAGCATTATCAGGATAATAGTTTTCGTCTTGAGATGATTATCCATCTCTGGAGAGTGCACGTTCTTCTTGTGTGTCACATTTAGAACATGTGACTATAATTAATGGCAATCTTAACGTAATGATTAGTTTCACTGAAAAATAAATGATCATTCTGTGAAAGAGATAGTCCAACTGACACTGCAGAAAAAACCCCCTGAATGTTTACACTAGAAGCACACGAATGACTACCTGCAAAAAAATATAAGCACCTCCTCCAGGTTCCAGTGGGACCAATGCCCAAGGACCTCCCTGTAAGACAGCCTCCTCTTCCGTTCACACACTTCTTAAAGTAATTCCCGATGCCAAAAAGGCCAATCTTCAAAGAAGACACAACAGAATAAAAGAGATAGTCATTTTGTGACAGCTTATTTTTACTAAGAGAAGTTTTTTGATCTAGAGAACTTTTTGGGGTGATGGGGTAGTCTGGTCTGCAAGTGTCTTTGAAGAATATCTTTTCCTCCATTCTTACTTGAAAGAAGAGCATTCAAACAGAAAAAACAACCAAATATATTGGGCTGTAGTGACACCATGAGGGAAAAAAATTCAAACATGTTTTTTGAGAGTTCCACCTAATTCACCTCTCATACAGATTCATGCAGTCAAGGTTGCACAGTCTGCAAAGTTGCCACGTCTCAGCTGAAGACCTAACCTTGTCCATGAGCCTAGCCTGCTGCAATGCAAAATAAAACAAGTTAAATTCTTCAAAACTGTTTTAGTCCTCACTGTGGCACACTAAAAATTATCAGGGAAATGCAGTCAGGGTTCTCAGCTAAGCAGCTTTTTGAAACAACGATAACCATGCTACTTTACCTTTAGAGCTTTCCTACAGAGGAATTTATCCTGGTATATCTTATTTAGGTTAAGAAACTAAATTTTCTTACTAGTATTCTTATATCTGTACAACTTATACTGTCACCACAAATGTAAATGTAAGCAATACCAAGATCTTTAAGTAGATGTTAAATAAGCACTAATTCTTCAGGTATTTCCTTCCTAGGAACTAGGCATACTTGCCCTAAAATAAGGAATCCTGAGAGAAACACTCTAAGCTGTGAAATTTCTAACCCTAAAACTAAACAGTTTCATGTTTAGGCACACAAATGAAAGTAGTTTCTTTAATAACCTGAGCAGCTAAACTTAACATTGCCATCAGTAGGAGCCTTGCCACTGGCTTTGCCACTGGCTTTGCCACTGACTTCAGGAAGTATGAAATTAACCCTTCTATAGAGTTTGTCAATAGCTGCAGCTTTATATATTGGGCTTCCGTTAAACAGCTAGAATCCTACCTGACAAGTTCTCATGCTCTTAGTTGAGTCCAGTAAAAATTAAAAAATAAGTAAAAGATGCTAAACTGAAAAAACCACCCCGTGTTCTTTACCAATTCACATAATGAGGAAATCCTCTTCAGAACTAAGGAGTTACAAAAATTAACTTAAAACAGTCTTGCAAAATTCCAGTCACCCACTCTCCTGAGGCAAGTTTTATTTTTACTTCTTTTCATTATCATTAATCATCACAGCAAAGAGTATGAGAACAGATTTTTTTCCTTGGTGCTTGATTTGCATGATACTGTCATAGAGATGATTTCAAAGAATTCTGCTGAAACCCTGAAGCAGAACATGCAGCTCTTGGTGCCAGCACTCAGTCTGGGGATCAGACATTACACACAAAGGTGTGGTACACTGTTTTGACATTAACAGTGATTCATGTAACATGGAAACCATTTGGATTAAATATCCCCCACCTCGGGTTTTTTATGTTTGTTTGTTTGGGGGGTTTTTTTGGTATAAGAGAAAACAGAATAGAGAGACCTGAAACTAAACTGGTTTGATGGACAAAAAGGATAGTTTAAAACTTGTCTAGCCAAAACTGTGTTTTTCCAAGTATTTCCAAGCTCTTTGTAGGCTACACACATTACTTAGCTATTACACAATGATCTCAAAGAGGTATATTAGTACAGACAACTGGTTACTAAGGTAACAAGATGTTGTTTTAAACCAGCAGTGCTGTCCCAGCTCAGCTTCACTTATTTCTTACCTTTATTCTTCTTAACTATGCACAAATTACAGACCTGCTGTATAACTGAATATATGCACTAGGGCTACACTTCAGTCTTTCCATTCAAGCTAATGAGGAAAAAAAAATAATGCAAGATAATGCAAGCATTTAAACTCTTTGGAGTGAAGTAGTTTCATTCTTAACTATATATTAAGAATTTGGAAGCTGGCTGAAAAATCAGTTGTAAAGTGTCTTCTCACTAGAAACTATTTTGTGAGTAAAAACCACATTGCACATTGAAACTATTTGACACCATACAGTAAGATGACAGGGATGCTTCAAACTTTCAGGAGAGAAAACATGGTTCAGTTTTATTGACCAGATCTTGGCTGAAATTTTCCAGAGGCAGACAGACTCATGTTTGGAAACAACAGTTGACTGCTAATTGTGAAAATTGTCAAGGTTACCCAAGGTCTAGCTCCTCCAAAATACTGACACTCCTAACAAACAAATTAAGTATGTCACTGTTTTTGAGAGCTGGAGCTTGTAAGACCTATGTGTTCTCAACATCTTTTGTGATTGCAAACATCAGCCATCAGCAGTAGCTGAAAAAGCCATAGGAAATAAGGCCGTCAGAAACATTTACAGAAGGAGGTCACCTACAACAATCCTCTGCTCCAAGTGGGATCAACTCAACTAAAACTATTCCTGATGTGTTTACCTAACCAAGTCTTCAGCACTCACAATAATGGCAACTTCTGGAACCCTATGAGGCAATCTGCTGTTGCACATAGTTATCATATAAGACATTCTTCTTACTACCTAACAAAATAAACTGCTGCAATTCAAGCCTGAGTTCTTGTTTTATCTTCAGAGAGCATGTCAATGATAAGTAAAAATCTGTAATTCTATTTTTCACATGTAAGAAAGCGAAAAAGCTTTTTGTGGACTTTTATGACAAAATGTGTATCATCTTTGTCAGACAGCATGATTCACCTTCCAAAACTACAGAAGTACAGCACTGGCACTTTGGCATGAGTGACTCAGTCATCAGAATAACAGCTTCAAAATAACCCTATAATTTAAGATAAATAGAAAGGATTGATTCTGTGTACAGCCTAAACAACTGAGTTATACGCAAGACCAAACTACAAGGCTTGATTTTCAATTATTTACTTCTATAATAATAGGGGAAGGGACATACTTGGAGAGGAAGGATCCCTTATTCAATACCACCTGGAGAAACACTGCTCAGGTAAGTGCAATTCCCCCTTTTTCTGCAAGAAAAATAACTCTCCCTTCATGGTCAGAATATACAAAGAGGATTTAGCTAAATCAGTTGGTATTTGACTTGCAGAGTAAAAAAAAAAAAAAGGTGTAATAGGTTGGTTCGTTCTCTTTTCCTAATGAAAAAAAAAAATTCCAACATGTTAGGCTGGCACAACCTCCCCTGCTGCCTGCCTGAACAGCCTCATGATAAACTTAACAGACCATGACCTGTAAACCATCCACATTGGACTCTTAGTACAAATATCTCTCCCATTGAATTACACCCACACCTTTCATTTTTTAAAATAACCACTCAGCACGCAAGAAGCTTCTGTACCAGCTGCCTATTATAAGAGGTACAGAAAACCTCCACTGCTGAGGTTCACACTGTCCTCACAAAACAAGCTAGATAAAGCATATTATAGTCATTATATTCATTTTACAGTCTCTCCTGTTTGCTGTGTCTGAATTGAAATGAATTAAATTCTGCATGCAGACCGTCGACACCAGTAATACCTCTGTTTATCTCATATGCATATGGCCCATGCAAACCCAGAAACCTAAGTTTCATATTTGTTTAGTTAAGAAAATGCTCTTCCTGTCAGCATCTGGAAATGCTTCATGCTATTCAAGCAACTCATTAAAAATAAAGCAAAATTAATATATGTTAATACTTCACTTAAAATTTTCAGATGACTTAGAAGGGAATTTGAAATGGTTGAAAATAGAATAAATACAATCACTCCCATTAATTAGAAAGAAGACTGTACCAAACGAACTCATCTGCTGCTTAAATAAAATCAGAGTAAAGCCAGCCAAGGTTTTGGACAAAGAAGTATTTCCAATTAAGCTAACTCAGACTAGCTTTATTACTGAAGTTTTAATTAAATTCTACATAGCTTTCCATCATTTTATGGTATTTACATTTTTACCGAAGAAATTGTCACTTTATACATTTATACGTGTTAACTGAAGTGCTCAGTATCTGTAATACTATTATTTCACAATGATTATTTTCTAATGTATTTATTCTGGTTGAAACCCAAAGAAACAGTCTGCCTAGGGTAACAGATGGTTTTTTAAATTTTTGTTGCTATTCCAGAATCTTTAAGTCACCGAAAATGCATCTACTTCAACATGATACTGCAGTTACTGCAAAACAAGATCTACATGTTCACTGTTTAACAATCTGGATACCATTCCTGTTTGGAAATAAATCTACTAAAGACAGAAATCATTGCCCTAGCATTGCTATAATAAATAGATTTGCCTTTTTACATTTTATCATCTCATAACAAAAAATAAATTACTAACTTACAATGAAATAATACATCCAATCAGTGCAAATGAAGTTTAGCAACTCATTCTGAGTAATGTTAATTCACAGGTTATAATCAATTAGATATCACTTCACTGTAGTTCATGTAAATCCTTTGTTACCATCATGTCCCACACTCAAACACATTAGTAAGGGGCAGAAGATTTTGTAGGGCAATTTCATATCTTAATGAGATGTCAGATGTGATAATACAGTAGAAATGTAAGCAGCAGGTTATTTAATGACATGTGCACATAGCGTATCAGTCTAGCAAGATAAGATTTACCTATTTTTCCCCACATTAAAAATTTTAAGCGCTCCTTGCTTATTGAAAATCCACTTTTTTTGTGAAAACTGTCTTCTATAATGCCTATAAAAATGTGATAAAAGCTACACAAAATATCACAAAATCTTCAACTACGGAACACAGAAAAGAAATTTGAGCAAGTTGGTTTGACACCACCTTGCAGTTATACTGGTCACTTAATACACAGTGATTAACACTCCAGCGTGGACATATCTCATGGCAAACATTCCCCACGGAAAGAACAAAGCTATCATAATACCAACATGGTCATATGAATACGTAGTATCTATAAAAAACAACGGTTCTTAACAGGACCGGTCACTTAGATGGTTGAAACAAACACATCATTTGCTCTAATTCGGCACTTTGATCCAAACTGCTGACTTGTCAGCTAAGACCAAAAGTTGGCCCTTGAGACAGTTAAGCCTCATTATGAAAAGCTGCTTATACCATGCATCATTAACATTTCCATGAGTATCATACCCATACACTATATAGCTTTACCACATCATTAGACATTATGGTGCTTTTGTCACAATGAATAGTATCTTGTTGATTAGAATAATTGGCATGAATTGCTCTGTGAACAGAACACCACTTAACTCCACATAAAACTGACAGAATTAGGATTAAAAATATTGCTTTAATTTTGCCACCTGCTGCATGTCCCTTAAAAACAAGGAAAATGTATAATAGCACTGCCTACAGTCTGACAGTGTTCACTGAAAATGAAAATCCACAATAACTGAGTGTGAAATATATTTAAAAGATTAATATAAAAGCTGAAGTGGCTTTGAGCACTAGCTTGTTTTTTGTAAGATTTATGTCCAATCAGAGCTCCAACACTTCCGTTTCAGAGGTTGAAGTGAAACAAAACAAAACATTTATAAGTACTTCCCCAGAAATACTTTTCCCTAAGATTAACTGATATAAAAGACCCATACTTGTGGTTTTCAGAATTTATCATGAGACAATAAAAATAGACAATAAAATAACTGAAGACAAGAATAAAAAAATGTAACCCTATACAAATTCCTAATCACAGAAAAGACAACATTCAAAAATATTTGGGGTTGTTTGGGTTTTCTAACATCAAGAAGAAATGTTGTATAAAACACCCAAACACCTCTTATGCATGAAAAACAGCCAAACAGTCCCAAAGCATATGTAACAGGGTAAATTTTTAATAATGTAATATTCAAAGTGACTATACAGTACCAGAATCAAGTCTAGTTAAAAGTTATTTGCAATATACTTGATACAATACAATGCAAAACTCAAAGGTCTGCAGTAGCAATTTTTTCTTATCAATTCATGGAACATTACATCAATAAGCAGCACAGATTGGTCACAGAGCTGAAATCTCACAGGACCAACACTCAGAGAGGAATCTCAAATTCCCATATGGCATTAGTGAAAAAGAAATAAGATCAGCTTTTCAATTTCAAAACAGATGTAATTCAACAGCAGGGGGAAAAAAAAAAAGCATAAATATATATAATTCCAGAAAAGAAACACTGCTAAAATTTCTTTTTTTAAAGCTCACATTGATGACCAAAGCATCTTATTTTCTTGGAAAAGTCTCCTACTTCTATTTTCACTGGCAATGCATTTTTAAAACATTTACCTCAGGGCAGAAAACTATGCCCACACAGAACTTTCAAACCAGACCTAGTGCTAAATTAATTTTGCATTATTTTATACATTCATTTATCCACCTTATGAAAAAAGTTTCCTGTATCATTTATTGACATTATCTAAAAACATCAGTAAGTGTGTAAGACTACTAGATCAGCATTACAAATATTCGTACATTTAAACAAATAAAATAACTATGTATTGTTTTATCAAACAGTAAAACATATTATAAATAGGATAAAATATCACTGCAACCTAAAATAAATTTGGCCACAAGAATTAGTTCCGAATTCTGCAAGTCTCACCTTATACATAGAAATAAGCAAACCAAATGCAGGGATTTATAAGGATTGTTTTTACTTCATTTTCCCTTCTCCTTCCCACCTCAATGGCACTTCTTTTTTTTCTAGTTTATGCTGTAACAAGCACACACTAATAAACTTCTGAGCCTTTCCACTCGATACACTTGCATATCAATTCTTAGCATGGCACTGTCATTCCACCCTGACTCACAAGTCAATCACTTACTGGCTGCCAGCTCTGCCAGAATAATGGTATCATTAAGCAAATGAGTTTGGTGACCAACTTACAGAGTATCTCTGCTCTTCTACATAGAAAGTTTGAGTACTATTAGCATATACTGGCATTTTGATCATTTATATTTTAGTCTAGTGTACCAATCTCTTCTCTAAATAAAATTATGACTGTCAACATATACTGTTAGAATCCCTTTTTAGATCTCATTAAGGCTAATTCCAAACAAAACAGAACGGAATCATTTAGTACAAAAAGTTCCCATTATTTACCCCTTTCATGAATCATTTAAAGACTTCATGTCAGCAACTGAAAACATTCATGCTGATCTCACAAAGAGTAGACAATATATTATGCATGCTGCCCACTGATTTATCTCTCACAGGCCACTTACCAATACTGCCACTTGCTGTCTAAAATATAAATAGAAGTGTTTCTAGAATATATAAATAACTAATAACTGCCTATGGTTCAAACCAGCAGGCAGTTAAAACCAATATCATCTGTGACATCAGCTGGTATCAGATGCTTCAGAGAAATGTATTCTTGAGTGGACTACTCTGCAGCAGTACATCCATTATTGAAGAGTCTTCCTAACCTCTATCTTAGGACAGCTCATCTATGAAAATATTTCACTTTTCTCATGCTTAAAACAAAATCCCATCCCCCCCAACTAACTACATGCATTGCCCATGCAAACAGCTATTAGCTTTTCTTTAAATCCGATTTGGTCTTCAGTTAGAATAATTTTGTAGCACCAAGCCTTACAACACTGCCTTTTCAGGAAGTCACAGACAAACTGCACATCACATAACTGCCATGAGTCAATGGAGCAGATCGACCAAACAAGTTGTGGATGCCCCATCATCATATCCCCGTGTGTTCAAGGCCAGGTTGGAAGGGGCTTTGAGCAGCTAGTGAACGCTGTCCCTGATCACTGTAGGGGGGCTAGACTAGATGACCCTTAAAGGTCCCTTCCCACCCAAACCATTCCATGATTCTGAAGTCTTTGACTTCTCAGTCTAAAACCACTAGCAAGGTTTGCCTACAACCAAGAGAGCAGTTAAGTTTCTGAAAATTAGACCTCCTCAGGTTTGGTTCTAGCACAAATTCCTATTTCAAGAAGGCAACTTCATAGGTACAAGCAATGTCAACAAGTTTCACAGCATTATCCATGTGTAAATTATTCACGAATAAGCACTTACAAAATCAGGATCTTAGCATTTACAAGCAGAATCATTTTCCCTTGGATTTCTTAACAAGTAGTAAGAAAGATAGGATGAGGTTTAAATTGTTCTAGGGGCAATTTTATTGCCACTATAATAACCGCACTTGGATAACAGCCGGTTATTTTCCAGTGAATAACGCAAATAATTATTTTGTGAGTTGGTTATCAGGATGATGACTATTGCAGTAGATGGTTAAAAACAAACAAACAACAACAACACAAAACAACAACAACAAAACCCAAACAAACAAAACTACCAGTCTAAAACACCCCCACCCAAAACAAAATCAAACTCTCCAGCAGCAACAGCTTGTACTGTGCTATTTAACTGCCTTTACTCCAGTAGCTTAAATTTAAGAGTCAGCTCTATGTAGAAATGCAGTAAGTGAAAACTGGGAAAAAAATTCCACACCTACAGCTGTCATCTAAAATTAAACACAACATTTTTCTCCATATCCCAAGTGTACTTTCAAAAAGGTGCCATGTGATCACATTCAGCTACTGCACTGCAGTTAAGAACATGCTTAATCTACAACAGATAAACTAAATTCTTTCATTCAAACATCTTAAAAAAAAATAACAAAGGTGAAAACCAGGTATAATTTTCTACGAGTCTCTAAACAGTAATTATTTATTTCACTTTAAGAGTAACTTATAACTTAGGGACATTTTCTTTTTGCCCTTGTTATAGTTTGCAACACAAGCAAAAAGAAAAACTACAAGTATTTTGGAGGGGGAAAAACGCCATTCTGAAATAGACGGACTGGTGTTAGGAATAATTCTATGTAGAGAGATGTACACTATTGGAACAGTACCAACAAGCTGGCTTGTGCAAAAGAGTAGGTGATCTTAATTACCTCCAAGGGGATTGTTTAAATGGCTCCAATCCAGTTTAAAATGCTTATCATTTTGCTGAGATACTCAGCAAACATGACAACAATATTCCATGCCTGTAGGAATTTATTATTTTTTAAAATAGAAAGTTGTTGTAACACACAGATTATAAAGTATCAAAAATACTTTTTTTTTTTAAAAAAAGTAGCTACACAGAGTATAAATCATGTCACATACCACTGCTCATTAAAAACGTTCTGCTGCTAGGAAATGTACTCATTTAAACAACCAGGCATTCTTGAAATTTTGCTTATTTTATTTGTATTAACATAATTATAGAAAGGGATTAACTACTTTTGGCACATATAAAATAAACAGCATGCAAGAAAGTAAATAATAAAAATGTACTTACAAAATCAAAGTCTCCATCTTGAGGGACTTTCCAGTTGTCAGGGAAAACATTTTTGGATATGTGGTAAGGTTCATGCATGTTCTGATTACAGTTTTCAGGGCTTTTATTTTTGGAGTCTTGTTTATCAAAGTAGTCCATAAAAGAAGGTCTTTGAACTTGTGGTGAAGTAGCATTTCCTTAGTTGAAAGAAAAAAAGAAAAAAGTTAAGGCTATTTTAAAATTAAAGATTTACTGCACTGTAAAATAAACTCCATTTATTAATTTTATTGGATTTTGCAGAAACTAATACAGTCATCTGTATCTGGTGCAAGCCTCCATTTTTCCCCTGAGGATCTTCAGCATAAAAGCTCATAGCTAAAGAATGATATTTTTGTAGCAAGATACATTTTGGACAAAAGTTCAAGAAGTTTCAGAGTTGCACACATAAATAATACCAGAAGTTACTTCAAGCAGTATCTATTTGTTATTACAGAGACTGAGTAACACAAGGTGCAAAGCATCCCTTTGAATGCTGAATGCTCCTAACTTCCAGGCCTCGTCCATAGGACTTGTAGGAAGGCAATAGAGTTCCACCACATACACCAAGGATGAGATTTTAAAATTATTTAGAAAAAGAACTTGCAAAAAAACAACTGCAAAAACTATGTCTAGACACTACTCAATTAAATTCATTGGCAATGAGGATTCTCAGCAAATTATGGGACCACAATCTACAGATGGCTGCAAAGCACGCGATCACCATGGTGTGGAAACCCTGAGGGATTTTGTCATCATCTACGCAGCGTGAATTCCCGTGAACCCCTGTTCTATTATCCTTTTCACGAAACTAAATGTACAAAACCATTATCTACAACCCTAAATGACTGAAATTTGTTTTCACTTGTGGGGTTTCAAAGCAATTCACTGCTAAATAGAACGATAAATAAAACGTAAGACATGCTTTAAACTCACAACAAAACTGTCACCTCAGAGACTACGTTCTGCATAGCATCGACTCATGAAACGTGTCCTTGCTTGCAGTGTAACACATTCTACATAGAGAAATATGAAATACATTTCCACAAGTAAAATATGAAACAGGACGAGAAATACCGAGCTAAGACAAAACCAAGACAAAACCAAACCAAACAAAAAACTCAACCCACAGGTAAACCTATTCTTTTAAATTATAAGCATAATAAAATAATTAGGAATTTTATTTTAACTACTTGTTTTTAAAAATTAAAAGGAAAACCACTGGAAATATCTTTTGACCTTGTGTTTAACATGATCACTAGGACTTGCTGATCTTCGTATCTGGCTTTACATTTGTTTTAATTAATTCACAAAGTGGTTTTTTGTCCCCCTCCTCTTTCACCTCTTATTTCATCATTTCTTCTTGTGATAACCCATTCCCTGTCTCAAGATTTTTTCAATTCATTCTAATTGTGCTGCATGGTTAATCACAGCCTATTTTTTTCATTAATGCTTATATTTTTATTGCCATCTTTTATAGCATATTGACCTGTTCTTTTGGCTTTTTCTACATCGTTCTGTTCTGGTAAGATTTCTTCTGGCTTTTTGAATGCCATATTCTACTGTATTGCGTATGTTCCAAGCTTTACTCCACTTGACTCCAGTTTCTTCTCTTCAGCTCCATGATGATTCGGTCTGCCATGTATCCATACACATCATCTCCTCTTCACATTTTTTAGCCTGTTTTTCTCTGAGTTGTTGCCATATTATTTTCTAGTCCCAGATCACAGTTATCTCTACTCACCATCTCTTAATTGATGACTTAAAACTACAACCATTCAGTGAACTGAATTCCAGGTTGGATTTAACAGACCACATAGCAGATATCTATTCTCCAGAATCTCCTAAGTCTGCCCTCACTGAACCCAACATCACTTGAACAAGGCTTCTGGATCTCTTGACTCTGAGACTGAGGAAGTGATAAGAAGCAAATAGCAGGGATGCCAAATAACTACAGAAATAATCACTAAAAGGCAAAAATGGAAGAATCTAAAATTTAGCAAACCATAAATTTAGAAAAGAGATCCAAGAGAAGGTAGTAGTATGAGTGGGGTGGAATTAAAAACAGAACTACAATGCATTTTCTTAATACAAACTTTTTATTACTTGCTGATTGCTGACCAAAAACCCTGAAACTATTTGTACACCACGTTTTATTACTTGCTGATTGCTGACCAAAAACCCTGAAACTATTTGTACACCACATTGGTGGCCTTTCATAACCATTTTTTTTTCTTCTCCTGAGATGGTTGTACTTCTGTTTCATGTTGAGTCATATTTATAAACAAGAAGATCGCCGGTGTTTCTGTTAGAAACTAAAGTACCAAAATGTTGGCCCCTTACAGGTAAGACAGTCTCCCCCCTCTCAGGTAATAGAAAATACTGAAGATTTTCCAAGCACTGCTCTTAAGTTTTAGAGCTATAAATATCTCCCTTATATATGTAATAGAAGACTGCCTACACAGGTAAAACTAACCAAACCCTCTGAATTCTTCGTTATCAAATGCATATTAAGGAAAGTAGGTCAACAGAACTGAAATTACTCCACAATGATCAAAACACGTTTATTTTATACTTTGAGAACTTTTTCTATTATATATTGATAAGTAAGAATTTAGAACTCACTTCTGATTCCCATTTAGTATACAGTTGGTTAACCAGTTTAAAAGAACAGGAGCTGCTTTCCTTTACTGCAAAAACCCCCACAGAAAACCAGAAATACTATGCCTGCAAAACAATGGGACCAGAAGTGTTTCACTGTTTTTTCCTCAATGTAAAAAATGAAGGATTTTTTTTAAGATTTATTTTTAAGGTTTTATTTTTGCAAATAATTAAGTGAAAAAAGAAACTCCATTTTAGATCTCTAGCTAAGCTAATACAAACAAGTTTCATTAATATCCAATGGAAAATGGGATAGGCTGACACCTACTAGTTTAAAGGCCCTGTGAAGGTTCCTACCTGTTTTGTATCAACTTTACAAAACACTCAGGCCCTTTATGTCAGAGTAAACTGACATACCTTGAACTTTTTTTGCAAAATATAAAGTTATTAGAGATCATTTTGGTCCAAAAGCACTTTTTCTAACTTGAATGAACAACAGAGTAATTGTATCTTGTCAACTATCTTAAAGGACAATTAATTCACTCAACTCTCCAGTAAGTTACTTTTCACACAAGCTATATATTTGACACAAGAAATCTGCAGCACAATCAGTATCCATCCATTCCTCCAAGGCTTTCCCTTCACCATTATGATCAAAAACATCCTCACAACCCCGAAGTTACTCTTGAGGTCACTCTCAAGGTCTCATCTGGCAGTATCACTGGTACATGCTCAGGTGGCTGGGCAGCAGGAGACAATAGTCTAAGCACTGGACAAGCCCTTTCAGGGTCTTTCAACGTTGTCAGGCTGGGCCCTGGGCAAGAAATAACTTTTCTTAGGCATCAAGTAAGGTCAGCAGATAAGAGCAACCATCTCCTGCAGAAAGGCATCTCTCACTACAATTTCAGTGCAGGGGTGGTGGTGGCATTTTGTTTGTTTCTTTGGTTTTCTTTTTTTTTTACTATTTCCTATGGGAAGTCTGTAAGTCTCTCTCTTGCTCAGTTACTACCAGGGCACTGGACCTTTTCCGAGGCTGCAAATCTACAGAGGAAAGCTTTCCTCCTTCCATCAAAAGCCACAAGCTTCCACATCCTGAGGGATCTCCACCTCCTACCTGCCTCCCTTGATGAAGTTAGGGGATCAGGCAGGCTCTCCTGTCTGCAGTGCTTCTGTGAAGATCTTGTCAGTATCTTTATTCCCTCAAAATACATTGCTTTGGCACTATTAGAGTGAGAAGCTGTATTGCAATCAGCTTGTAGCCTTCTTTGGACTATCACCTCTACTACAAAGGCTACCACAGCTTATACAACAACCCATACTATTTAGGCTTTATATTTCATACATTCCTACCACTACTTTCTCACCACACAAGGTGGCCTATAACACAGTGGCAGTAATCCTCTTCTGAAAAGGGAGAAAGGAGCTTTGAATACAATATGGTTGAAGAAAGCCTGAAATTTTGACCTCAGTCTCCAGGCAAGCGCACTTAACAGTGAACTACCATGTAGAATGTTGCCACAGCCACCTCCTTCAGCCATATTTTAAGCAGAAATTGTGACTGTATTTTATGAGTGGGTAAGTTCTGCTGCTAATACATGCCCATTAGTCAACCATCTCAGAGAATCAGAGGAAGCATCGGCAGAAATTAAATCACCAGCTCCTCAGGCCAGAGCAGCTGGCAATCCACCAGAGGATATATCTCAGTAATGTTTGACTACAGAGCGCTGTGTAACAAAGTGGTTACTGAGTTTGCAGTTTTCACACCACAGTGATTTATACACCCAAGTTTTCATTCAAATTCAGGCCTCATTCAGTATTTTGTTTAATTTATAATATACCTATTTATCAGAAATAATTGCCACTGGCAGTTAAATGGAAAATCCACATATTTTCCAACCAGCTGAAGCCTTCACAAACTTTTTGAAGGACTATGAACTCAAGTCAAAAGGATTTTTAATGGGGAAAAGAGCTTCTTGCATGAAACATGGCTTTGCTTCCTGAGGATGAGACTTGTAAAACTGGTTTAATAACTTTTGTTCTATTTTTCCACCTTCTGGAGAAAAGGAAAAAATATTCAATGACACTACTATTATAAACCCATTAGTCAGTTCCAGCTGAATTATACTTTATTTCTGCTTTCAGCAAAACAAAGAAAATCCATGTTAAGCTAGGATTTTGAAACAGCTCTTGAAGCAAAATTGCCATCATGATGTTTTTCTTTGAAAAAAAATTCCCATTTATAAGAGGTACTACTACTAGTGGCATAAACAAACAACTTTATTACCAATCACAGGAGAGGGTTGGAGGACTGGAATAAGCTTGGAAACATCTATCATCTCTTTCTATATATATAAGAATAAAGCATGAGTTCACATGGCATCAAACAAACCATCTTAACATGGGCACAGTAAACACGCTTGGACAAAAAGACATCAATGGCATATAAATGCCCAGGCTACAGCACCACTGAAACCAGGCAATAATTAAGCTTTCTTGCTGAATTCCTGTAGGACCCAACTCATGGACTGTTATAAAACATATCTCAACAGCTTTTCCTTTTCAGTTGAAACACCAGTAGTGGGACTTAGGCCTTTCCACGAGTTATGAAGCATCACTCCAGAGCTACCCAAGCACTCACCTCCCATCACAGAGCCAACTGACTTACAGTGTGGTACAATCTCCTACACTGGATGGACTGAAATCACTAAAAAATAACTACAAAATAAAATTCTCCTTTCAAAATGTAGGTTCTACAATGTGGTGCATGTCCTGCTGTAATCAAGGATCCCATAATACATTAACACCAGAAAGTCCAGCAAGTAAGTGCTGTAACCAAACCAGTTGCCTGCCAGCTGAATGATGAAACCATCACTTGCCATCAGGCTACATCCAGTTTGCTGGCATTTCCTTCACTGGACTTACAGGTCTCAAGACAGTCACCTATGGGGGAGGAGGGAGAGGAAGGAAGCTTACTGATTATTTTCTTCTCCTTAATAAGAAGAAAGAATGTGTTTAAGAATTACACTGTCTAAACCTAAAACATGTCATGTCTTACACAGCAAAAATAATAAAACAAAAACCTGACCACTTTTCCACATTCTGTCAAATGCTACCTCATTAGTTCACCATCCTCTTCTTGTAACACATTCATTATCAACCATGAACTATCTAGAAGCTTCAGTTCTAAAGTCTTGAAGCAACAGTTAGAAACCCAGAGTAAGTCCAAATGGCAAGAAGCAGCAACTTATTTGCCACCCCAAAGCAGACAGCAAATATAAATTTAAGAGGGGAAAAAAAAGCAGCAGTGAGGGGTGTCAATGAAAAGGAGAAAGGATAACAAAACAAAAGTACTCTAGGTGCACCAGGAAGCCCTAACACCAAGCCTTGCCAAAAAGCCACAAAGGAAATGCAAGAAAGCTGGTCTGAACACTGGTCTCTGAACTGAGGTATGAAAAAGCTCCTACATGAAAATAAGTACAATCCAGACAGCTGAACAAAAGTAGTACTACCTTCTGTCAATCCCACTCTTTCTTTCACTCCTCATTAAGCCTCCTAAAGCCAAGCTCTGTCCTCCCACATCTCTGTGTTCTGCATTTTCTCCCCTCTTTCTAGGTACATACTGCATAGCCTCTGTCCAGGGCATGCACAGGCATACTAAGCAAGAAGGCATAAATGTTGTTTATTGCTAGGCTGTATATTGTATGTTGGGGTAGGATGACAGGCCTCTTTTTGTTCCAAATCCTGATTGTATCTGGGCACAATTCCCTGTTTGGAAAAAAATGTTTGTAGTTATTTTGTGTCATGGCTCCCAGAGGCCTGTAAGCATGGGCACTTATAAATAAAAACCTATTATTGTTTCCTATTTTGTCCTTGAACAGGAAAACAAAAGGCAGAGGGAAACAAAACGTGAAAATAAACACAAAAGTAATTTAAAAAAAAAAGTTTGTCATAAATATTTTGTGTTTCTAAAAAGGAAATTAAATCCCTCTTCCCTAGATCACTAAGTTTACTTCTCCAAGCCTCCTGCTTGCAATGTTCTATTATTCAGAAGCACCACAAAGCACTTTTAAGCTACCTGTTCTGATTTATTATAATCAAGTCACACGAACATTTAGAAAGTGCTCACCTTGCCTATAAAGGTACATTGGAAAAAGCAACCAATCTCCAAAATCTTGCGTCTTTGCTAAGCACAAAGAAGCACAAAGTCTGTCTGCCTCCCAGGAAAAGCAAGAACTTGTTCTATTCAACATCTTTATTGATGATCTGGATGAAGGCATCAAATGCACCACCAGTAAATTTGCAGATGACACTAAGTTGGGTGGGAGTGTTGATCTGCCTGAGGGTAGGAAGGTGCTATAGAGGGATCTGGACAGGCTGCAGCCATGGGCTGAGGCCAACTGTATGAGTGTCAAAAAGGCAAAGTGCTGGGTCCTGCACCTGGGCCACAACTAACCCATGCAAAGGTTCAGGCTCAGGGAAGAGTGGCTGGAAAGCTGCCTGGCAGAAAATGATTTGGGGGTACTGACTGACGGCCGGCTGGACACAAGTCAGCAGTGTGCCCAGGTGGTCAAGAAGGCAAACAGCATGCTGGCCTGTATCACAAACAGCATGGCCAGCAGGACTAGGGCAGTGATCGTCCCCCTGTACTCAGCACTGGTGAGGCTGCACACAGAATACTGCACTAAGTTCTGGGCCCCTCACTACAAGAAGGACACTGAGGTACTGGAGCAGGTCCAGAGAAGGGCAACTAAGCTGGTGAAAGACCTGGAGCACAGGTCTTATGAGGAGCAGCTGAGGGAGCCGGGGTTGCTTAGTCTGGAGAAGAGGAGGCTCAGGGGCGACCTTATCGCTCTCTACAACTGCCTGAAAGGAGGTTGGTGTGAGGGGGTAGCTGGTCTCTTCTCCCAGATGACAAGCAATAGGACAAGAGGGAATGGCCTCAAGTTGCACCAGGGGAAGTTCGGACTAGATATTTGGAAAAAAGTTATTACAGAAAGGGTGGTTCAGGCATTGGAACAAGCTGCCCAGGGAACTGGTGGAGTCACCATCCCTGGAGGTATTCAAAGAATGCTTGAATGTGGCACTTGGGGACATGGTTTAGTGGTGGACTTGGCAGCCTTGGGTTGATGGTTGGGGTCAATGATCTTGAAGGTCTTTTCTAACCAAAGTCATTCTATGATTCTATGTATGTCCCTTCCTGGTGACATTTATTTAGGACACTTGCTATTGCTCCTACTTCAGCCAATAGTACGTGAATCATCGAACCAGAGTAGAACCAGCTACAGTGATTTATATTTATTTCCATCTGAGAGATGTGAAGGTCCCATTCTTGAATTATTTCTAGTTTCTAATCCATGGATGTCTAATGAAAAATACAAGGAAGTTCAGTAAGTGCTGGAACCAAACCTGTTGCCTACCAGCTGAATGATGAAATCATCGCAAAGAATTACTTTATTATCCTTTAGTCCAAATTTGCCTGTAATATCTTTTGGTTTGTTTTTTTATTTTTGCATCACTCAAGTTAAGGACTTGTTGAAATTGATGAGTTTAAGATCACTTGTACTAACCCACCATTAGCTGACAGTTTAATAGGCAAATAGTCTGTCTCAGCATGCAAACAAATTAAAACATGTACTGAGTGTTTTCACTAATCAACAGGTATGTTCGCTATCTTATTGCTGAGAACACTAAAAAAACCCAAATCAACCCAAAACCAACAAAACAAACCACAAAAAAATACCCAACCAAGCAAAAAAATGAACAAAATTCCTCCTTTCCAATTTGGTGTACATTAAGCTGCAAAGAAAACATATTCCTGCTTTGCACTTCCAACTAGTCTTGCACAAACTATATCAGGTGTATGTATATATGCAAACACAAACACAACTTCATGTTTGCTATAAAGCATTCAACAAAGTTATTTATTTGGCACCGATTTCCACTCTGGAGATACTAGCTTTATTTATTATCTCCCCTCCAACAATTGCCTCGAGTTAAACATTACATTGTGCCTCAGCTACAGCTTAAGTTAGATTCATTTATTGATGCTGCCCATTTAAGCAATAATTCCATTAAATTCAGTGGGTCACATACTGCAGTAGTCTTCAGTCAAATAATGAGCACATCAATATGTAGGTATGTAAGTCAACTATTTAACAAATACCTAATTGTGCATATTTCAGTGTAACATATAATTTTATACTTCAAAACATTTGCAATTTTTTTCTTTGTTACATACTCCCTCACACGCTGCTGAAGTCAAGCTGGACTTTTTACTTAGGTTTGAACAATTTTTTGATCATTGCCTCAAATCAAGCATTACTGAATTACATTCCAACAAACGCTTAAATAATAACTTATAAAATAAAAATCTGCTAATTGATCATGAGTTAAGAAACAATTTTTCAGCAAGATGTGTACCAATTGCTGAACCCACAGAGACTCATGGTGAGTTCCCAGGACCAACGAGATTCCTAGGACCACTCACATAATCACATCCCTTCAGTTTTGCTCCAAGGAATTGGTCCTAATGTTTGTGGACAGGAGGCAAAAAGCAAGAGACAAGCAGTAGAAGGGAGAATTAACAGAAGGATAATTTTAGAGTCCTCCAGAGAGACTTAGCAAAGCACCAAAACCAGGCTTCTGCTTTGAATCTCCCACTGTAGTCACAAACTATAGAGGATGCTTAGAGACACGAAAAGCTTTCTCCCCATGTCTTAGCCACAGAACTTGACACTTAAAATCCACTAATGATAAAACATACACATGCAGTATGAGAAAGCTTATTACATTACTAAAAGAAAAGGAAATTAACAACATACTTTTCATGGTCCCATCTTCCTCTTCATCATCATCACTATTTATTACCATGGTCCCCAAGTCTGATTCTAACATAGTACTGTTGTGTTCAATCATTGTCTGAGCACCTTCACTCATCGTACTTGTGGCCCTCATGGTCCCAGCACTCTCTGAACTGGTCTTCACCATGGTATGAGAGTCCAGCTCGTCTTCATCCTATGGAGAAACATTTGTCAGAATGCAGCAGATCGTTTAGAAAAAGCAAAATTAAGAAGCAATCATCTAGATGCTTATTCATTAGTTTTATATCTTCATGTGACCTAGTTGTACTGCTAGACTTTCAGGTTTAAAACCTTTTTTTAAAAAAATTACAAAATAAAAAAAAAAAACCACAAAACATTCCATATAAATGAAGAATAAAAACTTTCTCACAGATATAACAGAAACATGGCCCACACACCTACTTCACAGCAGCATCCAGTTGTGAATACCTCTGTGATTTTCACACCTCTCTGGGTTCCAGAATCAGTACCACAATCTATAGAAAGTGATTTGGTTGTTCTGCAATGGACTATCACCAAGGATTTGTGCTGATCACCCTTAACAAAGTACCATGCCCAACATCTTGCATTACGCACAGCACCCAGATGACTGACTACCATCCAATTTAGCTGTCAATCAATCCTCCAAAATAGTTTTGCAAGTCCACCTCAGAAACAGAAAAATCAGCTCGGGTTACTTCAAGTATATGGTTCTCTTCTCAAACCTCTGTCACAAGACTGAGCAAAATAACTTACTGATACTATGTAGAAAAATATCTGTAAAGCACGTACTTAACCACTAAGTGGGTCGGGGAGCTAATAACTTGAAGAGATACAGTAGTATTTTGTATCTCTGACAATAACGGGCCAGGAATGCGAAACAGAACTAACGACAATCCAGTAAATGAATTATAAAATTCATATGGAATACCAATATTTGAAAACATTAACAGGAAATCCCACTGATTTCTGAAGTCTGATTTAGATTGTATGCACACCATCACAGCATTTCAGGAATAATGTGATGGACTATACACATTTTCTATATGAATAAAATCTACTACTCAAGGGGAAAAAAAACCACAATATTCATTCTTCTTGTTGATTATATAAGTAATAATATTCAGCACTGTGAAGTCACTCTATGTCAGATTTCTAAATTTTAAATACAAATGGTTCTTTCTCCAATTTAAAACCATGTATGCATGCATTTCCTCTGTTGTTTCAAAACTTCACTTGAGTTCATTTACAAACCAGCTCTATTCCTGATTAACAAAATGTTCTAGCTACACAGCTGGATAGACTATTGTAAAACACTTTTTTAATTTGCCCATAACAAACAACATGCTTGCCGCTACATGTAACACTAAAACAAAATTTCACCCACTAACAAATTTCCCCTTTTTCCTAACTCTTTTTTTTTGCTCTGTATATTTTAAACTATGAAAAGACTTGTAAGGGAAGACAGACACAGGATGGGACAAGAAAAAATAAACCCAAGCCCCAAAACCCTGCAAGGTTTGGCACTTTCTCACTGAACTAATTCCTTTTCTTCCCTGCTATTCCCTGACAAAGCAGTTTGCCTCTAGTACAGACACAGGAGCACAAGGCGGCTACATTGCCTGAGTGTAGTTAGTAGTAATATCAATACACCAGCTCCTGAAAATTATTCTATTACATCTCAACTGAGAGACACAATAATAGATCTAACTTTGATTCAGACAGTCTAGCTAACAGCATAACATACTGAAACCAGGATACACCTAAATCTGTGATTAAAATTTCAAATGTCAAATGAATCATCATTTCCCAGATTATAATTTATAAAAATATCAAAGTTCTTCATCTGCATTTTTTCTGGGTTTTTTAGTTGCATTCTAAAACATCATATTTAGTACCCTACCCTTAAAAAAATCATGATATTCCCAAACACACAGACAGTTTACAGCTACAGCACTACACGACTGTGCCAGTAAATAAATGAGAATATTTCAGCACTGCTCCTCCTGGTGGTTACTTTAATTTTCTTTACTCCCCCGACCCCCCCCGTGTTCTTGCTAACCTCAGTATTTTATCCAAATTATATTTTTCCCTTTCTAACAAGGGTACTCAGAAAGTAAGTCTAAAAGTGTCTTTTTGCATTGCATTTTAAAAGTGTCAGTCACTACTTCCAAGTGCTTCTTTCAGTACCGCAACACAAAGCAAAACTGATGCACAACGTACTGCTATTTCTCCTGTTAAGCACTACAAAAGTGGCATCTCTAACAGACAAGCAAATCTCTGAGTTTAAGGCACAGTTACATGTGATTTACATATCTGCTTGACTAATATCAATATCCACTTGCAGTGCGTATGCTCTTAAACTTACTAAAACTGAAATCAGAAAATTTCCTGAAGCATGAAAGTTTTACTTTAGAAGTTAAGGGGGCAAAGTGATGGCTAACAATATGAACAAGTATGAAATGGAGTCCTTACTGACCATTTTCTTATCTTCTGCTTCATTTAAAAAAATTATTTTATTTCTTCAGTCCAATCAAGTATCTGGATTTGTTCCAAAGAATAGCATTTCGTTTTCCAGTCTAAGAGTGTCATAGAATCACAGAATAGTTTGGGTTGGAAGGAACCCTAAATATTATCTAGTCCCAACATCAATGCCATGGGCAGGGACACCTCCCACCAGACCAGGTTGCTCAAAGCCCCATCCAACCTGGCCTTGAACACTGCCAGGAAGGGGGCAGCCACAGCTTCTCTGGGCAACCTGTGCCAGTGTCTCACCACCCCCACAGGAAAGAACTTCTTCCTAACACCCAGTCTAAATCTACCTTCCTTTAGTCTGAAACCATTCCCCCCTGTTCTATCACTACATGCCCACACAAAAAGTCCCTGAAAAGCCGCCTTCTTACTGTCAAAAGCCTTTTTCTTACTATTGTCTCCCAGTAAAAAAAAGTTACCTTCTAGTACCTAGAAGACTAAGGATCATAAAAGCCCACCTCAGTGCTAACAGAACAGTTGTCTCAAAAAGGGAAGCACATGATAGTTTTGGTGAATAGTTTCATCCAGTTTTGCCTGGACGAGAAATGATATATTGAGAGAGAGCAATATAAAACATTTTGGGGCCTATGCATGCCCCAGAATAATTAATTTTCTGGGTTAAGCCAGATTGCTTCCAGAAACATCATTCCAGTATTTCTCATAAACATGAGCTAATATGGCAGCAGACTATACTGAAAGTAACTTTATAAAAAGTAACTTTATAAAAATATCCAATGGAACCAGGCTAGGTAAGAGCACATTTCCATAAGAGATGAAAGCGATTCCTTAGTACAAGATCACATTCATGCTTTAGAGTTTGTAAACATTGATGTAGAAAATCTGATCCGTTGTTAAAAAAGGTAAACTCACTGATTAAATAAAACCAAACACAATCCAAATTTTAACTAGGAAAAAAATATGAGGTATTAAAGCTGAAGTGTCGTGTTCTCATACCGCTTATGAAAACAGATCCAAGAATTAATCAATAAAAACAGGTAACTCTGGAATTAAACTGTCTGATGTTCTCTTATGTGTAAATAAGCAACAGACTTGTGTTTGATTTCCGATACACCAGTAGGCAGCAACAGAAAGAGCACACGAGTGAGAGTGCTAGTGTCTCTTGAAATGCTACAGAAATGACAATAAACTACAGAAACTCTGAACAACATTATAATGTAAGGCAAGTACAAGTAAAACACTGCCAATACCCTGTAACCCTATGGAACTAATACTTTGGATCTCCTTATTTATCAAAATAAGTGAGCAGATTAACCAAAGCAACCCTTAAAGCATGTAAAATGCAATCATAGATTTGATTATCAGGACTGCAAATTCAAAAAGGCTTCAGTGGAAACAACATGCAAGACTTCACAATATGCTTGTAACATAAAAGATCTCATCATCACACGAGAAGTTTTCTCATAAAAGATGCCCTTTCTCATCATACCCAAGGCTACATTACGACAGACGTGAATGAGCCAACATGATAAGGTTAATGGATTTTTCTGTTGCATTTTCAACATCCATGGGAAAAAAAGGGATGAAGACTGATAAAGAAAAAACTAAACAAGACAAACAAATACGGCAGCTTGCCTTTAATCTCTTTAACCATGGTTTATGCATGCACAAAGAACACTAGAGGGCACCAGAGACGGTTAACTAGACTGCAATACATTAAAGGAAGATTTACATGCTGACAAAATTTAGTATCCTGTAAAATAAGTTCATTTATTATTAACACCTCATCATCACCTTTGAAAAACATGGCTGTAGTCACAGCTATCTTTTTGTAAAAGCACCATAGTAGCTACATAAACACATAATATAGTTTGGTCAAGAACAAGGATTTTGTAAAAATTCCTAACATGTACAAAGCCCAACTACAACCCAAGTATGTGCATAATACTTTAGTTTAGACACATGAGCAAAGACTTCCAGCACACACACAAATCCCATCAAATTCAATAGATATATGTCATGAAACAGCATTTAAGCTTGTTTTCTACCTCCTTCTAATTGATATACCTAGTAACAATGACTTTGAATCACAGAATGACTTAGAATCATAGACTTGATGCTCGCAGTTATCTCCCTATGTTTACTCCTCCTTTAACCGGTTTCTGGCTCTGAATTGCTGATTTTAACAATACGCTCTTAAAAAGCTGGTTTTGCTTTTTATGGAGTAGTTGTATTTCACTTGACAAAGTCCCCTTTACATATTTCTAACTTCAGGACACTTATAAGACTGCAGTCAAATGTAATTAGCACATATGTCAAGTGTTCTTTGGCTTAAAGGAAAAATAGTATGAAAATAGAAAGCTGTAACACTGTCATGCAAGGTTACAAACATACATAGATGGATCACATACATAAGAACACATGAAAGATGCACAAAATTAAATATAAAAACCTTCAGAAAAATACAGCCTAGTGTATCAGATTTAAAATACAAAATAACTCAAATGATTCACTAGTTCCTTTAAAATAACTATAGAAGTATTGTAGAAATATAAAGGAATAATTATAGCAATTAGTTCTTAAGATCTCAAAAGACAGATGCCAACTTCTCGAAATTAATATATGATTACTCAAAGAAACTTTTGTATGAATGAGCCTACACACAGGAATAATTGATTATTCATAGCTGGCTAAGTTGTTGATAGTTATCAACCACTAAATGTCTAAGAAAAACATAAATGGAGTACTGAAGTAGTAGTTCCTTATTTGAATACTCTGAAATAATTAAGCATTCCTCCTATAATAGAGACATTAAAATGTAAAAGAAAACATACAGGAAGAGCTGCTTGTTAGCTCATTCCTTTAAAGATCCACAGAAATAAATATTTAGACATGTTTCCTGCGAGCTGCCAGGCAACGAGTTACTTTACATTCCCATAATACAGCTGCCCAGTCTCAGCATCCAATTCACATCACACTTCAAAAAATGCACGCAAGAAGAAATTGGTCGTGTTTAATAATGCCTAAACTAACATTTAAACTTTGATATTGGGATTAACCTTCTGTAGAATACGCCACTTGCAATTTTTGCTTAATTAAAAAAATCTGTACAATTACCTCAGCACCTATCAAAACATGTCAGTTTGTCAGAAGGCATTCTCATCACATAAGCAGCTCTCGTAACAGGCATAAAATCAATTCAGAGCACACTATTAGTAATGATACTGTATCTCTCTGGAAGGCTACAGACATGAAGACTGTATTCAACCTGGCCATTATTCACAGCTGTACAATACAAATTTTTGAACAGCAAAAGATATTTACATTACAACTGACACTGGTAAAAATGAAAAATAAAAATCAATTTTAGGGATGTGACTCTTGCTCACTCAAAGGAAAACAACCTGAATAGATCCTGAAAATCATTTATGTAACTCTGAAATGTCTGATTAATTCTCAAATTCAAACACACGTGCTCCTCTCCATTCTATTTTAAGTTATGTAAGTCACTTATAACCCAAGTGTCCATAACAGCACTTGTTGCACATATGGCACATATGGCTTGAAGAGGGAATTAAAACTATAAAAACTGATTGAAATGTAGCTGTTTGGGTTAAATCCTGTTTCCTAACAAAAGGAACATCATACTTAGAACATTTTACACTTTTCTTCTTGACAGGTCCCAAAACATGTACCAGTGAATAATGAGCACAACTGCTCACACTTTACATAGGAAATTCTTAGGGGTTTAGATCAATAAATTCAAGTCCCTGACAGGTTAACTCAAACCATTCTTTTTTAACAGTATATGGACTCAATTCACGGCCCATGAGAGACCTGTAACATTGATAGACTCTACTTAACACTAATATCAGTATTTACGTTTGCTTCCAGGTGTTATTAAATATGCACTTCTCCAGGCTTGAGTCTGCCTTTGCACTTCTATGGTGAGGATGATATAATTGAGAAAAATCTACTTTTAAGGTACTATTTTCCCAAATGTATGTGCTAGGTGGCTATTGCTTTCCAACTGAAAAATTACTCCAATTCCATGTACAATCTGAAAACTTTTATAGATATTAAAATATGAAGAAACACCCGTGTGATTTACCGTCACTGCTACTACACCAGGTAACACAAGGACTGTCATTATCTTTTCCTAGAACTCCTGCCATCATGGCATATTGGCTTATCAACTTGAACTGTATGTTCATATAGTCATGCAAGCTACACAGAAGCAGCCCTGTATTTCTTTAAGGTTCTGTGGAAACTGGTGCATAAGAAGGAGGAATGTGCAATGGTTATTTATCATTAAACTTGCGTGCTGGACTGCTGACTTCATCCACCACAGTATACCAAACTGGCACTCATATTATCTGTTTTCCTTTCCCCAAGGGAAATGATAAACACTCAGCTAGAAGTGCAAAAAGAACGGGTTTATTGTTTTTCTAAAAGGCAGCTCCCAAAACAAGTTCTAAATTAAACTAAAGATATAATCTTTGATCTTACTTTGAAATTAAGCATTATTTCAAATTGAAATGGGTATTGAGGGGGCTGTTGTTGTTTGTTTGGGTTTATTAAAATGACAAACACAAATGTTCCAATGCTTTCATTTTATTCTTCTGGTTTTTATCCTTGTTTCCTTTAGTAAGTTGTGGGTCCATTTATCAAATCTCTGCCTATTATGCTTTAAAAACGAAATCTGTGCTGCTGAGAATTTAACCTAATTCAGGCCTCAATCACACCTACATGTTGCTCAGGAGCCTTCTAGCACTGCAGTACATGCGTAACACGCATTCATGAAACATGGTACAGAAAACTTCTCTGAATAAAAGAGAAGTTTCCCCTGATGTTTCCTAGTTTGGCTGGTTTTGTGCTTTTAACTGATCAGAACATTTAGTGACTGCAACGGGACAAGATGCTGGTGTCACCTCTCAGATGAAACTGGAATTTCTTACAATGATGTACTGCACTGAAACCCAGTTGCAAGAAGACTGTATTACAACCAAACAAGTATTAAAACCAGTTTGGAACAAGATCAGCTCTGCATTGTGACCACACAAAAGCTATTCATAGGTCACTACCAGATATGGAGTTTTGACAAACTGTATTTGTCAACAAGGGAATCCTTTCTCCTTACCTCACCATCAGTATTCTTCATTTCACTCACTTCTACCCTTACTTTTTCTACTAAAGCTAAGTATTTCCAAGGTTTTTTTCACTCGAGGCTTACCAAGCATTATGAAATTACTAATTATTTACTGACAGCAAAAGTCACAGTACCAAACACCACATTAACTATTTTAACAAAAGTAAAAAATTCATCCTAATTACAAACCTCATCACAGATTACTTTTTAGAATCACAAAACCATATGAAAACTTAGAGAATTAAGACACCATAAAAGCATAAGAGAACAAAAATCTTTTTTAAATTAGGAACAAAATCCCTTTTTACTTAATATTTTATAACAGCAAACTTGTTCAAAAGTTTAACTATTCAATATAAATCTTACAGCAAAAATACCTGGACATCCTGAGGGATGCTGTCCTGACGGATGCAATACCTGAGGGAGATGAGTCTCTTTAGCTTGGAGAAAAGGAGACTGAGGGGTGACCTCATCCATGTTTACAAATATGTAAAGGGTGAGGGTCAGGACGATGGAGCCAAGCTTTTTACAGTAATGACTGATGATAGGACAAGGGGCAATGGTTGAAAACTGGAGCACAGGAGGTTCAATGTGAATATCAGGAGAAACTTCTTTACTGTGAGAGTGACAGAGCACTGGAACAGGCTGCCCAGAGAGGTTGTGGAGTCTCTTTTGCTGGAGACATTCAAAACCCGCCTGGATACGTTCCTGTGTGATGTACTCTAGGTGACCCTGCTCTGGCAGGGGGGTTGGACTAGATGATCTTTTGAGGTCCCTTCCAACCCCTAGGATTCTGTGTGATTCTGTGTGATCCTCTTGTCCATTACAAGATATTTTTGCAGTAGTAAATACACGATGGCTTACAGCCTTCCTTCAATAAAGCTGATAGAGCTCAAGGGAAAAAAGGCATAAAACCTCTCCACAATAATTTTCAAGAGTAATGAAGTTTATCCATCCATGGTCAGGCTAAGAAATACAAATTTATCACACTGCCAAGCACCACTTCCCATTTCACCAGCAACACTATCCAGTATTTTCCTTTTGTTTGCAAGTGGCGTATCTCCTTCCTATCTTTGCATCTGGCCTCTCTCTATATCAGGAACTTCCCCCATGCTCAGAGATCTATTCCTTCCCCCTAATGAAGTTTGCAAGTATGACACAAACTATGTTTAAAAAAACATCCATTTTCTCTGCCATAAGCAAAGATGGCATTTACTGGAGGATCACAGTTAAGCTCTCAATCACCGTACCGCGGTATTACAAACACATCCTCTGAATTACTGTCTCTTCAAACGCACACACAGATCTGTAGCAAATACAAGGCAGCCTGACTTCCCCTAGTCCACAACGAATTTGACTGGAGACTATTTGTGTAGCCTAGTCTACTATTGGACCTCTGTCACAGCAAACAAAACAGACCTAAGATTTCAAGCATTTCCCCAAAGAAAAACAGTTATAATAACCTGCTAAGCAGAGTTAGAATGTGCACTTCCAGCAGTTACTATCCCTTAGCAATATGCAGGAACCACCCACTTGACCTCTTAAACTTGTCTTCCTATGCTCTAAAATATTAAGAGATAGCTTGCACTAACCTCTTGTGTGCTTTGTGTTCAGCCTACCTTCAGTGTCACTTTAAGTCCATCCTTCACAAAGTTTACTTTGCATTAAAAGAGACGCATAGAGGCAGCCAGCTTATCTTGCTGAGGAAGCAAACTACTTAGCTCAAAAACGCAACCGCAGGGGCTTATGTAATTATGTCCAAATGCAATATATTATGCACTCAATATCCAGGATCTCTCCCTCTTTACATCCCCTGCGAACACAGTTTGGTATTATCTATTCATTTTATTTAATCAATTATAGCCTGTAAGTCAGCATCACCATAGAAAACAAAAAAAAAATAAAAGATAAAAATGCAAGACATCAAATTACTAAAACTATTTCTAAATGAACTTTGATAATTAGCTCCAAGGATACTATACAGCATAATGTGCAGGTTCAATGTATTTTGGGGTTTTTTCCCAACAATTCTGATCTTTTACCAGTACAGCAGTACAAAGGGCTCACCTTAACAAAGATACCTTTCTTTTCAAATTGTCCATATTGCTAACGTTTTTATCCAGACTCACTCATCCTTCTTGCCTATTTGTCATCGGGAAGTCTCATGTAGTGATCACTCCACCCAAGGTAACACAACTACTAAGGTTCATTTTTCAGCTTCTCCCCTGCTGTCTTTCATTATGTTGAAGTCATACTCTTCTTTTTATTTTTCTACTACCTTTCTTTTCTGAGCTGACTGGTCTCATTCACAATCCCCCTTTCATGGCCTTCTCACATTCTGCCATTTCATCCTGTCCTGAGAAATCAGTTCTGCCTCAAATTGACCTCTTCCATTACTCACCTATTAAGTTTTCAAACCCCTTTATCCTTTCTAAAGTCCCCTGATTCAGCTGGGCCTCCAGCCCTGTTCAAGACTGTCATTATTGTCCTTTAAAACTCTTTTGCATCATGATCCTGAAAAAACAACTGAGCAAGGTATGCTAATGCCAGAGCTTCCCATGCTGACTAATCTTGCATCTCCTCTGCCTGTGCCTCTCTGCCATTCACTCTGACCTTCTGCCTTGTATTTAAGACCAAGTTCTTCCAAGTAGAGGCCGACTTCTGCTTCTGGATTTGCTGATGCTCATGCACTGGTATATGATTACAGACCCTAAAGTTTTGTTAGGATAAGTGAAAGATGACAGATATAGCATGTCCATAGACTATAACTACACTTATTTTTAAGAGCAATGCAACCTTGCAGCAAAGGTGGCTAATGGTATCTCAGAGGAATGGTGCCAGCAGGTGGAGGGAAGCAATCCTTCTTCCCCTCTGCTCAGCACTGGTGAGGCCACAGCTGGAGTGCTGGATCCACTACTAGGCTCCCCAGAACAAGGGAGACATGGACATACTGCAGAGAGTCCAATGAAGGGCCACAAAGATGATTAAGGGACTGGAGCACCTCTCCTGTGAGGAGATGCTGAGAGAATTGGGACTGTTCAGCCTGGAGAAGAGAAAGCTCATGGGGGACCTCATCAATGTGTATAAATATCTGAAGGAAAGATGCAAAGAGGATGGAGCCAGGTCCTTTTCAGTGGTGCCTAGTGACAGGACCAGAGGCAATAGACACACACTGAAACACAGGAGATTCCCTCTGAACATCAGGAAACACTTTTTCTACTGTGAGGATGACCGAGCATCAGCACAAGCTGTCCAGGGAGTTTGTGAAGTCCTTGAAGGTAATCAAAAGCTGCTGGGACATGACCCTGGGCAACCAGCTATAGATGGCCCTGTTTGAGTAGGAGGGTTAAGACCAGGTGACCTCCAGAGGTCCGTTTCAACCTCAAACTTTCTGTGATTCTGTTCTCTCAGGACTGCTAACCAAAGATACTTCTCTTATTTTCAGATTTGAGGTACCTATCTTTCACACTTAGTGACAAGCAGAGTCTTGCTGTCTTAACTCATAACCTGTTCCCCGATTGTTTCACAGAAGTACCTGGTGAAACTCCCATCTGTTGCAATGGTAACAGAAGTAACAGATTCCTGCCCCAATCCTGGGTTTAAGGTTCCCTTGTACTAAAGGTTGAACCATTGGGGGGGGGGGGGGGGGGGGAAGAAAGGGGAAAAAATAAAAAAAGAGTTCAGTGTTACATTCTAACTTTTGTACCCATGCAACAAGCATGAGGAGTTGCTAAATCCTCCTTAAATGCTCCTTTGGTGGAGGTGGACCAAACTTGTGTTCTACCCTTCCACCCAGTAGTGGGAGAGGGAAGGTGTACACCACTTACTGAGCTGGCATGGATTGTTTCAACCCTGCCTGACAATCTCACTTCCAGTCTGAACCTCAGACTAAGTAATTACATGTCATATCTAATTTTGGGTTAATGCAAGAGACATCAAGACATCAACAACACCTAAGTGTTTGAGGTCTGCAGTTCAGAAGGCAATAGTAGGGTGCATGCTAGTAAAGATATTCGGTTTTTATGTTGGTAATAAATCAGTCTCTTCAGAGAACAACTATTAAGTCCCAAACATTAACTCTGCATGTCAAGTCACACATCTCCACGTAGACAACATTTCCTAATGTAAAAAAAAAAACCAATCGCAACCTTCCCTGCCTGTTTCATTACTGACTAACCAAATACAATACAGAATAAACCATCTTTATAAGCACAAGCTATGAATACTCTTAGAACATACTCCTGGAACAGAAAAAAATCCAGTAAACAGAATACCATACTGCCTGCTAGATACAAAATACTCCACAGAATCTGCTTGAAAAGTATTCCTATATATAGATCATCACCTAACACTCTCTAAACACGTAGAAAGGATTCTGCAACTTGGGACAGGGCAGACTGCATTACTGCACTGCACTTCTCTGTTTGCTCAAAGCTGTAAGATTTCTACTAACAGTCCAGTCTCCATCATCTCTGTGTGTTATTCCTGAATGACCTTGGCTCTCCTTGTATGTGTGGCAATACACTTCTGTGAAGCAGTGCTGCATTACACAAGACTGCCCTAAAATAAATCATGTAGAGAGAGTAATAATGCCAGGAACCCTGACTTATTCCTAACACTCCCAAACAATTCTAAATGCAACCTATTTATCATATGGCCTGCTTCTCTCCTCAAACATATGCTGACAACATCATCTGAAAAATTAAATACTGTCACCATTTTCACTTTATAGGCACAACTTGATTCAAACCATATTGTAATCACTACTTACTGTGCTTCATAAATAAATATTCTGTGTTTAGACTTCACAGACACACACACACACACAGAGCTAGGTGCCCTGAACCAAAAATTAAACCACTTGTCTAGAAGCTCATATGTGAAAGCGGAACCTTAGCAGTTTTGGTTGTGTTTGGGGTTTTTTATGTTAGTCTAAACAGCTGAAGCTGGCATGGTTTCTTTTCCCACCTCCTAGAAAAACATTTTACTAGGACATCTCATGGAATAGTGCTGAATGTTGGCTCATATGGCATTACTCACAGAAGCATTACTCATCATAATAAAGAGTGGACTACTCAGCCCCTGTAGGATAAAAAACAGGTAGAAACCTGATAAAGAAAATATTTGAACACAAGTACAGGAAGTAGGGGAAAACCAGCAGCTTATCTATAAAGTACAGATAGCTATAGGAAAAAAAAGTGCACACCGAATTTTCTTCCTCCTCTTCTAGCTCTCTCTGCTGTTCCTCATGTCGCTTTGCCTTTATCTCCATAGCTTCAGTGATCAGGTCTCTTAAAATTGAAACTGGCTTGGCATTCTTAATAAATGTATGCTAGGAAAAAAATATCATCAAATTATATAACATCATTAAAACAGTTATTTTGGGTGTAATTACAAGTATTATTCAACACCACAGATTTCAGCGATAAATAGTATCTTACATTACACAGTGACTACAATCCCCACTAACACAACATACAATATCTCTTAGCTCTTCATAACTAGGATTTTACTTCAACTATATTTAAAAACAGCAAGCTTTGCGAAACGTAACCATATAACTACTGTTTTATAGTTAAGGATATAATTGTCCAAAAGGAACGTGCAGTAAGTAGTAAATAAATCGAGTGGTGATTGTCTGACATAGAAAAACAAAGGTTTTCAGATATTCAGTTACAGAATTTAATTAATCTTAACAAACTGACAATATAAATTAGTGGCTGTAAGCAGAGCAGCTATGGCTGCCTACTTCAACAAGCCTGTACTTTATAAGTCATAAAACATTTCTTGGTCTATGATGCTGAAATGTGGAACAAGCAAAAAACCACGTTACTTCTAGTAAAAAGATTAATTTTTAATTCAAGACCATTTAAAACATCACTTCTTCCTTTAAGACAACATGTCCACGATACCATTTACATTCATTTTGCTGTCTAGTAAACACCTGCTGCTAGAAAAATTCCTATTTTTGCATCATTACATGCAAACACAATTTAGGAAAAATGTAACTCTAATCACCTCAGAAAGGTATTATTAAATACTAAAAAAAATGTTTCATGAAGAACAGAATTGATGAAGCCTAGTGTCCTACACCTATTATCTATCTTCTCCCTTGATATATTAATTCAATTACTCTTTTTCTTTCATTATCTTTCCCCACAAGCAATACCTTCATTTCCATTCACACACACCACAGCACCTCCAGCTCCATCACACCTGCTCCAAATTCCAGGTGGGGGAAAAGGCAACACAAACTTGTGCTGGTCACAGTATTTAGTTTTTTGGCCAAATAAGCATGTAGAGAGAGGAACACTGAAGCATTCTGGGTTTGGTTTTTTTGTTTGTTTGGTACATCTTTCTTTTTTGTTTGTTTGGGTTTTTTTTGCTGTCTTCTCCTTGCACACATTAAAGCAAGTGTCTTCTATCCAGCTGCTGGTCTTCAGTTGATCATATGAACTTCAAATCTTTAAGGTCTCAGATACTGATTCATGCCTCATACAAAAATTATATAACTTTCCACTTTTACTCTCCTTGCAAACTACATTTTGGTTTTCTCACAGTGTGGAAAACAAAATCCATAACACAACTTATGAATTTGATGATCTATTACTGGAAACTACTTTGTAGTGGAGTTCACTGGAATTTAAAAAAGGCTATTGCTAGCTAGAGACAGAATAAATCTAGCCTGATTATCTTACAGATAAAATTTCAGGAGATCGGATTCTTACCTAGACTGATAAACAGAGAAAATTAAGAATAATATTTACCAATAATGGTAAAAAGCATAAAAGAACACTACACTATTCAAAAGTATAATAAATTAGAAATCGGGAAAGTAACAGAAGCAAAGGAGTAAGTAAAATTTTTCACTTGTCTTATTATCAAAGCAAGCTTATTTACGGGGAATTTCAGATTCCATTTCAATCATCATGGAAGCTATTTTAATTTTTCTATAAATTTCCCCCCCCCGCCTTCACTACCTTTGTTCTTTGTTTTTACTTAGTTACTTGTAGGCTTATTATGACAACCCTGAAGTCAGTGTATAACATAAGTATGGGACTACACGAGACAACTTGCTTTGCATTTTCTCTCTCCCCATGCACTAAAACGTATGCTCCCAGTAAAACTGCGTCCATTTCACGAAGACTAAACCTTTCTTGATAGATCAGTCCCTCCTGTTTGATTTTTGCAGTTCTTTGAAACCTCTCTGCTTTATTTCTATCTCAGTACCAAAAAGACGCAACAATTTCTGCAGCTACTAGAGGCCCAATTGAGCCAGCAGGCAAAAGCTCCATCGGTCCATACCACCAACTCTGGCTCGAATTTAAAAGCGCCCACTTGGTATAACTCAGCCCAAGAACAAACTCCTTATACTGTCCATCTGCATCAGACCCTTCTAGGACACAGAGCAACCTGTCTGCTTAATTTGATACGATCAGAAGGGCAAACTGAATATGCTCCATGGGTGGTCCACGCTGAGGGGTAACCTGGACTCAATTCTTGTACTTAACACTCGCCTAAATCCTGAGATCTATTGAGGGCCTCTAACCACAAAGCAATGATCCAATTTTAACAGCAAAAACCAGCCCTAAACTATACAAAAAGCAATTAATTTTTAGAAGCGGCAAAAGAGAAATAAAATGGGGGTAGATACAGGAGCTGACAGAAGAAAGACCAGAAAAATGGTAAGGAAATAAGACATAATAGTTAAATTGAGATTTGCCCTTAGAAATTTTCACAACAGTTCTGGTTTGAGACTAGAGGAAAAAAGCCATAGAACTTGCATTTCCTCAGTAACTTAAATACTGACCTGTAGCAACTGTGTTGCTGTAGATCTTTGCTCAGGATTTTTCACTAAGCATTTCTTCACAAAATCTGTGAATTCATCAGACCAAAGCTCTGGCTTCCGGAAGGTTGGAGGGGGATTTGTAGGAATCATAAAAATAGCCTAGATAAAAATCAAACAACAGCAAGTTTAAACAAAACACATCATCACAGCACTGAAGCCAAGTAAATAAATTGCTTTATCCACCTTTTTTATCAGGCTAAGAATCTGGAAGACAAATTTTAAGTAAGCTAGGATTTTCACTCAGATCAAGGCTCAGGAAGTAAATCCATCTGCTACTAATGTAGCTACTTCCCATTAGATTTTCCCTATTTAAACTGTACCTCACTGAGCACATCATTTGTTATTCTATCTGTTGCTCTTTATCAGTCTCGAGAGATGATTTTGTTCTTTCAGAAATTCTCAGTAGAAATGATGGAACTGCTTGTATAAACAGACAAATAAAGTTGTTGCAAAAAGCCAAGTTCACCTTCTCCTTTCTTAGCTGCATATAGTTTTACAGGAAAATTGCCTAGGAAATTTGGTAGGTTTGCTATTTCCCTTTGCATTTATAATTCTTCAGATATAGTTTTAAAACTTACTTTTCCTAATAAGATTTAGAAACACATGCTAGAAGACCTAAGACAACACTAATAGATGAGAAAGAAAAAGAAAAAGAAAAATCAAGTAACTTGCCTACTAGCAATGAGAATTTACTTGGAATTGAAGAAGTACCATCTTACATATATAACAGAAATTTCACACTGTTGAGAACCATATGCAGGTAGATGTTTCAGTTAGGAAAAAAGATTCATATTATATTAAAAAAATGTTTGTCCCACTTAAGATTATATATACTGTGCCCGCTTTATGATTTTTTCCCAGGTTTTCCTCTAATTATATTTTTAAACTTGTAGTGGGGAAAAAAAAAGCAGTATAATTCTGAAAGCCTACTGTAAAATAATTGGAAATTTTGAACATTTGTATGTCATATTTCATATGAATTCAGTACCATTGCTTAAGATTTACACATAACAAGAAAACATTATTCAGAACTAGGTCTATTGACAGAAATAATAAGCTACTATCTTCTTCTAGAACCAGGTTCAATTCAACCATATTTTCCACAGTAAAAGGGAGTAAAAGTTTTTCATTTGCTTTTCTACAAGCATAGGCAGAAATACATACTCAGAAATGGGGTAAAAATTGAAATGTGAGGTATTAGGCACACTGCTAACATAGCAGGGGCACCAGAAGCTACATCCTGAGTTTGAAACATAGGGAGAAGGGAGGAAGACCTTCCTGAGATTTTATCCATAACTTCTTAACAAGTCTGACTGGCCTTGAAAGTTGGTTTAACTTGTTGAAACTCTCATTATAAAGCTCTTCTCATATGCTGAAGAAAAGCAGAACCCATGCAAAACGGTGCAAAAGCTGTTTACTATAATTTTAATGAAAAATTATTTCACTAGTTAATAGTTTGTTTTAATTAAAATATTTAAAAATTTACAAATCTCATTTCATTATCTGCCAAATAGAAGCTAGAGAGATGGACAATCATCAACCACATGAAGTTCAACAAGGGCAAGTGCCCGATTCTGCACCTGGGACGGGGCAACCCTGGTGGTATGGACAGACTGGGCAGCGCGGCTGAGAGGGACCTGGGGGTCCTGGCTGATAGCAAGCTGAATATCAGCCAGCAGTGTACCCTGGCAGCCAAGAGGGCCAACCAGGTCCTGGGATGCATTAAGCACAGTGTGGCCAGCTGGTCAAGGAAGGTGATTGTCCCGCTCTACTCCACACTGGTGCAGCTTCACCTCAAGTACTGTGTGCAGTTTTGGGCACTGCAATATAAAAAAGACATCAGACTACTAGAGAGCGCCCAAAAGAGGGCCACGAGGATGGTGAAGGGCCTAGAAGATATGACCTATGAGGAGCGGCTGAGGTCACTTGGATTGTTCAGCTTGGAGAAGAGGAGGCTGAGGGGTGACCTCACTGCAGTCTATGGCTTCCCTACGAGGGGAAGAGAAGGGACAGGTACCGATCTCTTCACTCCTGTGACCAATGACAGGACTTGAGGAAACAGCAGGAAACTGAATCAGGGGAGGTTTAGGTTAGATATCAGGAAAAGGTTTTTCACCCAGAGGGTGATAGAGCACTGGAACAGGCTCCCCAGGGCAGTGGTCACAGCACCAAGCCTGACCGAGTTCAAGAAGCGTTTGGACGATGCTCTCAGGCACATGGGGTGACTCCTGGGATTCCCTGCAAAGGTACAGGAGTTAGACTTGATGATCCTGGAGGGTCCCTTCCAACTCAACATGTTCTATGATTCTATGAAATACAATAATTACAAGAAGAGACCTGGGCATTTTGTTTAATAAAGATGTATGCTACAATAGCTTTATATTTTCAGTGGGCAGCTGCGCCAAGCTAGTATATGAACTCAGATAGGAAACATGGCATTCTATTGCCCTGTAATTGGCCTTACCTACTTCACTTAGGATACAAAATTAATTGTCAGTACAAGTGAAGTGCTTCTGGTATAAAGCAGTGGCTAAGAAATTCAGCTCTTTCTGTCCTTGAAGGTAATGATCTCTACTGAACTTTGAACTGATAACTTTTAATCTTATCTTTAGCTACTCTTAACAGCTAGCTCTGCAGTAGCTATTGAAAACACACAGCTGTAACAGAAGACTGGTAACTTCTGTTCATGTGGTGTCAAAACGTATACCTCCTGTTTGATAATAAACATTGACCTGTCTCTCTACATGTAAGCAAAGCTTAGTTTTGGATTTGTACTCAGCTCCAATGTTCTGGAAAAAACTATTTGCCTTTGCCAATTATTTTCATCAACCACACAGCAGTTAAGAACCACAGCAAAGTGACTTCTTTATAATTTACAAAGGACAATGAGAAGAAAGAAGGAATTCATGAATCATTCTTTTATGGCAGGCAATAGAAGTGACAAAAGGAGATACTCAAGAGCTAGAGTTAGGGTTCTAAATTCACATTTATGCTTTGTGTGTTTGTTGAAAATGCCTACTTCAGAAACATGTGTTTAATGCTTAAACTGTGTGCTTTTTAAAATCTTGATATGTGACATGAACTGTGTTAGCTATAAAAAAAAATAGATGCATTTTTGTAATAGAAGAAAACATACAGAACCCATTTATTCCTAATGTTTAGTCTAACTTATGCCATGCACTTGCTAGCATGTACCTCTGCCCCTCAACACTCCCTTTTGTTAACTAGCCTGAAATGCCGGTTTTCAATTCCATCTTCCCCCTCTGCTTCCTCATTTTGGCTTCCATATTTTTCTCTATAGAAGTTAAGCTCCCTTTCTCTTTCAAAATAGTGTATGATTTAGCTTCCAGCTACTACTGTTTCCTTCCAAGCCTGCAAAGCAATCACTGAAGAATTATAAAGCTAGTTCCAAATCACCAGGAATAAAACCAAAATGCTTATCTGACATTATTCCTCATTTTTGCTTCCATTCCTTGTCAAATACATCTTTTCTATCCTAAAAGAACTCTGTCCTATTTTAAAACAAAATTAAGCTGTTTCAGTCACTCTGTTCCATGGGTGCCAAGAGAAGCAGGAAACCTGAGACTCGAGCTTTTCATGCTTCTTCCATCTTACCTTACAATTCTCTAGTCCCTGTGTTCTCCCAGACTATTACTTGTAGTAATTTTTTGCTTCCACTCCACTTATAATTTTCTCTAGAAGTTTCCCACAGCTACTGGTATTAGTTCAGTTCTCACAGTAGGGCTGATGGCAGTGTTCGTACAGCCAACATTAGGCAGCTGTTGCTTAAAAGAAAAATCAAACCAAAACAACAGCACCAGCAAGCGCTGAACATAAGCTACCATCCACCCAATGGCATGGGCTGCACTGGCAGTAACAACTGCAGGAAACATTACCAGGAAATTGTTCAGCAAAGCACGGCAGGCTCTGACATACTACAAAAGAGCTGGGACTGATTCTTCTTTCCCACCTTCAACATCTCCTTCCACATTTCCCTACATATCTGAGAGACACTGGCAAGTCTTACTCGAGTAACACATCAAATATAGAGTGAAGGTGTTAGATCATATGACTCAGTCTTCAGTTTTAACCATTCAATCATCCTTTTAAAAAAAGAAAATGTCTAAGCAGAAAGACATCAGAACTGAGCCCTGAGGGACCGTGGCAGCTTAATCAGTCTTCGCCTTCACCTGTCTGTAACAGAGTCCATTCCAAATTTGTCCTGGAACTGGCCTTTCCACCTCTGAATCTTGAGCCCAACTCTACTTTGAATCATCTTTCACACATTGCTCTGAGGCAAGTCCTACACCCTGCAGTGAAACTAGAATCCAAGGCAGATTACCATATATATGTGACAAAAGATGGGAGGAAGATACATCATCCAGGGTAGCTTTCAGTGGCCACTTCTGAACTGGGCACTAGACAATCTAACACAATTTCTTCCATAACCATTACCTGGAAGCACTTACCTGCCAGGTAACCAGCAGTTACAGTTAAGATGAATACTGGACTGAAGACCAGATCTTAAATGACAGCAGAACTGCGTAAATCAGCACATGATTTTCTTTTTATTATTCTTAAAAGACCTAGCACTTTAAACGAAGTCCAGGCTGAAAATAGTTTTTTGTGAATGTTGTTTTGTGGGCAACTTTACTGGTGTGAAAATGTAATTATGATGATGATGATGAAGAAGAATTAGGAAACACCAAAAGAAAAATGAGACCCTCATATATTGCATTTGGAATTTCCTAATCAGAAAACCCTTGCAGCTCGTTCTTCCTGGCAGTCAGGGTAATACATCTCTATTTCACACAGCCCAAGAACACATTAAATGATCAACAGTAATTTGGTAGAGGGACTGTGTCTTTCGGATTTTAACACCTCAAATAATTTATCTCTATTGCTTAGTTTAAATAAATTACTTGTAATAAATAGCAGGAAATCAAAAGTATAACTTTTACTCTTACTATTTGCCCAGTATCATGAATGCTACTGAAGGAGATAGCAAAGATTTTTATATTGTGGCGATTTTATAATTTTCATGTTGTGAAGCTCCATTGCTAGAATCTACAGAGAGAAACTTTTTTATAAAGAAGGTAAGGATACAAAACATCCACAGGCAGTCTATGATCCCATAGTTTTTGGCACCACAAATATACTATTTAGTCTATTGATCTACTGCAAAAAACAAATGTCAAAATACATTTAAACTCAGTTTAGAGTACAAAATCCTACTTATGATTGAAGGGGTTAAAAACCAAGTACTGTAATATTTTATTATCTTTAGAAACAAAGAATCAGCTGAAAGACAGATTTTTTTGCTCTTCTTTGTGATATTTGTAATAGAACTTCACTCCCTTCTTGAATATCCTTCAAAAAGGCTACTGAAACACCACCAATTACACAATTCAACAGCTGTCTAGAAATGAAACACCAGCATGGACAAGAAAGGTGAGATACTAGCAGGTTCCACATTGGTTTTCCTTTGTTGAGGGTTTGGGGCTTTTTGTCTTTTTTTTTTTTTAATACTCTGAACTACAATATTGCTACAATAAAGCTTTTTGCAAAACTTTGTAACAGTGAAAAACAAACTTACTGAACAACAGCTGGTGTGTTTAAAGACAGGAAAGTCTGTTTATGAACTGCTTCAGTGTAGGTAATAAATTCAATAGTTAGAAGCACCCTAAAAATCACTAGCATCCTCCTCCATCTGCAAACACGGAAGTTCATGAAGATCTTCTAGTCTGCTTACATTTTTTGTGCAGAATTACAAACCAGTTTGGTTCCATCATCTATCAGATAGCTGATCCAAAGAGACTCTCAATATCCCCCAAGTCTGATAAAAATCCCTAACTGGAATCTGAATGTGGGATTCAAGATGTTCAAAAAGATAAATTATCTTTTTGTGTGAAATACTACTTCTGTTGAAGCAGTCAATGCCAATTTTTACTCTTTCTTTCCAGAAAGAAAAAAAGTGGCTTCTCAGTCATGTACCAATTCTCACTCACCCCATTGTGTCTTCCTTTATCAAGGGGTGGTAAATGCTGCTCTTTACTAAGCTCAGTGACAAGAGCAACATGAACTACAGAGATCAAGAAGGAACCACTCAAATCAGAACTGTGCATCCAACGGCCATGCAGTGCTAGTTTCTTCATTTTCACTGCCTCTCTCATACCTCACATACTTCCAACAGAGAAGCGGCTTGAAGAAACACACTAAATGAGAGCACTCATTTCCATTCTGCACAGGAAAAGCTGAACAATTTACCCTGAATGAAAGACTAGAGAAATGCAGAAGTTGTTAAATCAATTTCATCCCCTTCATTTACCACTAACTTTTTGAAACTGTGCGTCGTAACAAGTGTTTACTGAAAATATGTTCAGTGAATAAATACTCCAGACTGACCTAGTCACTCAGTGGATTATTGCTTCTCCCATATCTTAGTTAGAACACATTTTGGTTTAAGCTAAAATATTGAAGAACCTGGGGAAAAAAAGCAATACTTATTTTTTAGTTGATTTGAATAATGAATTATCAAAAGACGTGTTTGAAAATACCATCTGAAAAGAAACCAATCCCCCATCAAAAAAAACAGGCAAAACAAAACACAAACCAGCAAATACATTATCCTAAAAGCTAGATCAAACAGAAACCACTTTATCATTTCACAGAATTTGAAAAACTGATAGTATCAAATACTAAAAAACACCTACTCCTAGCAATAAAATTAGATTTCCAACAATAAGCAAAAACTTAAAGAGACTCTTGAACCAAAAAGGCACTTTCTTCACTGACAGTTAGCAATCACTGTTCATCCAACTGAGTAACACAACGAGAACGCCGCTCTGTTACACTCACTCGCCTCACAAGCTCCCAGTCAGGCACAGCTAGGATTACCAACACAGGCCTAAATGCAGGAAGGGATAAGTGGAGATTTAGTCCAGAGAAGTTCTGGACAAACAGTAATTGGTATAGAATTTTTAGTCCTAATGAAGGGAAATATAGATGACATTCAACATGCAGTTCTGCTATGCTCAACTCAATAGTTCTTTAGTAGTGACCACTGATGAAATCATGTGCACAACACCACACACGGTAAAAATCGTATTTGCATTATTTTAGGAAAAAATGACAGGCACCTCACATATTAACCCTAGGAGCATTTCAAAACAAAGAATAAAACACCAAAACAGAAAAAAACAAATAAAAATAAACCACCCACAACTGTTACCAGTCGTTTAACAGCCATTCAACATCACAAGCTTCCCTCTGGAATGATGACCTTTGCTGTTCAAAGCAAAGTATGATGCACTTAAGATGTAAAGTAATAAAGTAATAAACAGAGAGAAAAGATACACAATGGAAAGAAAAATCACATGATTAACAGCAGAGATGGGTTACTGAAAGATAAGCCATATATATTGACCTGTACATTTATTATTGCTAGTGAATTCATAACATTTTGACAGTGTTACAATAGGTCAAGAATGCAAAGATACCAATCTCAAACATTTTGCAATAGTAAGTGCAATTGTAAATCTACTGAAAAGAATCAACCCTTGCCTTGTTAGCACCATCATGCAACAGAACTGTGCCTCAAGATTCACCTCCGAACTTATCTACTAAAGGTGGGAGCTGGACTCAATGATCCTTATGGGTCCTTTCCAACTTGAGATACTTTATGATTCTATGATACTTCCTTTTAAAAAGTGCTTTACATTTCAAAATATTACAGATAAGTTGTTCTGTGACAACAGCTTGAAGAATTTGGCACTCTAAGGCCACAAGTTTGTTCAGTTTGGGATTTTTCCTTACTAGTTTTAAACAAGCTCACTTATACAACTGATTTTTAAATCCCATCACATATCATAACTATAAAATTCTATCATATCCTGAGACAAATCTGCACTGGTATATTTAAAAGGCAGAATTTATTGCACTGGCTGTTATCCAATTAGCAAGACAAAGAGCAAGTTCCCCTTGCTAACTCATCTAAAAGCATCATGTCATCTGCATATGTCTGTTCATTATCAAACCTTTTTTTCAGATGAGTAATAAAAATATTTATTACCACCAATCTTTTCCCAGAAATATCACCTCAGCACGCTTTCCTGCTGCCAGTTAATTTACTGATTTATCCAGGGGGTTGTTTTATTTTTTAAAGTTTCTTGACATCTCTTAAGTCGTCACTTCTACAATCTAAAAAGATCTGGAAGCAACTCAACAAATGACTTGATGGAGTCATACGCAAAGAAACAGCTTTGTTTATCTGCAGTGGCCTGCTTTTGCTTGCTTATTTCTTCTTCCTCTCCCTTCAAGTCCAGCAGATTTATCAATATTTCTCCAGGCTTTCTTCCAACATATTTAAATAATTTCCTAGGACTTGAGGAACTCTTCATAAACTTGGCTGTAGGTTTTTCAGCTACTATCTTGTCCCAACTTTCCATCTTTATTTTTAAATGGAAACATTTGACTTTTTCTATCCAGTTCAGTAGAGCTATTTAGATTTCCTGGACCCAGCTCCTCAACACAAAATATACTTGAATTCTGCCATTCGACTGAACATTGTCCTCCCACTTCCTTTTTGTTTAGAGACATAACATTCAAGTTCCCATTTCATCTGCCAGGTTAGGAACTCACTGATGTCAGTGAGGTTACAAAAGAAGAGACAGCCAGCAACTGGATCTTCAAAATTCTCCCCTCCTTCAACTTAGGTAGCAAGCCTTCAAAGAAGGGCAACAAATGCCTTTCAAAAGTCTGTAGGAATGAAAAATAAAGCATGGAAATATCTGCAGTCATTAAGGTTTTTTAACTGTTCTTTGGCTTTGTTTTTTTGGGGTGGAAGTGAGAGGCTGGTTTTGATACAGGAAACAAGAGAATTTTTAAAGCAAATACTTTCACTGAAAGCAAAAATAACTTCAGGCTACTCAAGATTTTGTGCTTATATTACCTAAGGCACCTAAAGGTTTTTTGTCCAGGGACAAAAAAAAAAACCCAACAAAACAAAACAAACACCAAAAAAAAAACCAAAACCACCAAACAAACAAACAAAAACCCCCACAAACCCATGATGGCCTCAAGTTCCGTCAGGGGAAGTTTAGGTTGGATATTAGGAAGAAGTTCTTTACTGAGAGGGTGGTTAGGCACTGGAATAGGCTGCCCAGGGAGGTGGTGGAGTCACTGTCCCTGGGGGTGTTCAAAAAATGGGTTGATGAGGCACTTGAGGCCATGGTCTAATGGTTAGGAATATGATGGGATAAAGGTTGGACTTGATGACCCTGGAGGTCCCTTCCAACCATAATGATTCTATGATTCTATGACTAAAAAAAAACCCAAACAATGCAAACACTACCAGAAAAAAAGACAATGAAAGTCAGCAAGTTCACAAAAACACCCAAGTTTCAAACACTTGAAAGGAACTGCAGCATTCAGACACCAGTTAGAACAGTATTTCCTACACTTTCACTCACCAAAAAGGAAAATGTAGGTGAGCTACAAATCAATTCATGACTGTTGTTCTGAAAAGTGCCCTCAATCTCAGCACTGGGTGAGCAAGATACATCTAATCAGGAGGAGGAGGAAGGGTGTACACATGTATGCACATGTGGTGTTTTTTTAAGTTTGGGGTTCTTTTTTTTTTAGAAGTAGAAAATCAGAAACCGATATTAAGCTGTCTTTAGACTGAAAAAGTATCTGATGTAGTGATTTAACCTTCTAATTCAGTTTTTACTTGACACAAACCTGGAAAATAAGGTATTTTTAAACATAGTTATATAGGAGAAAAATTCCTTCTAATAGTGACGGGCAACACCTCCTCTTTGTGAGGAAATCACCACTACAGAGAGATGGAGCCACTTCAGACCACTAACCAGTTTAAGGTTCTACCATAACCCTCAGGGAACCTCACCAACATTTAAGAGCCTCTCAGAACATACTACACATTATATCAGATCTTTCCTCAAGAGCCAGGCAACGCACTGCCTAAAGGATATTTCCCAGCAACACAGGTGTCCAGGAATTGAAAGAAGAAAGCGTCATCATGAACACTGGTACCTCTCTCAGACAGAAGCATCTTGCTATCACTTAAATTCTCCCTTCCACAGAATCCAGGAGATCTAGACGTAAGAGTTCTAGTCTTGAACCTGAACTACTTTTTCTTCTTTCAAAATTGAACTTAAGCAACTAGTTTCTTACCAGTCACAAAACAAGGAAAAAGTTCTGAAAATGCACGTTACAGGTCTGAATCCAGGGAACACTTTCTTAATTAATTTAGGCTTCTTTCGCCATAGCTTCTTTTACTCCTGATTCATTATTAGCTTGAAAATTCATACATGTAATGCCTCTAAGGTTCCAATTCTGTTACCCAGGCTAAGAAACTTTCTTTCCCTCCAAGAAAACTCCAACAATATAGCTTACTTCTATAATAAAATATTTTCTCTTCTTCCCACAGTATTTTCTGCAGTTTCTGAGAAAATGAGGCAGTGATTACATCCAGAAACATATTACCATTTTCTGGGACATGAAGTGGAAAAACTGCATTTGCCATTATATTTACTAATCAAAGAGTCAAGGAGTAACTTATATTTGTGAGAAAAAGCTGTAATATACTTGCTGGACATGAAATGTGAAACCTCTGCCATAACCACACACAGTAGTAATGACAGAAGGCATCCAAGAAATATGCAGTAGTTCTTTATTCAGGATACTTCGGAACTCCAGCAGTGGTACTGTGTTCAGTTTTAGGCATTGCATTTTCAGAGATGTGAACCAACTGAAGATGGTTCAAAAGAGAGCAACTATAATGCTTACAGTACTTAAAAAACACAATCTGCAAGGAAAGAATGAATGAATTAGGACTGCTTAGTCTAAACAGGTGACTATTGTGAGAAAGATGATGACAGTCTCCAACATGTGTAAATGCCACTTCAAAGGTAAAGAAAATACTATTTTCTTCAAGTGTATAAAGAACAAAAGAAGAAGAGCTAATGAGTTTAATTTCAACAAAAAATATTCAGGTTACAGTGTAGGAAAGTTTCCAATAAGCTACCTGAGAAGTTCCAGAATTTTGATTGTATTCTACCAAAAACTACAGACAAACCAGTTTCAGAATTGTATGATCAAAATTTGGGCATGCGTCTCAAAGATCTTTTCCATTACTACCACATCCATTTGCCCTGTGCTCACACAAACCCTGCAGTCTCAGAAGACATAATATTTTTCCCCATGTCTAACCCAAAAATTCAGGGGAAGAGCGCATTACACAAATATGAAAAGAAATTAAACTCCGTATGTATCCTTCACATGTTGCCCTCTCTCCCTGCAACAGCTCCCCTGCCTCTGATTTTATGTGGATTATGTAAGGATTTACCTTTAAGGATCAATACTTTCAGAGGTTACAGGTAGCACGAAAGAAAGTAGGAATTTAATCTAGTCATGTGACAACTAGAATAGAGTCCTGCTAGAAAAATAATCTACACACTGTGAATTTAACAACCTACAGTGGCTGACAGCTCACTGCTATGTCCAAAGGTGACTTTGGTAGTTAAAAAAAAAATAAAAAATCTTGTTTGGTCAGCCTAGGTACAGAAACCGAATGATCACTTTTAACAGAAGAAACATGAAACACAGAGGAAAAATGCTGACAATGTTTGATGCTTCCTACATTGCCATTTACAATGGCGACAGATGACAGCAAAAGCCATCCACCTGCACAAAGAAAAACACGACCCATTCACCCACAGTGTTCAAACTAAGAACTAGAACTAAACTGACAGATTACAATATTCCAGATATTAAATGCATACATCCCACTGAAATAACAGAAATGTCTAATTAATTATAGAAGGTTTCCTAGTCTGTGAAAGAGTATTAAGTTCTTACATCTTAAAGCTCTGTCTACCTTCAAGCAAAGAAGGAAAACTTCTGTCTCTGCCCCACTGACACCCAAGGTACTGAGAAAATACAAAACTCAACAGTGCTGCTTTCCCAGCTACCAGGTATGTACAGAGAACAGTGTTACTGTTCTTGCCTAGCTAGTATTTCCAATATTCTCCTGAATAGCTTCATAAAAAAATACCACCTAGATTGTAGCCCCTTAATTTCATTGCTAGATTACTGTAAAAGTTATCTACATCCTTTCCTGTATGGAAATGTAGTTGCTAGAGCAAATCTAACCTTTTTTTCTACTCCATAGGCCATGATGCATACACAAGCAGTGGGAAGCATCACAACGTAAAATCTGGATATTTGAATGACCCAAATGAAAAGGGAAATATAACCAAGGCACAGTATTACTTACACAATGAAACTAGTCTTACATTTTAAAAAATAACTCCCCTTTAAAATCAAAGTGAATAATACAACTACCAGACCAAAGTCAGAGTTAAAATTCAAATATACTGATACAGTTCACTGGAACTGATACTTCAGTTCTTTATGGCACTTCGTTATCTCAGTAGGTGCAACCATTGCTCTCGGAAACAGGAAGCAAAAAATATGAACTACATAATGGCATTATAAACTAATCCTACCAAATGACAGAGGTAAAACAATATACCAAATTCTGGACAGGCTAGGTAGACCAAAAAGAAATCATCTTTCTGAAATGGTATTATGTCTGATGAAACTGGATTTGGTAATGATTGATCATGATTTAATAACCGGCACAATTTACATTCTAAGGAGGATTTTTCCAGAGAGGAAAATGTTCCAAAGAGAAAACGTATAGACAAAATTCAAATGCCAATTATTTTTTTTAAAAAGACAGTAAAAAGGTAAAATGAACTGTGAGCCAAAGTTGGCTCCTGTATCTTCAGTTTTATTTATCAAACTGAAAAATCTCTCCAACTTTCTATTTTCCTGTATAAGACCAAAACTATGAGATTTTCTGTTTATATTACAATTACACTAATTCAATGCAGGACACTTGCTTTTTACTGAGTCCAGATGACATTAGTAAGCTCAACATAGGCCAATTAGGTTTTTTTTAAAAAAAAAAAAAAAAGAAAAAGGAGGGGCTGATTGCCTCTGGGTAGGTCATACAGTGGCTACAGACACAATTGCCTGAATTACATTTTGACTAACATCAAACACAGAACTGAAACCAAGAACTACCCTTTTTTTCAGCATGCCTTCTAGATTTCCCACCTTGAAATGTACTAATTTAAAAGCCATCTCTTTCCTATCCTGAGGTGATAGATATTAACAGACTCACCAGAAGTTTTTGTTGTTTCCTCTTTCTCCACTCAATTTAAAAAAACCTCACATTTTTAATATTCTAAAAAGTACAAACAATGTAGTTTCCATTTTATTTTTAATATCCCCAGTGGCTAACTAACCTTTTCAAGCCTGCTCATTTGAACTCACCACAGTAAAAAAGAAAAACATAGCACTGAGTATTTAGGGAACACTAAAAATAATAATGGTCTCAGCCTCTTCCATTTCTACAATAACATTTGTATTCCTAAATCAACCTGAACTGCCATGTAATTAGCCATACAATAACCTTTACTGATAATGTAGAGAAACTAATTCCAGAGGGTTAGAAAAATCTTCAAGCTTATCTCCAAGCAAAGAAACAATATGTCTTTGTTAATGTCTTAGTCATGACCAAGGGCTGAAACTTTTCTGACAAAAACACCAGCTATAAAATGATAATTAAAATCTATGCTACTAAATAAAATATGTTTAGACTTGGTATAACTGACTGCAGATCTGTCAATGGTATTCTTTCCAACTGTGTCTGGTTTCAACAGTTTGGTTTTTCGTTTGGTTTTTTTTTTCCAGAAGTTTTCCACCTCTGAAACAGTAGTATCAACTGCTAAAGTAAAACGTAATATGCATTGTAAAATAGTAGCCCAGTTAGTTGTTTATTCTATAACATACTAATTTATGCAAGTTAGTTATTATTTGTATAATTTCAAGGTTTTGTACCCATCTCTACTTCCTCCCAACATGATGTGCTCAGCTTTTAACAAACTTCACCCAATACAGGAAACAGGAGCGCAACACAACACATGCTAATTAGATGTCATTATGCTAATTATGCTAATAGTATCTAATGCTAATTAGATGTCCTTCCTCCAGACTTGATCATCATCATGACACATAAGTTATGCAGATAAACTGCTTAGTTGCACGTGTATGATATCACTCTACAGGATCAAGGACACAGACAATATATTTCTTCATGAAATTCATAAGAAAAATCATAGCATAAGATGTAACATTTTGAGGACAGAAAGATATAAAGACACTGAGATAAAAGATCCACAGTAGTGTAAATTGGCCTTATATCTATGTTTCTTTGCTTAAACCAAGTTTTAAACAAACCTGAAGGGAGAATGTAAAACAACCAACCAAACAAAAAAAAAAAACCCAAACCAAAAAAATCCAGAATATTTTACTGCAACGCTGACAGAAGTTTCTAGGTTTTGGCTCCAATCTGAGTTCTGTGTTGTACTGCCCTGTCCAAACACTGATTAATCCAATTTCTAAATTTTGTTAGGGTCTGATTTAACCTATTGCATTTTGTTCCATTCAAAGACGTGTATCCTACCTTCTCATAACAACTGACACTGCAGAGAAGAAAACACAGTTAAAAGCAAAGCCCTGTTACTGCAGGTAACAAGACAGATTAGGGAACAAAAATTTACAGCCTGTATTATTGGAAAAAATACAGTTTAGCAATGTGGCTGTTGCAATCACTCAAGTATGCAAACAATATAGCAATGGTTGAAGCAGTGACTAGAAATGCTGATATCATATAAATGGGCCATATCATACCCTTAATTCCTAGCAGCTTGTCCCCAGTGTATACAGAAAGACCTCAAGGCAGAAGCAGGGAAGGAGTTTTGAATACAAAGGTTCTTCAAGACGTGGCAGCCATATACAGTTACAAGTAAGTGGACTTTGCTCTCCTTCAACAGGTACGTTAGCATTCATACTTTTGGCTCTTCTAGCAGTATAATAATTCACTGAGTAAACTACACAGCTGACATGAAACGCATCTCAAAGAGCATCCTATCAAGACTGATCTCACTTAAACAGCCTTCAAATGGCACAGTACTTTACAGCACATGTATGGAACTACAAAGCGAAGGCTTTGCTGATCTGAGAAAGGCACACTTTGAAAACGCTGAAGATCTCGCCTCTCTCTCTTGCTCTATTTGTATATATTCATTTCACTCAAGCAGCTTCACAGAAATTCCTCTATCCAACATGATGGTCCTCAGCTTGTGATAATAGTATCTAAAGAGCTCCCTACAGCAGAGACAATAGAGGCGAGAGACATTCATAAGCAAATATAACAATAAAGCATGCCTGGCATCTATAGTGTTACCTGAGGGATGCATGCTGTTTTGAAAAACAGGTATCAGCTGGTTAGCTTCCCAATATAAGAAAATAATAACCTAATCCCAGTAACAGTCTGCACAAAGAGTCACAAAATCCATCAAACTGCTCCGTTCCTTTGCAGATCCAAGACCAACAAAAAGGAAGACTCTATTGGAAGGTGCAGATTGAAGTAAATGACTACAGACTTGAAAGAATTTCTGAGTGATACCACACAGACACAGAATCACAGAATGGTTGAGATCGAAAGGCACCTCTGGAAGTCTTGTCCAACCCCCCTCGCTCCAGCAGGGCCATCTAGAGGCAAGCACCCAGGACCATGTCCAGACAGCTTTTGAATACCTCAGGTATCCTCCAGCACAATTCCGAGCTGAATAGGGCTCCCAGCACTCAAATGCAGCATGACTGAACAAAAACAGTACCTCGTGGAAGACAATAAATGGAGAAGTACCACAACTGATAAAAATCCTAAAGAAAAGGCTTGACATGGAATAGGGAGATTTGTTACTTCCTGTGAATTTCCAAGGCAAAAGCCCTCCTTTGGAAGTCCTCCATCCCAAAGGATAAGATTTGAAACATTCTCCCAGATCCAAATTTTTCTGAAAACTGTCAGAGGCTACTCCTGAGAAATATTACACTACTGCATATACCTGGGGTGAAAAGATAAAGATTGAGCATAATGAACAAACAGCTTCATAGGGACTTGAACTTCCATTGACATCTGGCATCTTTCCTTTGTCAGTGTTCCTCAGGAGACTGACCTTCATCTGAAAGAAAGTAATCCCAGAAGATTGCTCCTCTTGGTCATATGTACATACAATGTCTTCAGGCCACAGAGGAGCTCTGATGTCAAAAATTTCTAGTGTGAATGATGAGAGGTGGATGCAGTGTCATCTTGTTGGAAAAGAATGAAGACTGAAGCTTTACCAGGCAACCTGAGTCTCAGAGATATTGTCACAGTTAGTTATGAGCTAACACAATGTGGATGCGAATTCCAGACATACAGTCCATTCATTCAAACCAAAGCAATATGCTAATATAAAATAGGGCCAACAATAAGACTTTGCATTAAGAGTGTTGTGACTGTATCTACAAACTCTACATCTCTTGTTTTTCTGGAACAGTCTTTCCTCTATTGCTGTATTTAGAGCTGGTGTCTTCCCTCTGCAACCCTACACATTTAGCCTAATACTAGAATGCAAAGTGCACCCAAATCTATTTCAAATCAAAAATGAGAGCAGCTGAATTGGAGGACAGCAAGAGCTGGAAAGCTGCTGAAGACTACTGGCTCAAACTTCTGGTCAAGAAAGGCTGGGCACTCTGCCTAAAGACATGGCACTCAGCCTGAAAGCACTGAGCGCAAATGATAAAGCAAGGGATTCCCTAGAACACGGCAAGACCAGACAGCACAGAGGATGATATACCTTGATTATTCCTCCTGCAGTTTTTCTTGGCTCCTGTCGAGGAGCTACATGGGGTGATGTTCTGAAGCAATTACTCAAAAACAGCATAGCATATGCAAGAGGGACTTTCCTGTGGCATAGCCCCAGGCACTGCATAACCAAGGCCTCCAACAAGCCCAGTGTCCAGTGAATTATCTTCTTTGTCCATAAATTAATATGTCCACTGAAGAAGGGAATAAGCCTTCATAAGTTAAAGGGAACATAAAAACATAGCTAGGAATGCCATGAAGATGATTAAACAAGCTCTATATATCCAGCTGGAACAGGGCATCATTTGCAAATATAATTAAAGAACTTATCTGTGTGTGTAAGCGTGTACATATATGGAGTTATTTGAGAGATATATCCATATATATATACCCTTGTACATAAAAAACTAACTCTATATACACACACACTCTAGTTCTTTGATTATAAATATTGAGAGATATAATATGGATTTTATATATGCACATACATATCTCTCAAAGAGCTAAGTCCATATATATAAAATATCAGTAAAAATAAAAATTCATTGTTTTCTTCACCTTCACTTAATGGAGGTGGGTTTCCACACATTTGGAAGTAGCTTGTAATCACGGGAAAGAAATTGTGAAGAATACAATGCTCATTTTTGTCTGAAAATCATGAAGCTCCTAACTATCTTCTGGAGCAAGTTTTTTTTAATACATTCCTCTGCCTCTGAACAAGATTTGCATCTATTTCCCTATCAAGACTGTATCAGAGATGAAGCATAACTCTAAAGTACATGAGCACAAGGCATAGCAATTAAGGAAGGGCGAGTTCTTACAATGTATCAGTTACAACCCATTAGCTACTACACGCACACCCTGTCCTCACAGCCACTGGTTTTCTCCTTAGGAAGATGGCATGCTAAGACAACAAAATACAGGTGAAACAAGTGCTACCGAAAAACCTGAAAGCAGAGGTTCCATCAGCAAAGAGAGCGCCATTGCTGAGCTCTCAGCTTCACTAAAGCTCCTAACACACTTCAGCTAAACAAGTAATAAAAATTACGAAATTAGAGTCTAATATGCAAAATTCACATATATGAAGACCAAAAAACATAATTCAAACAAATCCCCACATGCAATTTTGATAGATGTGGAGAAAGAGCAGCTGTGCGAAACTTCACCCCTCTGGCTTTACTTACCTTTTCTCTCCTGTCTGATGGACAGTTCCCCTTTGCCTAGCCGAAGCATCAGTGATAAGAGAGGAGATGAAAGAGAGGAAAATTCATGTGGAAACCAGGGAAAAAGACAACAATTCTGAGCAGGTTTTGCCTGACCCTAACAGCACAGACTGAGCATCAAAGCTTCGCCTTAATTTATGGTGGAGGACCAACGAATGATTTGCCTGGGTTTCCATGAAGAACAGCATCCAAAACAAAACCATTATGCCTTACCTTTGCATGCCACCAGCATTAGATTTCTCAGCCATTTGGACTTAACACCCCATACATATAAATGACACTCTCAAGAAAGGAAAAGCCACCTTTGATTGACTATCATTGGAATGGTTATTTGAAACCAGTAATCACGCAATTCTTTCAAATTCTCATCATATTACCAATATTTTATTGGAAACAGATGTTAGCAGCACAACTTAGTCAGAATTATTGGACAACATTTCTTTCAATTTCATAACAAATTAGGCAATGCTTAGTTGATGCATCTGAAAAAAGTTACAGAATCGCAAGCCCTAAGGCACAAGATTGGGTGTCATAATTTAAACCATCACCAAGCTGAAATGCAAAGTTATTAGAAAGGTAACGTTTTATTCTGTAGAACAAATTTCTCCTGTAGATGACAATCTGTATTTGTTAATAAATCCTGAAGTCTCAACGGCAACCAAAAGCTACCATTTCAATCTCAAAAGCCTAGTAGAATTCTTACAAACACAACACTAATATTCCCTGAATGCTTACAAATAAGTACTGAAACACAAATAATTAAATAAATTTTAATATATTTATTAAATGTCTTCTTGGGCATAGCAAACATGAAGTGATAAGAGTTTTTTGATTCGTAACACAAAACAAAAAAAGAAGCTAGTGAAGGGAATAATGCAGAATTCACATCACCTTGTAAGTCTACTGCAGCAGTTGAGCCCAGGTAACAATCCTCCAGCTGTCTTTAGCTCCAGATTTGGTGTTCTGGCCCCTAGTAATCCAGTTTACTGCCTCTAAAGTCACTCTGCAAGGCTATTTATATAAACATAACTGACACGGAAACTGAAAAAAGTGGAGACTTTTGTCAATCACTGAAATTGTGAAGTGTGAAATTGCTTATTTCACTAACATGCAATGAGAGAGCCTTTTGATCAAAGTAATGTTATAAAAGGCAAGGTAGTGAGGTGGATCAAGAACTGGTTAAAGGGAAGAAGTCAGAGAGTTGTAGTCAATGGGACAGGATCTAGTTGGAGGTCAGTAACTAGTGGAGTCCCTCAGGGGTCGGTACTGGGACCGGTGTTGTTCAATATCTTCATCAACGACCTGGATGAGGGTACAGAATGTATCCTCAGCAAGTTTGCTGATGACACTAAACTGGGAGGAGTGGCTGACACACCAGAAGGTTGTGCTGCCATTCAAAGAGACCTTGATAGGCTGGAGAGTTGGGCGGGGAGAAACTTAATGAAATTCAACAAGGGCAAGTGCAGAGTTTTGCATCTGGGGAAGAACAACACCAGGCACCAGTACAGGCTGGGGGCTGACCTGCTGGAGAGCAGTGTAGGAGAAAGGGACCTGGGGGTCCTGGTGGACAGGAGGATGACCATGAGCCAGCAAT
>VZRW01001489.1:208072-253180 GCA_013398125.1 Aegotheles bennettii
CAGGAGGATGGAGCAAAGCTTTTTACAGTGACGACCAATGATAGGACAAGGGGCAATGGATGCAAACTGAAGCATAGGAGGTTCCATGTGAATATCAGGAGAAACTTTTTCACTGTGCGAGTGACGGAGCACTGGAACAGGCTGCCCAGAGAGGTTGTGGAGTCTCCTTCTCTGGAGACATTCAAAACCCGCCTGGATGCGTTCCTGTGTGATGTACTCTAGGTGACCCTGCTCTGGCAGGGGGGTTGGACTAGATGATCTTTCAAGGTCCCTTCCAACACTAGAATTCTGTGATTCTGTGAACTATTACTTTGCCAGGGTTGCCAGTCTCCATCTAGTCACCATGTGTCTTCTGATAACTGTTGTGAGTTAACTGTGTTACAAACATCATTATGACATTCACTGTAGACCTTTTTCTTCCATTAACAGTAAAGGTTAATTTCATGAAACATAAGTTCCCTTGAGGTCTGAAAGAAAGCAGAGCCAACTTTGCTTTTATTTTCTGAATATAGTTAAGTAATCAAGGTAACATCCTAACTAGACCATTAAGCAGCAGTGGGAAAAGAATGCACTCAATGAACGAAACAATTACCCAGAGGACACACATGGCCCTTAATGGCTTACAAAAATGAACATTATACCCACTGACCTCATACGTAAGAAGATAAAGTACTGAGGGGTCAAGAACAAACTCTACAAAAGCCCAGCCAATGAGCCCCAGGAAGCCAAACTGTGCTATATCAAAATCTATACCTGTAAGGATTGTCAAGGATATGAGGTCAGAAATATGAATTCCTAATGAGTTTTTATTTTTTTATTTTTTTAAATCTGAAGTTAACACCACAGTTCAAACACAATTATTTGGAACATAGTGTTACCTTGCTCTGTAGTTATGTCAAAATATTTACAAAGGAAGACATAGTATAGAAAAGGAAACAAAAATTAAGGGGGAGACTGCTTTCATTAAAACTTTCTTTCCTATGTATCTGTACTTAACCCAAGATTAGTGTTAAAAACCCCCGGGGGCACCAAATACTTATTTCCTTTTTTTCAAATATGAGGAAATCTATTTGTATGGTACCATTTGCTGAAAGCAAAGCATGCCTAAATACAGGCCAACCTTCTTTAAATCACCTGTCAACCCCAGGTGTAAAAAAAAATAATCACAGGGATCACTTAATCTACCAACAAATCACTTTCAAGGGGCAGATGAATCAGAAATAGATATAGTTTTGATGCAAAGAGGATGCTTGTAACTGCATCGTGTTTTAGGAGGAAAACACATATACAACACACAACAAATCTAATGTGAAAGGGCAAGTCTGTTCAGACCTTCTCTTGCATAAATCAAAGTCTATGAGCAAATGTGCAAAAGCAGGTGTCATGAGAACAGCTTTTGTGAACAGCAAAAGTGTGTTAAATAATTTAAATGTTCCGCATGATTCAGAAATAAAGGGTGGGATTAAACTTGGACTACAGTAATGTATTTAATTTCCTTCTAGTTTCTTTGATGGGGCAAGGAACACCAGAGGCTTTTGATCAAAATGAGTGATACATCTGGAAAGAAATCAGAGCACTTCTTCCCAAAGTTTTCAGGCTTTTCCACCCAACTCTTTGAGTACTATAAATACAAACATGCAATTTTTCCATTCATTTGGAAGTCACTACTACTAAGAGCTCAGGCACATCAAAATAACTCAATATACAGGGTCATGCGGTATCTCTGAGACTCTAAAAATTATAATCTGTACCTCTAAAACATTTCAAGACAAACAGAAAGACAGGCTGGGAGCAGTTTCTCAACAAATCCTCCACCTGCAGACCTGTATGTTCATGTATACTAAAGTAAATTTCTTCCTCCAGAAAAAGCCTTCTTCCCGCCCACCCCAATATCAGATCAATTTTACAACACTGTTCAAAAGCCAGCTGTGTCAGCCCAGCTGACATGATACAATTGTGCTGATGTAGCAGCTTTCTACCACAGAAAAGGCAGATTACTCTTCCCATCGCATACTTCCAACTCCTCCAGTGTTTCTGACAGCATTAAACAAACTGAACTCATTATTTTGGTAGAAAATTTCCACCATCTCAAAAAAGAGAAAAAGGCGGGGAAAAACAAAACACTCTTTATCAAATCAAGTCACTATCCAACATATTTGAGAAGTCATTGTGGTCCGGTGACATTCCCACTGACTTGAAAAAGGGAAACACAAACTCCATTTTTAAAAAAGATACAAAAGACCACCCCAGGGAACCACAGGCCAGTCAGTCTCACCTCTGTGCCTGGTAAGGTCACGGGGCAGATCCTTCTGGAAACTACGCTAAGGCACATGGAAAACAAGGAGGTGATTGGTGACAGCCAACATGGCTTCACTGAGGGCAAATCGTGCCTGACAAATTTGGTGGCCTTCCATGAACGGGTTTCACAGATGGTGGATAAGGGCAGAGCAACTGATGTCATCTACCTGGACCTGTGCAAAGCATTTGACACAGTCAAATACAACATCCTTGTCTCTAATTAGAGAGGCATGGACTTGATGAATGGACCACTCAGTGGATAAGGAATTAGCTGGACGATTTCACTCAAAGAGTTCTGGTGAACAGATCAATACGCAAGTGTAGAACAGTGATGAGTGGTGTTCCTCAAGGGTTGGTACTCAGCTCTTTAACATCTTTGCCAGTGACATGGATGGTGGGATCAGGTGCACCCTCAGCAAGTTTGCCAACAACACCAAACGGTGTGGTTCAGCTGACATGCTGGAGGCAAAGGATGCCATTCAAAGGGACCTTGACAGGCTCGAGAGGTGGGCCCATGCAAACTACATGAAGTTCAACAAGGCCAAGTGAAAGGTCTTCCACACGGGTCAGGACAACCCCAAGTACAGATACTGGCTGGGTGGAGAACGGATTGAAGACAACCCTCAGGAGAAGGACTTGGGGATGTTGGTTGATGAGAACCTCAACATGAGCTGGCAGTGTGCACTTGCAGCCCAGAAAGCCAACAGCATCCTGGGCTGCATCCAAAGAAGCATGGCCAGCAGGTCAAGGGAGGTGATTCTTCCCCGCTACTCGGCTCTCGTGAGATCCCACCTGCAGTACTGTGTCCAGTTCTGGAGTCCCCAGCATAAGAAGGACATAGAGCTGTTGGAGTGAGTACAGAGGAGGACGGAGAAGACGATTTGAGGGCCAGAGCACCACTCCTATGAAGACAGGCTGAGAGAGTTGGGGTTGTTCAGCCCGGAGAAGATAAGGCTCTGGGGAGACCTTAGAGCAGCCTTCCAGTACCTAAAGGGGCTACAGGAAAGCTGGAGAGGGACTTTTGACAAGGGCATGGAGTGATAGGACAAAGGGGGAATGGTTTCAAACTAAAAGAAGGTTGATTTAGATTGGATATTAGGAGGAAATCCTTTCCTGTGAGGGTGGTGAGACACTGGCACAGGTTGCCCAGAGAAGCTGCCTTCTCTGTGGCAGTGTTGGAGGCCAGGTTGGATGGGGCTTTGAGCAACCTGGTCTAGTTGGAGGTGTCCCTGCCCTTGGAAAAGGGGGTGGAACTAGATGATCTTTATGGTCCCTTCCAAACCAAATCATTCTGTGATTCTATGAACGTGTTTAAAGTTCACCATTATTTTCTCAAGATTTTTCTGGAAGTCCTTTTTCCTCCCCCACTCCTTTCCCTCCCCTTAATTTTAGAAAGCATTGTACATTTCTCTTTATACAGCACAAATTCTGAGAATTTTTGTCTTAAGTTACAGCCATTTTGCAAGAGTTTTCAGAAGAACCCTCTGACCCTTATGACAAAGGTTGCAATTGAGGGTGTGACTGTGCCATTCTGGTATAGGTAGAATGGATGAAGTCATGGCAACATTTATATTCTGTGTTTATTAACTAAGTCTGCCAAGGACCACCGGCCAGTTGGCTCATACTGCTGTTCCACCACATAAGCATTGCTATTTGAGGCACATGCTAGATAAAACACATCCTGCATAGACATGTTTGTCAGTATTACAGTCACACTTGTGCTGTGTAGCCATTTTATGGGCATGTTAATCCATTTGATTTTTATCAAAGCTCCTTTTAGACAACACTAAAGCAGCTTTAGGAATTGTAATGCCAGATCAGAAACACTGCAATGGAATACACTCTGTCCTCCAGTAAGTAAAAAAAAAAAAAAAGGCATTTAATAGGTTAAACCTTGTAACAGCTAACTTTATGCTGAGTCAAATCTTAATCTACCCACAACTGGCACGAAGTCAACAAGCCAGCAGCAGAAATACTGCAGCGTATGCTTTAGCCACTTAGAGAAATGCACTTCTGTGCCCACACCCAGCCCAGGCACTATGAATGAATCCAGTATTAAAGGTTATGAACTGCAGTCTGAAACATCAGGTATTTTTTACATGGAGAGGTAAACATGTAAACGAGCTTAGAGGCCAGGTATGTTACTTTGGATACAGATGCACATTATGAGCTGGAGCTTCTGAGCTGAAGCCGAGTCACGTACTGCCCTGACACTGCTATCTAAGCACCTATCAGCTTTTCAATACCCACCCAGACAGATGTGCCCTTCGGCTTTTAGCCTGTCCTACTGTGCATCCAAGGCTACAGCAATAATACCTTTCTCTAGCACAGTCAGCTTACTGTGGTATTTCCAGCCTAGCAAGAACCTCCTAGCTACTTTGTACTCCATATATTTTCACACCAAGAAAAGTGGCATCACATCCAGTTGCTCCAGAGTCACCATTTGTATGTGACAATTCACATGAATGCAAGACGGATCAAATTTTAAGAAACTTTGTACTGATTTCTCTATACAATTCAGTTAATCTGACTATTCAACAACACTGTATTCATTATATCTCCTCTTTTAGTTTGTTTTAAAAGAACTTATGCATGCTCACTTTCACCCCCAAAAATCAAATGCTTACTGCTTCTGACTGTGAAAAATACATTTTGCACGAGTTAGTTGTATTATTTAGAGGAATAAAAAAAAGCAAGATCAAATAACATTCCTCCCTCTTCTGACAAAAAAAATAAAAGTATTTAAAGTGCACACACAGTTGCTCTGGAGAAACTCCTGGAGAAAAGTTAAAGGAGGACAGCATGGGCAAAGTTCACTTGTGTCTGTATGCACCCATCCAATGTAGACATGCCCTCTGTCCCGAGGTTAGAGTTCATGACTATTACATTTCTTAAGGAACATCCTGGTCGAAGCAGATTACTATTTCAACAGATACATGTCGGTTTGCCCATAAATCTTGTGCTTGCTAATGCTACCTGTTTTACATTTACCTATGTAAACATTCATAGCATGAAAAAAGCAGCAGCAGCAGCGAGAATACTGGACTGACAAATCTATTGCCAAGCCTACAGACACCATATGTACCAGGACACTGGGAAGCAATCCAGGGGCCATCATAGGTTCCCTTGAATTCCATCAGAGGTTCTTCCTAATAAAGATCCTAGTGATCCCTACAGATCACTTCATTATCTTCCAAAACTATTCTAAATTTCTGGGGGAGAACAGAAAACAAACACACTTTGAACTTCCCAGACTTTTCAGTGTTTCTGTAATTCTCACTATAAATCAGAAGTTCTCATGAGTTCCGATTTGCTCCATCAGAACATCAACTTTTTTTTTAATCATCAACAGTACAACATGGAGTTCAGGAATGTATTTTGCAGAGGAGGCTTTTGTTGGTAAAGCAGAGTTTTTCAGGTAGGCAGGTAGCAATAAGCAGTATTGCCAAGAATTATGTCCATGTTTGTTCTATGAGGAAATAACTAGGTGGATAGATGATGGTAGAGCGGTAGATGTGGTTTATCTCGATTTCAGTAAGGCATTTGACGCTGTCTCCCACAGCATCCTCGTAGATAAGCTGATAAAGTATGGGTTTGGTGATCAGGTAGTGGGGTGGATCAAGAACTGGTTGAAGGGAAGAAGTCAGAGAGTTGTGGTCAATGGGGCAGAGTCTGGTTGGAGGACTGTGACTAGTGGAGTCCCTCAGGGGTCGGTACTGGGACCGGTGTTGTTCAATATCTTCATCAACGACCTGGATGAGGGTACAGAATGTATCCTCAGCAAGTTTGCTGATGACACTAAGCTGGGAGGAGTGGCTGACACACCAGAGGGTTGTGCTGCCATTCAACGAGACCTTGATAGGCTGGAGAGTTGGGCGGGGAGAAACTTAATGAAATTCAACAAGGGCAAGTGCAGAGTTTTGCATCTGGGGAAGAACAACACCATGCACCAGTACAGGCTGGGGGCTGACCTGCTGGAGAGCAGTGTAGGAGAAAGGGACCTGGGAGTCCTGGTGGACACGAAAATGACCATGAGCCAGCAATGTGCCCTTGTGGCCAAGAAGGCAAATGGCATCCTGGGGTGCATTAGAAAGGGGGTGGTTAGTAGGTCAAGAGAGGTTCTCCTCCCCCTCTATTCTGCCTTGGTGAGGCCACATCTGGAGTATTGTGTCCAGTTCTGGGCCCCACAATTCAAGAAGGACATGGAACTGCTTGAGAGAGTCCAGCGCAGAGCCACTAAGATGATTAAGGGAGTGGAACATCTCCCTTATGAGGAAAGGCTGAGGGAGCTGGGTCTCTTTAGCTTGGAGAAAAGGAGACTGAGGGGTGACCTCATCCATGTTTACAAATATGTAAAGGGTGAGGGTCAGGACGATGGAGCCAAGCTTTTGTCAGTAATGACTAATGATAGGACAAGGGGCAATGGTTTTAAACTGGAGCATAGGAGGTTCCATGTAAATATCAGGAAAATCTTTTTCACTGTGAGAGTGACAGAGCACTGGAACAGCCTGCCCAGGGGGGTTGTGGAGTCTCCTTCTCTGGAGACATTCAAAACCCACCTGGATGCGTTCCTGTGTGATGTACTCTAGGTGACCCTGCTCTGGCAGGGGGGGTGGACTAGATGATCTTTCGAGGTCCCTTCCAACCCCTTAGATTCTGTGATTCTGTGATTCTGTTTGTTTTTCTGAAACACAAACTAGAACCTGATAATGCGTTAAGATTTGAGGTATTTGGAACGCCATGTGTATAATCTTCATAATCAATGTGAATTTTCAGACATGGTAAAGATGCACAGAAGAAAGTAGAAACCTGGAGGTAACACTTGTGTTGGCTTTATTTCTTTTGCATGGGAACTTAGATCTGGAACAAAAATTTGCATCCATACAGCTTTAAAAACAGACCACACTATCTAAAAAACTATGAACTCCTACTCTGCTTTTCTGCAGGTAGACAATACAGCTTTCAAACACCGCTTCTTCAGCCATGGGATATCAAAAGTACTTCCTATATAGTCCCAATGAATTTTTAAAATAACACAAACTGGCATTAATACAGCAAATTTTAATACAAAAATCACAAATTGCATACCCAAATAATTTCAGTTAGTTCACAAACTAACGACTGTGTATTAGAGCTTTCACAGTAAAAGAAAAGGCTGAAATGAAAAAGCCAGGCTGGTTTCATTCTTCTCTAAAACCAGGGTGGTCTACGGGCAATTTTTGATACCACTGGTGTTGCCAGGGAAACAAAATGAAAACAGGTGCCATCAAATACAAATTAAAGATTTAGTTCTATTTTAAACTACCTTAAAACAAAGTTTCCATAAACTTTTTAACTGATACTACTACAAATTTGACAATACTTTATAACAAGAAAAGGATTATAAGTTGTCTTTAGACCATCAAGTTTTAACTGAAACAAATTTAGACTGATTTGTAATCCTTCCTTTTAAATAAATTTCTTCCCTTAAATATGCATCATCCTCTTTAAAAATGACCTAGTGTACATTTTAATGCAATATAATACCAAGACAGAAACAGGGTACATACAGTCTTAATGAGCTTCCTCCATTCCAAATTTTACCTTCCTTTCAATATAACAATTTTTTAGATTTTTTACGAAGTAAACAATCAGTATAAACTTAAAAGTGTTTAAAAACTTTACGGTAAGTAGCAATAGAATCTTAATATTTTCCTCCTAATCTAAGTGCAGTTTTCTCCCACATTATTTAGATTCAAATAAATAGCCCTTCAACTAAAATCCAAGTAATTATGCTTTCTAAAAATGAAAGTGTATTAATGTGTTTCAAATTTGGCTACATAGTAGTCAAGTCACTTTAAAGCACTTCCTCCAAGTCAGCTAGCTATACTGACGGAAAACACGTCGAAGTCTAAGAAAAATGAACATAAAATTCACTTCAATAAGTAAGTGCTGATTCAAGCTTCCAAGAACGTCTTAAAATTATTTACTGAGTTCTTTTTTGGCTTAACAAGATACTAGTCACATACAAAAATCCAAACAGACATACTTCAATTAAAAGCAATATACAAATTCCCTCCTCTTCAATAAAGCTAGCTGCAGGACCTCTGAATAAAAACTGATCTTACATATTTTGTGTTAATCCTGGAACTTGATAGATGATAGAAATAAAAAGAAATAGAAGCATCTGTAGGAGATATATATATAGCTCTTCACTTAAAAGTTTTGAAATCTGTGGTATATTTTATAATATCCTGCAGCGTATTATAGAATTTTTAGTAAAAGGAGTTCTCATAAGTCTGTGCATAAACACCTTGCTGAATAATTTTCCAAGTCCATAGTGTAAGTTAAAAACAAATTGAATAAATTCAGCATACAATGATGTATACAAATGATGTAAAGGTTTTTTCAAATAATGTCTGTAAAGTTAGTTAATAAAAAAGTATTGTAACATTAAAATTGTGATTCTAGTTTTAATGCATCTTGAAGATTTGCTACCAATTGCCTATCTAATCATTTTCTTGAGATCTTCTAGTTGCAAAATATTTTTGCTTTGCACTCTGATCTATGTTTGCAGCTTTATTAATATCACAAATGAGCAGATCTATAGTGTTTTAAAGCTTGTGAATGAGTTTTTTGGTGGGGGTCTGTTTACTTTTTGTTTACACCATTTGTCCAGTGAGAAAGCAACCAGCTCAGCAGCAGAGAATAATGTTAACCTACACTGCATTAGGTTTGTGGAATACATTCCTGGCTTTACTCATATTAACAGTTCTATCAAATTATCTTTAACAACGCTTACAGATGTAGGGCAATGATCACTCAAGTCACCAAGAATCCTTCCATCAGTTTCATAGCTTCATTCAGCCTCTGGTTACTGTTCCAGCATCTTTGAAAAATAATATTCCCAGGTCAAACATTTTCCAATTAAAAAGATCTTTCAAATAAATGGGTAGTATCGTGGTACGGTCCTTTATTCAGATTAGCACTTCTGAGAATCTGAATCATACACAAAAGATTCACAGCACCTCATGAAATTAACCAAGATTAAACTTCCTTTACAGTTATTTCAGTTAAAGTTTCAAGTTAACTCACTTGTGTGTAATTACGAAATTACTGTACTGATCCACCGCTTACTTTGAAAGCGATTAATCAAAGTCAGAGAAAACCAACCATCAACTGAAGTATGTTTTAAATTTCCTATTGAGGGGTAAGTCTAAAAAGATGAACTAATTTAATTTTAATTAAATCCTCATTTAGAAGCATGAAATGTTTTTCATTTAATTCAAATTAAACTCCAGTTCCAGCCCAATTTCAAATATTCTGCGCTTCTGCTACTTTATTACACATGACAGAATAACATTTCCTTTTTGAGCACATATGCAACACACCCATCATCATTAAAAAAATACAGAATTAATACTTTTAACAGTAATAAACATATTTATTCTACTCTCAAAAATTCTAGTGATATGAAGGAGTGAAGATGCATTCTCTGAACCACATAACATTTATGCTAGCTTCCATAACCACAAATACTTTTAACTGCACTTTATTTATAACGCAACAGTTTTACTATTTGAGCTTTAAAACCATCTCTTCACTGAAGGGAAAAACAAGTTAGAGATGCAAGAAAAGAGATGAGTAGATAAGAGAAGCAATACCTACAAGGTATATATCCAGTCTTTTATGTGGTTTGTACTCTTGAGAGTCCCATAAACCAGAGAGATCTGTTAATCTTCTCTGTGGGAAGAAGGAAGTACATGCTCCTGATAAAGCAACATGGCAAGACCTCTTCAAAAAATTCCTTGGAGTATCAGGGAGAAAATTTTTATCATTTAAGTTTTGCCGGAGGACAAATGGTATTTTTCCTGTCTTGCTTTCACAACAGTATTACAAAAACTCTCCTTTCCACATGAAATGGGCTGATGTTAAGCAAATTAACCCATTGCATAGCAAGCTGTCAAGTCGTGGAAACTGGATACTGCTGTGCTAGCACATCACTTTCTAAGAGGCTCGATACATGTGACTGAACCTGGTAAAGTCAAGTAATGAATTATTGATTGCAATTTAAGAAAATGAGTGAAATATCACAGGCCTATTTCATGTTTTGCAACCAGACATCTCTAAACTTGTCTTTACAGTCTGAGGAAAACTCACTATTTCTTTTACTGTGTTTTTTGTTGGGTTTTTGTTGTGTTTTGGTTTTGGGGTTTTTTCTTTGTTTTTCTAAGCTGTGCTTGGTATATAGGATCTTTCATTAAAATTCTATGCTAGGCATGCTGAAAATGGGAAGAAATTATACTTCTATATCACAAGAGACTAGACAATACCTGGGGAGCACTTGCCTGGGTTATCTCCTCACTAATCAGAATATTCTCTTTGATCTCCTCTACAGCAAGTCCACAGAAGTGCTGGTCATAAGCAAATAAGCAAATGAAATGCTTTTGAAATTCCCTTCCTCCATGAATCCTGCAGCTATTAAATACTAAAAAAGAAGCTACTTTCGGAGGGTACTATGTAGCCGTGCCTAGCATTTCCACAAATAGAAGCCTAAGGAGGAAACCATCTGAACCCTCCTTAGATCACTCTACATACAAAAGTGAACACCAAGCACATTTTAACTAAAATCTTAAATCATAACTTTAACTTTGGATATCCATATGTATCTTGGGAAAACAAATGTCTATAGAGCAGGATCTCTGCAGCTCTATGAGCAGTTTGCTCATGAGCCACCAGTGCAACTTTGACAAAGAATGAATTTTCTGCGGGATCCCAGTTTGCACTTTAACATTTAGTTTCAATCCACTGCTAAAAATAACTCAACTGCAGTGAAAACTAATGTCAAACTGACTTAATTACCAAGTACCTGAAAACTGTCTCTTTTCACCTAGTAAAAATAACATTGTGCAATAGTTAACAGTTACATTAATTGTGTTCCAGAAAATTTATACATGTTTTTCCTCAAATTAAGTTACATATAACAAATGCATAGAAAACTTGCTTTTACATACCTAGTAAAGAATGCCGACAAAAAAAGCAACCAAGTCCAACACTTGTTACAGTTACAACTGGCATCTTAACTCACAGAAAGAGCAACTCTTCTGGTGATCAGTAGATCCAATATCAAGATACTAAGGTTCTAGCAAAGTCTATGCAAGTATCTTTTTTACGTATGCACATCAGGTATTTGCTCACAAAAAATGAAATATGCACAGATGTGCAGGTTCAAATGTACACAATTATTTATTTTAATTTGTCCAATATTTATCATCTCCCAGTTCCAGAAGCCTTGTTGAAAGCAGTCAAGTCATGGACAGGGTGTTAGGAACTAGACTGCACCTCAGCAACAACTTACCACACCAGAAGTAATTCACGTAAAGAGGTCTGTTCACACATTATAAACATTGGTCATTCAAGGCAAAAAAAAGGTAAAAATTAAAACTATTTTAAGAAAATCTATGTTTATTTTGACAAGTGAAATAAATCTTGAATGAAAAGGCATTTGGCATTTTTTGTTTTAAAGTATACTGCTTCAAGTGTCTCGTCTGGGGTTTTTTTATTCATATAAAAATCACCATACAATAATTATTCACATTTTCATCAGAGCAGGTGGACAAGCTGCTTACTGCTTTTAAGTAGCAGCATATTTAAATGAAAATGTAAAGCTTTCTTTTTTAAGAACCCTTAAATAAAGTCACACTTCCTTAGAGTTCAACCCTGAAAAGAAAGTTGTTGAACAAAACCAGAAAACTACCGAAGACACAATAGCCAGATCAGCACTGGTATTAATGTAAGTGCAAGCGTGGTTTGAACTACATAATACTACTACTTTCTCAAAGAAAAAATGCTACATATCTTATTACCATATGGAGGTGCATTTCTCACGGTGATTTATGCGGAAGGCAACTCCTTTGACATGGAATTTTTATTATTTTTCTTTTTTCCAATCTATATGGAGAACATATTTTATTTTCTGTTAGACAAATACTGCCTGGTATTAATTGTGCTATTTCTTTTTCTTGAATAAAGTTAACACCTACTTGAAATTCTGGCTGTATACAGCACCACAGAAGCAAATTTGTTACAAAGCAACATCGCCTGCAAACTGAAGGCCACTGGAAGTTTACCCCAAGAAGTTCAGCGGTATCATGGTGACAGCATTTAAAGGTAGGAGATGCACCATGTTAATAGTATCAGTGAAAGTACTTCTTGTTGCTTGCTTAGTTTCAGGTGGATCAAATTTTCTGATCCAACTCACGATATGGCCACCTAAATGCTTGCTCCAACAGAAACAAGTGATGAAAATGCATGGAAATGAGTAGGAATACCACCCCTTTGCAGCCATCACCTGCATTTAGGTCAGTTTGAAGCAAACACAAAAACTTCATTTGAAGGCTAGAGAGGTCCAAAGGTCTTTCAACAGCTTTGGGAAGCCTGCAGCAAGACACATGCTTCTCCAACTTCAGTCTCCTGCCTCAACTATATGACAACAGTGTCTTAGGTCCTGACTGTAAACATAAATTATACACAGAATCACAGAATTCTAGGGTTGGAAGGGACCTCGAAGGATCATCTAGTCCAACCCCCCTGCCAGAGCAGGGTCACCTAGAGTACATCACACAGGAATGCATCCAGGCAGGTTTTGAATGTCTCCAGTGAAGGAGACTCCACAGCCTCTCTGGGCAGCCTGTTCCAGTGCTCTGTCACTCTCACAGTGAAAAAGTTTTTCCTGATATTTACATGGAACCTCCTGTGCTCCAGTTTGCATCCATTGCCCCTTGTCCTATCATTAGTCATTACTGACAAAAGCGTGGCTCCATCGTCCTGACACTCACCCTTTACATATTTGTAAACATGGATGAGGTCACCCCTCAGTCTCCTTTTCTCCAAGCTAGAGAGACCCAGCTCCCTCAGCCTTTCCTCATAAGGGAGATGTTCCACTCCCTTGATCATCTTAGTGGCTCTGCGCTGGACTCTCTCAAGCAGTTCCATGTCCTTCTTGAACTGTGGGGCCCAGAACTGGACACAATACTCCAGATGTGGCCTCACCAAGGCAGAATAGAGGGGGAGGAGAACCTCTCTTGACCTACTAACCACCCCCTTTCTAATGCACCCCAGGATGCCATTTGCCTTCTTGGCCACAAGGGCACATTGCTGGCTCATGGTCATTTTCGTGTCCACCAGGACTCCCAGGTCCCTTTCTCCTACACTGCTCTCCAGCAGGTCAGCCCCCAGCCTGTACTGGTGCATGGTGTTGTTCTTCCCCAGATGCAAAACTCTGCACTTGCCCTTGTTGAATTTCATTAAGTTTCTCCCCGCCCAACTCTCCAGCCTATCAAGGTCTCGTTGAATGGCAGCACAACCTTCTGGTGTGTCAGCCACTCCTCCCAGTTTAGTGTCATCAGCAAACTTGCTGAGGATACATTCTGTACCCTCATCCAGGTCGTTGATGAAGATATTGAACAACACCGGTCCCAGTACCGACCCCTGAGGGACTCCACTAGTTACTGACCTCCAACTAGATTCTGTCCCATTGACTACAACTCTCTGACTTCTTCCCTTTAACCAGTTCTTGATCCACCTCACTACCTGATCACCAAAGCCCATACTTTATCAGCTTATCTACGAGGATGCTGTGGGAGACAGTGTCAAATGCTTCGCTATAATCAAGATAAACCACATCTACCGCTCTACCATCATCCATCCACCTAGTTATTTCCTCATAGAAGGCTATAAGGTTGGTCAAACATGACTTACCTTTGGTTACGTTATATCATCATTTACGTTATCATCATACATTATATCATCATACATTATATCATCATTTACTATTTACAAATTTAGAATGACTACGGCATTGTATAAGACAACACACACTAAAATCCCGTCCTCAGAAATCAGAATTTTTAAGAAAGAAGACACAATGGAAGATCCAGATGAAGGGGAAGTCAAATTGGGGTTTTTTGTTCTTTTAACTATATGCATTCCTACCACTAAAAGAACTGAATATATTAGGGTCTCACATGTTTTTTTCCAAGACTTAAGATCTATTTTAAAATAACCTTAATATGTTACATTGCTTCAAAGCACATAGGATATTTATTTGTAAGGGAACTATCATAACATAGAATGCACAACAGAAGTATTGAAGAATCATGAGCTCTTGAGAATCACAGTGAGTCCCACTTGTCATTCTTCCACAAGATTTTGAAGAGGTGGTAAAATAATAAACAGTAATGTATAATCAAAAATCTATATTTTTAATCTCTCTAAATATTAGCTCGCTCTATCTAGAAACAGCAGGCAAGATCTCAAGTTACAAATTAACAAAAAGTCTCTCAGAAAGTTCTTAAAAGGAAAAGTATTTTAGAAGTTAACTCAAACTCTTTTCTATAGATAAGCAAAAGCACTAAAATAAGAAAAACATATACTTTTACAAACCCACTCTAAATTAAAAGCCGTAAAGCTGAGATAAGATAGGTGAACTCTCAAAGAAAAGAATAGAAACTGATGAGACAAGTCCATCGGTAGAGCGAAGAAATGCAAGAATGACTATACAGAAAGATATCTGACATCACCAGAAGTGACGTCCTCCTCAATTTCTGGCACAAAAGGCATAGAGGAAACCATTCTCTCAACAACTGAAAAACTAGTCTAAGACAGCTCAACATGACACCTTCCTTCGTTCTTACAGCTTTATACAGCAGTAATCCTCACTTCAATCTCCAGTTTTAATGCAATATGCTGAGAATAAAAAAACGGGAATTGGTAGATTGTTATAAGATACATCAGGAATAAAAGGTTACTACAAGCAGATTAGTCCAGGATGGAAACGACACAGGCTAAGCAGGAGGCATGGATAATCTGGGTAAGTGCCATGGAAAAATAAATATCATGATTGGACTTAAGGCAAATGGAAGCAGTTCAAATTGGCTTCCTCCAATTCACTGCAGAACATGTGATGCCCACATGTCCATTTCCAACAAACCTCTCCATGGAGAAACAAAGGCCAACACTGTGAAGTGCTGAAAAACACATCCACCACCAGCTTCTTCCATATCACAGGAACATGAATTATTGCAGTTGCTTGATAAGCAGGAAAGAAGAGAGCTTGGCTTTTTTTTCCCTTTTTTTTTTTTTGAAGAGAGCTACCAGAATTTATTTATCTGAAGCACATCAACCCGTCAGTAAGTGTTGACCTTGCAAAGAATAGCAAATTTTATAAAAAGCAGATTGCAGTTTTGCAATTGGTCTACAAGGCTTAGTGCATGGTGGCGTCCAAAGGCAATAACTTCACTCAGCCCAACTTCCCCCGTCTATCTACATGCTCCTACAACTTCTCCACCTCAGTTCTAGCAGTTCCTGCCAGGCTAACTTTTCAGAACACCAGTTGCCTTATCCAACTCCATGTGAGGCCACAAAAATGCTAGTGTTTGCTTAACAGAAAGGTCAGGAACTGAGGTCAGGCTAAGGACAGTCTGTCTCTATAACTAGCTGCCCACACTTAGCTTAAATTGATCATAAAAATCACAGCCTTGAAGCAATAAGCGATCATGCCATTGCACGAACATAAGGAAATTTTTTTGTAAGGTGGCTCTAGATAAAGGATCTCCAAGAAACAGCCGTTCTTATGGTTTAAGATGAGCTTCATGGCAAAATCTTGTTAATCTACAGAAAATATTTCAAAAGCATGCTACCAATTTTTACCAAAAAATGCAAAGTCACAACTACTACAGCAAAACAGTGCCAATACTTATGCTTCCATCACAGACTAATTTTTTTTTTTTAAAAGAGGAATTTAGAAACAAACAGAAATAATAAAGACAGATATTGCATGAAGAGGAGACATTGAGCAAACCAGTTAATGGTTAGGATTAAATTCAGACATTGCTAGGACATAAAGACTTTACCACTACAGGACAGCATACATGCTGCAGTCAATGGGAAACACAGAATTTTTGACTTCTCAGCAAATTCCTTGCTACTTCTAGTGGCTGTATCACAACATTTTAAGGCTACCTTGAGGATGTCTGCATTTTTTCCTCCTTTAAAACTACTTGAAAACACTCCTCCTTTGAAAAAAAAAAATCAGACAAAACACAGAAATTTCATTTTTCATCATTAGCAAGAGCACAAAAGGACTCTGACATCAGATATGTTGCATTCCTTAATTCTTAAAGGTATAAAGCATTAGACTCCCTGGGCTGGCAAATGGTCTTGACCTTTGAGACTCAAACCAAGTGTGACAACTACAGGTTCTGTAGAACTCAGGTTTGCAGCAGAAACAAGTGAAATAGCATTGATGACACTTACACAGTTAAATATACTAAAACAGGAATACTTAAACAGAAAAAACCTGCTGGTTCCTGCCTCCCACCCCCATGAAATTCCATTCTGCACCCCCTACTTCTCACTCTTTCCCAGCTGAAACTAGTACAATTCTTTGCAGTAACTGGAATGTGGTTAAGCAGAGGAAGCTATGCTTGTTTGCATGGAACCTGCTATTTGGTCTCTGCCAAAACACTTGTTTAAAGTAGTCATGCAATATTTCTATTAAGCTGTAAATGTAGTTGACAAGGAAATGGCCTACTGGCAGAGCATTATCTTTGTGGCAATGCCAACCAGCCTACAGCAAAACAGTGCACATGGTAATTTCAACATGCATTCCCAAGTAACAAAATTGTGCCTTACATAAATACCACAGAACTCCAGAAACATCTAGAAAAAGCAATGAAAATTTGCCCGAGCTTTCATGCTTGCCTCTATCAATTCTGTGTCATAACTAAAACAAAGTAGGAAAGCATCTACATATGTCCAAAAGTCCTGTGAAGCTGTATCATATGACACTGGGAAAACTACAGCAACTTAAATTTGTGTATTTCTTGTTAACCACTGTAACAACTCACTAATAAACATTAAGAAAAACTGTAGGTATCAAATGTACAAGAGAGTACTAACTGCATACAAGCCCTTAAAAACAATAAGATGATTTATTAACAAGAACACATGTTCTATGCAACCCAGAATTGTTCAGTTAAATTACTTTAGCCTTTAATAGCATTCATTTGATTACAAGAATTAAACAGATTCACAAGCTTTCAAACTTAATGACCTTTGATTTATAGGCAGCTATTGTCATGTGTATAAAAATCCTCTCTGATAACGTAGTCCTCACCTTTAAAACAGCTAGTGCAACTACATATAATGATGTTAAAATGAACTCAGATGTAATTAAAACATTTTCATTAAAAGTACAACCAAAAACCCCAGCATGATAAAATACATTTAATTAGTAATCAATAGTTCTTCAAACTATTTTTAAATGTTATTTCTTCTTAAATTAAATTCCCACCACAAACAAGCTTCAGAGATACTTATTTTGTCCTCGGCTTTCATCTGAGTCTTTACAGTTTGAACAGTAACTTAAAAATAGTTACAGAGAAAAGATCCCATGCAGCAAAATTACTAAGTTTTGCTTCCAAAATTTTGTTTCTAATCGCAAAACACTCACTAGCTTTAACCGAGCTGCAAATTGCCATTAAAGTTCAGGAAACATCTCTGCTCCAAAAAGCACAGACAAACAAAATTCAAGAACCCAACAGCACTAAATACACTTAAACTCATATATGCATTACATTACAGTAATCATATATGAGCAGTACCTTCTCTTTCAACAGTGGTGGCTATCTTAATATAAGATCCTGATACACAAGGCAATGGCAAAAGAAAACTGACTAAAATAATCTAGTATGCATGTCATATTTGCAGCAAATCACAAAGATAGAAAAACACTGCTTTTAGTAATATAAAATGCCTCGTTAATACCAAATGGGCTTTAGAGCTAAACAACTCAAGAACAGAGTATTTAATCGATGGTCAGTGCAATCAATGCAGCTACGCCACAGCTCATTTCAAAAAAACAAAAGCATGACTAACAGTGGCAACAGTTATTCATAGATAAACATTGCTCCCCACAAACTTATCAAACTAATTCCTTTATAACTGCTACTTCTCATAAATTCTATTTACATTTTATTTTGCAAAAAGTAAACTAATTTGATAACATACTTTAAGAGTCAGTAACAAATAAAAGCTGACAGGGGTTACTAATATTAGTGCTCACATAAGACAATTCTGAATCCTTCTTTAGGACACCTTTAATTTAAAACTCCCTTTCAAAGGAGGACAGCCTCTTGGTTATGGAACTTTCCAAGTGCAGGTCCAGTATGGAACAGGCTCTACATGTTACCTTCAAGCACTTACTGCTTTAATTCTCTCTGAAGTGGAGATAAAAGCATTCTGAAACCTTAGAGACCTATTAAAACACAGGCAAACACAGGCAAATAGGAAGCAAGACAGGAAGTAAAAATACGTAGTCTTAAAATCTTTGTCCATAAACACACAGTTTTATGATTACAGTATAAGTTTTTTGAGAGGTTTTAGTATTTTAATACAATAAACAAGAAAACATGACCACACACACTTACCCTCATCGGATGAATATCAGCATACGGAGGCTTCCCTTCAGCCATTTCTATTGAAGTGATACCGAGGGACCAGATGTCTGCCACGCAGTTATAGCCAATCTCTTGTATTACTTCAGGAGCCATCCAAAACGGAGTTCCTATAACAGTATTACGTTTTGCCATTGTATCCTGTAATTATATTATTTATGCAATTAAAACAAAGATGCTTATTTTCAGATTCTTTTGATACTAATTCTATATTTAAAAGTTAAATTAGCCACCCAAAGGTCAAATGGTAGTGACTTCCAATTAAGATCAAACAGATTCAGCCCATCAGCCTAAAGAGGTCAAACAGGTGACAATGATCATAAACCTCAAACAAAAGTTTAGAAGTGTAACAATCAGGCACTTGGAAGTATACCAGGTTATAAAAATAAACAACAAAAACCTAAATAGCCATGCAATACATTAAATACTCCTCATGATACACAGTGTTAGCTCTGCCACTACCACTAGTCACTCCTCAGACACAAAATTCAAGGCAGAAGAAAAGGACAAAAGTAAAAGAACACTAAAGCATTTTTAAATGATCTCTCCACAGGCACTTACTGTTAACTGGCCAGCCACACCAAAATCAGCTAATTTTGCATGTCCCTCGGTATTAAGAAGGATGTTTCCAGCCTTTATATCTCTATGTATTTTTCTCATGAAGTGCAAATATTCAAGTCCTTTAAGAGTAGATTTCAGAATAGTTGCAATTTCATCTTCTGTTAGCTGCATAAAACATAAAATAATTTTCAGGTATACACAGAGTCTATATATCTGAACTATTTAAAATGCAGGTCAGATGGCAAAATATGCAAAATTCTCTAGCCCGTCAATCAAAAGTTCCTACTCTTTAGATGTTAACATCCTCCATAAAGACTGCTGCACAGTTTCTACAATATACAACTAATACATTTATCACCAAGATCGTACATATTAATTGCCAAGCTACTCATTACCTTTATCAAAACAAATGTAATGGTGGTCATCACTGGACTAGATGGCACATACCAGAACAACCTCCCTGGAAAAAGAGATAGCCCCTTCTCTCCTGTGGAAGGCTAGAGCTATTCTTCAAACATCCAGGCCCTTAAATTCTTTATATAGTTTGCCCAACAAACTAGTACAGTGCTACATTTGGAAAGAGATGACAAGAATGCCATGTTTTCTTTATTTCTGAAGTTCCTACATGCTGAAGGCCTGCTAAATCTACAATTAGTACTATCAAGCTTTTGTCCACCAGCTATTCCTAATTGCACTACTATTGTTTCTCATTGCTGGCAATTTATAAATTAGAGAGGAGGAATTAACAGCTTCTTCACAAGCACAAAAAAACCCCAAACACAACCACAAAACAAAAAGCAAGGGATAAAGGTGGACAGAAAATAGCTGAATAACTAAGTAAAAGAACGTAACAGATTCTCAGAAATGCAAGAAACTGCAAAACTGAAGATGAATACTCCAATCTGGCTGCGATACTCCCTCTTTCCCTACTTTCCCAATCCTACACAGAAATTAAATTAAAGAGCAATTCCCTTCTGTTTCAATTTTGAAAGTGCTGGTACACATCTGCACCTCCCTCAAAAAAAAACCAAACCAAAACAAAAACACCACACTAAACCCACAACAAACAAAACAAAAAAACCCCCACCACAAGCCCATAAGAAATTAAAAAAACACTCATAATCACTGTAAGCCAACAGAAAGACTCAGAAGAAAGGAAAAAAATGATTAATCAGCAAGATTATCTGCACTTCAGTTGCTCATAACAAGTTTTAATTATTTAACAAATAGAACCACTTCCCTATTCCAGCTTTTATCCAGTCTCATAAAACTTGGGCATAGAACTCAAGAGCACAGTTACACATACATTTATTTAAACAGCAGTGCCAAGCTCCAGTCCTTCCTTTCACTGCAACTTACAGCAGTAATTCCCACTTTCTGTCAGCCCTTCCACTGAACAACTGTAACTGACCCCAGTCAAAAATAAACCCATCTGCCAAATTATTTTACCAACGAATCAGTTCCCTGATTCAATTCATGGCATAGTCAACAAGGATGTAGCAGAGTACGAGCTGCTCAAATTGGCGTTGCTATCCAAATAAGTACATGTGTTGCTATACCTGAAGAGTCGCAGTGACCTTTATGAACCTTTCTCTACACAAGCAGGGTATGAAATTGATGGTGGCACTAGCTCCATGCTCCACAGCAAGCAGTTACCGCCTCTGCTGTGCATTACGCATTCCTTGCCTGCCATTTATCTCTGAGATCTTTCAGTGTTTCTATTCAGTGGCACACTGTTCAAAGCCTTTATTTGTGCCCACTTTACGCTGACTGCTATGCTGCTTCTAAGGACTGTATGCCAGGAGAACTGAAAGCCCCATTACACACAGCTCAAACAGCCTTCCTGGCATTGTATCAAGGGAGTAAAACCATCTACCTGATCTGGAGTTGAGCAAGAAGGGACTTCAAATCAACTCTAAAATAAACTGAAGTATGATCAGAAGGCTATCTGGAGAAAGAGACAATCCTCGTTACGTGAGCTAATATTTTTGTGCTGAAGTACGCTGAAATCGTGATTATCTAATGTCATGGTCTACAGGCAATCTCCACTCTGGCTATTAACAAATACTGTATCATGAACAGTTTATAAAATGCTGAATATAACACTTTCTGCCAGAGCTTTCCCAAATTTACCTCAGTTCAGAAACAACACCATGTCCTCAGTCTCCAAAGAGATGCAGGTAAACCTGAACACGCATCAAAAAATAATCCCAAGCACTAACAAATGTATAACAAGGTAGACATAAAACATAGTGTTCATTTTCATCTAGAAGCAAGTATTGTAAGCAATCATGCTTAGAAGACTCCACAGTAAAGGTCTCGCTTCAATATGCTCTGTTCCTAAGGAGGTAAATCCCTAGCTTTAGTTCTTGAAAAACGAGTTGTTAAACCACACGGAGAACTTTGGGTCAGCTCTGGAAGGAGAAGTGCTTTTGCAGCTGCATGGCAAAATCCAGCTCTCAAAAGGAGAAGGTAACAGTACACTTGTACCAGAAGACTGACAAAGAAGCTAAGAACTAAGAATCCAGCAAACCAGAAGATAGTGAGTTCTACAGTACTGCAGCCCGACACACTGCCTGGAGACCAACTGTAAAGGAGAGCTCCAGCACGGCTACGTGTTACAAAAGTAACATCAAAATACATACAGTGGTCAGAAAAGCCTATAGAAGTGAATGCCACCTATTAAAAAGTAAGCAGAGAGCATGAGTCATGTTTATCAGACCTTGATAGGCTGGAGAGTTGGGCGGGGAGAAACTTAATGAAATTCAACAAGGGCAAGTGCAGAGTTTTGCATCTGAGGAAGAACAACACCAGGCACCAGTACAGGCTGGGGGCTGACCTGCTGGAGAGCAGTGTAGGAGAAAGGGACCTGGGAGTCCTGGTGGACAGGAGCATGACCATGAGCCAGCAATGTGCCCTTGTGGCCAAGAAGGCCAATGGCATCCTGGGGTGCATTAGAAGCGGGGTGGTTAGTAGGTCGAGAGAGGTTCTCCTCCCCCTCTATTCTGCCTTGGTGAGGCCACACCTGGAGTATTGTGTCCAGTTCTGGGCCCCACAGTTCAAGAAGGACAGGGAACTGCTTGAGAGAGTCCAGCGCAGAGCCACTAAGATGATTAAGGGAGTGGAACATCTCCCTTATGAGAAAAAGCTGAGGAAGCTGGGTCTCTTTAGCTTGGAGAAAAGGAGACTGAGGGGTGACCTCATNTGAATATAAGGAGAAACTTTTTCACTGTGCGAGTGACGGAGCACTGGAACAGGCTGCCCAGAGAGGTTGTGGAGTCTCCTTCGCTGGAGACATTCAAAACCTGCCTGGATGCGTTCCTGTGTGATGTACTCTAGGTGACCCTGCTCTGGCAGGGGGGTTGGACTAGATGATCTTTCGAGGTCCCTTCCAACCCCTAGGATTCTGTGATTCTGTGATCAGGAACAGCAGAAACAGGGAAGAAGGGAGAACAGGCTTATTCTACCAGAAGTGTTCTGAGACACACCAATCCCAACTCCAGATGTCCTAGATACATTCACATATGCTTCATAAAATGTGTGTACATATATATACACACACACATATATATAAAACATCATCTATATAGTGTGATGCAGTTACTTAAGCAATTCCTGCTTATATTGTTGCTAAACACGGCCAAGTGTATGCATAATAGTACACAAAGTGTTTAGCGTTAGTATCTGATATTTAAAAGGACACAAGGAATTCCAGCTTTACTCAAGCACATTTACCTTCCCTATACAAAATTACCTTTTCAGAAAATAATGAACTGCCATATTGATCCTTACCATGAAACCACAACATGAAAAAATAGCTTAAAAAAATCTTTCAAAATAATTCCTTTCTTGATTTTTGTGCAATTTAAACTTTTTGCAGAACATTCACCATCTACGCATGCCACTGAGAGCACTTACAGAAATATGAAATTCTCAAAAAAAATACTTCTGAAGGCACAAACACCATTCAGCCGTGCCAGTTCAGCAGCTGAGCCATGCATATCCCATTTCTATCCCTACTGGACACACAAAGCATTTTTCAGAAAGTTCTAGTTATGTTGTTTCTGTAGGCCAAAATTGCCTATTGCATTTGTTTTTGCAAACATTAATGGTATTTAACTATTCTGTATGCTGCAAATAAGACAAACAGTAGCCCAGGCTGCATCAGACAAAGTGTTGCCACCAGGCGGGGGGAGGCAATCTTTCCCCTCTGCTCAGCACTGGCGAGGCCACACCTGGAGTGGTGGGTCCACTTCTGTGCTCCCCAGTACAAGAGAGACATGGGCATACTGGAGATAGTCCAACAAAGGGCCATGAAGATTAAGGGACTGGAGCACCTCTCCTCTGAACATCACAAAACACTTTTTTACTGCAATGGTAACCAAGCAGTGCTGCAGGTTGCCAAGGAAGGTTGTGGAGTCTCCCTCCTTGGAGGCATTCAGAAGTGGACATGGTCCTGAGAAGTTGGCTCTGGATGGCCCTGTTTGAGCAGGGTGTTTGGACCAGATGACCTTCAGAGGTCCCTGCAAACCTTGACCATTCTGTGATTCTGTGTTAGTATCATTTACAACTAAATTACTCTGTACAGCAGGATTAGGTGCATTTATGCCAATTTGAATAAATCAGGAGTGGTTAGTTGGTTTGTTTGGTTTAGTTGACTGGGCTACATTTCAAGCTTCTATATCACCCCGAAATCAAGGAATTCCTAAGTATTTAACTACTAAGGAATATCCAGTAAGTTAGTTGACTATCTGAACCAAAGATGTGTTCCTAAGGAGGTAAATCCCTATTAGTGGTTGAGGCCCCTGCTCACCAGAAGCTAGCCGATGTTATTCCAGTTTACAAGAAGGGCATGAAGGAAGACCCAGGAAACGACAGACCTGTTAGTCTAACCTCAGTTCCTGGACAAATTATGGAGAAGATCCGACTGGGCAATACTGAAAAACATTTAAAGAATAATGCAATCATCAGGAATCATCAACATGGGTTCACAAAGAAGAAGTCCTCTTTAACTAATTTGAGGTCCTTCTAGGCTAAGGTCACCCACCTAGTGGATGAAGGGAAGGCAGCAAATGTTGTTTTTCTGGATGTCACTGTTCCTCACAGCATCTTTCTGGAAAAACTGTCCAACTGTGAGATGAGCAGGTACACGGTGCGCTGGGTGAAGAACTGGCTGCAGGGCAGGGCTCAAAGGGTTGTAGTGAATGGGGCTACATCTGGCAATCAGTCACCAGTGGTGTTCCTCAGAGGTCAACTCTAGGGCCAGCTCTGTTCACTACATTTATCAACAATCTGGATGCTGGAGTTGAATGCATCATTAGCAAGTTTTCTGACAATACCAAACTGAGAGATGCTGTTGACTCTCTTGAAGGAAGAGAGGCCTTGCAGAGGGATCCAGATAGAATGGAGCAGTGGATAATGATTAATGGGATGAAATTCAACAAGTTCAAATGCTGGACTCAGTATCTGGGATGGAGTAATGCCAGGCACAAGTATAAATCAGGAGAGAAGTGGCTGAAGAGCAGCTCTGCAGAAAAGGATCTGGGGGTGCTGGGCAACAGCAGAATCAGTACCAGTTCAGACAGTAGGAAGCATTTCTTTACCAAGAGGGTGGTCAAACACCAGAGCAGGCTTTCTAGAGAGGTGATGAATGCCCCAAGCCTGTCAGTGTTTATGGGGCATTTGGACAATGTCCTTAATAACATGCTTGAACTTAGGTCAGGCAGTTGGAATAGATGATTGTTGTAGGTCAACTTCAAACTGAAGTATTCTGTTCTATTTTATTTTTTTCCCCTGTGATGAGCATAGCAGTTAACCCCATTTGGATTTTACAATGCATTTCATCATTCCAAACTTGTATTAAAAGGACATAGTCCTGAAGACCTAAATGCATCAGCAGCTTATGCCTTCATATACACAAGACATGAAAAAAATGTTTTATTGGGAAATATATAAAAATACAATTATATATTTTTAAACACAACAAAACACAAAATATAGTCATTTTTTACATCACATCAAGACTAGCTGGTATATAAACTAACATAAGGCTGATGTAATTTGAGGGAATAATATGGCAGATATGCTTTTTGAGCCTACCAATGATTCCTTATTGCTTCCAACAAAAGTATACAAAATCAGATCCAAAACATTCTCCAACTATTCATTTATTCACAAAATCTTACAAAACCACAAATAAACTCTCAAAATCCACATCAAAATACTTTGATTATGTCTCCTCCCTTTCTTTACCCTAAATCACAGGCCCTCCTCATAAGGACGGTTAAATGTCACTTAGACAGTGTAGTGCCTGTGTCCCTGCGAGCAACTTTCAAGTTACAAAGGAGACAGCTAAGTACAGAATCAGCCCCTAACATACCTCTTACCATCTATTTAATATCCAGTACTCTCTAGTTCTAAACAGCAGTTTGATGTTGACATACAAGTAATTCCATTGACAACTAACACACAGTACTATTATAAGAAACAAAACTGTTTAATGTTTTAATACTAGAAATATATTACATTCAGTGTTGCTATCCTGGTCTAGATGTATGGTTCTTATAGCATACTGTTTCTGACCAAGCCATATGGGTATTATGTTTACTGTTGAATCAGTTTATTTTATTCTGAGCTTTTAAACATATAGCACCATTCTTTCATCGGCATAGCATGCTCTATACCTTGCAACTTAGTATAATTTCACAGTCATTATCTTTCTACTTCATTTCCGATTTCCAGTTGTGTCAAGATTCTCATTTAAAATCCTGTGGAACATTTATCTGCTTGGTATCTTTGGCTAGTTCTAATTCTGTATGCTGTGTCCTTTTGCTGGGTTGGTGCTGCCTTCTAAACATGAGTCAGCCATGAAGCAGCTTCAAATCCTTGATCATCAAAACCAAGTGCAAGTTCTGTATTAAAATGAACGTGAATGATATAGGTGAACAACGCTACAGCCTACATACAGAATTAACCATTAAGTCAACCTTTAAAAAGGAAATTTGGAGCAAGCAGATCATAGCAAATTCACATGTTCCACATCTATTAAACCAGTTAATCCACGTATTTACATATAACTGGCTATGGATGCCACACGAGAGAGAGTTAAGGCGGCATTTATACAGTCTATCACACACTACCTAATCCATGCAGCTGTTGGGACAACTCATCTACAGGTTCTCTGCTCTCAGTCAATCATTCTTCTTCCTGAGGGCCCCACTGCAGGGATTTGGGTCAGCTGAAGTGTTTTAACTGCCTAAATCCATTCCCAGCTGCTCTTTTTGCACTAATACACACACATTAAGCCTGATGCTTCTAGGAAGTATCAGGTCACTGCATCTAAACAGTCCGATTAGGTCAAGTACACTGGGTAAGTCCACTCTCATGGCAAATAAAGACACAATGATACAACCATTCTTCCACCAGAAGCTATGAAGCTCAAACATCACTGATCTTATCATAATCACATACATCTCCTAGATTTAATTTATGTGAAAACAAGGCTGGACTAACAAAGAGGCCGAGATGCAGGAGAGGTGAGCAAATGAACAGGGGAGAAGAGATTACAGTTGCTATGGTATACTTCCTGATTGTAATGTTTGACGTGTAATTTATGAATTAAGGCAGAAAGCTTCAGGGAGAACAGAGGTACAGTAGCAGCTCTAGTCTGAAGTCAACATTAGATTCTGGTTCCTACTGCCTGCTACAAACTTTGATGAGACTACACTCTCCTGAAGCCACTTTCCTCAAGCTTCACTTTCAGACTGATTCAATCTCTGACTTTTTTTAAGCAGATCTGCATGCTCTGTATGAAGACTGTGTTCTTCAAACAAAACCACAGCCTGTATCTTGAGTGAGGTACTAAATCATGACATCTAAATTACTTACAATGATAAGGTTTGGCCTAAGACTTTCAGTAATTGCCTCAAACTAATGAAATTAATCCCTTCTGCCTCCTGTATTCTAACTAAGGGGACACCTCAATATTACAGTAATAGATGGAATAAGAACCAGCTACTATAGGAGAATTACCAGTTTTACTCAAGTATAACAATTTAGGCATAGGACCATATGAAGGAAGTGAGGCAGCAATTCTTCTTATACAGCCCAAGTCGTGCTGCACGTAAAAATCACATGGAGAATATGCCACAATAAACATAACTATGACCATTCACTGCACAGGTGATGATGTTCAGAGTTGGTATTTTTTTCAGATTTTTGTTTTTGACTACATAATCCCAGTAACACATTTCGTATAATGATTCTTGAATATAATATGCCATAGACCCCATCTTCTCCTTAAATTAGCATTTTTATATTGGATAATTCAGGACAGTGCTAACAAATCAGTCTTCTACCTGTAGTTTGAAAATTAATATAGCCTAGCAGCAACATAAAGTTATCTAAAACACATGTAGTGGCTCATATGGAAAGCTATTTCAGGAAATCTCAGGCATCTCCCATGGTCACATGCTTAACATTAGCTACCACTAATAATTACACACAGGGAGATCACGAACTGATTAGAATATGGAAGTCAGACTCCTAAGCCCTTATTCTTCAGTACCAAGTCCCAGCTTGCTAAGACATATACAAAGTACTGCTAACCAGATGGTGAGCACAACCTTGGAAATAATTCAGAACAATACAGAACCTCTTCAGCACTGCACTAAGTACAGATAACATGGGAAAATATACTTTAACTAGGATTCAGCAGCACAACATGCATTTGTCATGTCTACACACAGTAGTCATCAGCACAAATTTAGTTAGCTTGGTTCTTCAAAGTCCTTTTCTGACAAAGCACTGTGAACAAGGCCAAGAACCTCAATAGAAGTACCAACCACAGGTAATTTAAAAAAATACGGCCTTGTGCCTTTCAAACAGGACACTCTTATTTGGGTATTCACTGTTTAAAAACAACTTTAGCATTATAAAAAACCTGTTTGCCAACACATCACTTGACTCACAAACAACGCACCTGTTCACACCATCCACATTGGCCCCGACAGCATTGTCAAGGGAGACCTTGAATAAATCTGTATTAAGTGAACAAGGGTCAGTGTGGTAGTCTTCTTGATACTGCCACACAAGGGGAAAGCCTCAAGGAGAAGCATCTACAGATCATCACTTTCCAGAAGGCCTACAAACCGCAGCAAAGCATTAGTGTTTTATGAATGATGGATCCTCAGAGGAATGACAACTACTGGGGAGGAACAGGATCTACCTGACAAAGAAAGCTAAGTGTATCTTTGCCAACAGGCTTGCTAACCTGATGAGAAGAGCTTTAAACTAGGTTCACCAGGGAAAAGAAACGAAAGCCTTCAGGTAAGTGGAGGAACAGAGAACGGGGAAGCACATACCACACAGGGTTCCAGGGGAGCATTTTCTTACTCCCTTTGAGAGAAAGTAGGGCGGACAGACACATCTGAAACCCTGTGCACACAAAAGTCTACAGCCCGTAATGCAAAGAGGAAGAACTGGCAGCCTATGCACAGCTGCAGAGCTACAACGGGACTGGAATTAGAGACACAACAGGACAGATCACACAACTAGCATGCTGTGAGAGATGGATGCAGGCTCATCAAAAGCAACAAGCAGGGTTGAGTGCTACAAAACACACAGCTCTGCTATGGAACATTTAAACTTGCTAGGAGTTTATAGGTCAAAATCAGAAGAGTAGCCCAAAAGATGGATGCCATTATCACATCTGTTACACATCACCCAACCAAAAAGGTGAAGTAGGTAAAGTCATCCTCAGCAACAGAAGAATTCTCTGATCATAGGCCACTGATAGGGGGAAGGAGGGATATGGGGGCGGTCAACCACCTCAATACCTGTTAGGATGGCAACATGGCAGAGTACAAAAAAAAAATCCAAGAGTGAGCAGTAATAATTTCTACTGCAGGTGCTGTACAGGCCCACTATAGGAAGTGCTCCACTAGACCAGCTACTCATGAGTAGAGTAAGAACACACCAGGGTTGGCAGAGGCAGACTTGACAATGACTATGAGATGCTAGGTTAAGTTATGGAGGGAAATGACAAGAGCAAGCAGTAGAAGCAGATTCCCAGATAGTAAACCTCAGCTTGCTAAATGAACTAGTAGGCAGTATTGAAGGACATGCTGCCCTAAAGAGTAATGGGACCTTGAAGAGCTCGTTAAGCATCAAGGGCAACCTCCTCCAAGTAAAAAAACAGTCCTTCCTGACATGCAAGATAACCAGTAAGCACAGCAGGAGGCCATCTTGAATGAACTAGGAACTCCTGACCCAGCTAAAGTGCAAAAAACAAAGTATATAAGAGACAAAAGCAGGAAGAGATTACTAAAGACAAAGTAGCATTGCCTGGATACTGAGGAGAAGAATTAGGAAAGCCAAGGCTATGGTGGGTTTGAAACTAGACAGCATTACAGAAAATAGCAAAAAGAGCTTGTATTGGTCTATATGCAGAAATTTTAAAAAAAAAAAACAATAAAAATGTTGGCCTGCTGCTACATGGGTGGTAAATCTACTGACAAATGATGCAGAAATCTCCAAAGCGTCTTCCTTGCACCAGTCTCCTGTGGGGTAGGTAATAATGGACCTTGCTATTTCAACATGAAGCATGCAAAGACCTGGTTTATTTACTTTTTATCCCTTATATACATTCAGACCACGCACCTAAAACGTGCTCACTGGTTGGTTAACATCCCCCTTACGTGGGGCAGTCATGCGTGCTAGCAACACTCCATTGGTCCATGCTCTTCCTGGTAATACACTGTCCACGTCATTCGGAAGTAAAGTTGGCTTACTTCCCGGTGTCCCTTCCTGTGTCCGACTTGGAAACAGTTGATGTTCTTCCTGCTTCCTACTCCTCGAGATGACCTTTGGTATGTGGCTGCGTGTTTAATCACAAGGCTATCAAATGGCTGGTTCATTACATGCCATCGTCCTACCCCAACAGTCTTCAATGGAGTCTTTGATCAGAGTTAGGAATTACTCTAGTAAATTAGACAAATACAAGTCCATAGGAGCAGATGAGATACATCCAAAGGTGCCAAGGAGTTGGCTAGTGTCAGCTCAAGGCTACTTCTTACCAGGTACAGCAATTAGGGAATTTCTCTTATGACACCATCTTCAAAAAGGGCAAGAAGAACAATTTGAGCAATTACAGGCTGGCCAGTTTGTCCTGAGTCCCTAGGAGATTATGGAGCAAATCCTTGAGAAGCTAATTCCTAGACACCTTCTTACCCTTTGTGTGATTTGAAACAGCCAGCACAAGTTTACCACAAGGAAATCATGTCAAGTTAACCTGACCGCTTTCCTATGAGGATGAGGAGAGAGCTCAGGATGTCATTTAGTTTGGCTAAAAAGATACTATTGAAGACTGTCAACAGCCTTTGTAAAATCAATCTGGGGAACCAAGGGGAAGATACGGAAGAACAACTGGCTAGACTGGTGGGCCCAATGGTGGTTCAAAATGCAACCAACAACCAGCTATGAGTGATATTCCTCAGAGGTTGATGCTAGGGTGAATACTCCAACATCTTCATCAACAACCTGGACAATGAGCCAGAACACACCCCCACCATGTCTGCGGATAACATGGAACAGGTGTGAAGCTGTCAATACACTCAAAAGCAGTGCTGTCACTCAGAAGGACCCCAACAAGCTGGGGGAACTAGGTTGACAACAAACTTCAAGTGCAACAAAGACAAAGTCCCACACTTAAGACAGAAGAACCCTGAACCCCGTGCCATGAACAGTATGGGCTGAGGATCAATGGGGCAGGCAGCATTGCTGCAAGAAAGGTTCTGGAACAGCTTCAGTAGACGAGCTGAATACAACTTAAGGAATGCTCACCATACGTTGATCTTCAGTAAGAAAGCATAGCCAAAGTCAGGTCAAGTAAACATTCCTCTTAATTTAGCACTTGTAAAGCCAAACCTGGAATACTGTGCCCAGTTTCAGGCTACTGTAAAAGAAATGCTGACAAAGGAGGTGATTCTGCCCCTTGGCTCTCATGAGACCCCACCTGGAGTACTGTGTCCAGTTCTGGAGTCCCCAACATAAGAAGGGCATGGAGCTGTTGAAGCGAGTCTAGACCAGGGCCACGAAGATGCTCAGGGGGCTGGAACAGCTCTCCTATGAAGACAGGCTGAGAGAGTTGGGGTTGTTCAGTCAGGAGAAGAGAAGGCTCTGGGGAAACCTTACAGCAGCCTTCCAGTACCTGAAGGGGCTACAGGAAAGCTGGAGAGGGACTTTTGACAAGGGCATGGAGTGATAGAATGAGGGGGAACTGTTTCAAACCAAAAGAGAGTAGATTTAGATTAGATATTAGGACAAAATCCTTTCCTGTGCGGGTGGTGAGACACGCGCACAGGTTGCCCAGAGAAGTTGTGGCCGCCCCCTCCCTGGAAGTGTTCAATGCCAGGCTGGATGGGGCTTGGAGCAACCTGGTCTAGTGGGAGGTGTCCCTGCCCATGGCAGGGGTGTTGGAACTAGATGATCTTTAAGGCCCCTTCCAACCCAAACCATTCTATGATTCTATGAACAGGAATAAAACTTCAAATGTTTTGTGAAGTGAGGTGTACACGGGGTACCAACAGAAGAATACTCTGATTAAACATTCATTTAAACAGCTACCTCTGACTGGAACACGTAAGTATAAGTTTCTTTATATTATGTGTTTACATGGTCGTCTTACTGTCTTAGCAACTTAAAACAGGCATTACTGAAAATTATATACAAGAAGGGGGGAAAAAAGCCGTTCCTCACATTACGTAATTCTAACAATCTTATTTGAAAAATCTTTGGCAGATCACACTGAAAAATAAGTACTTGACTTCAAACCACAGATGCAACTTTTGACACTCTCCTAAAATCTCCCCAAATTTGCCTTGTGAAAGTTGAGGGAAGATGGGGAGGGAAAGGACATCTGTTGAACATGCAACTAGACAGTCTGTACAGATCAGAAAAAACATGACAATTCTATCCCCCCCTCAACATATTATAGCCTCTCTCAGCTTTTAGCAGTGACCCAACTGCAGAAAGACATCAGTAGCAGATACAAACATTGTGAAACCTAGCAAATACAGCCATTAGAACTGAAGCAGTATTTTGTAAGCTTTCTTCCAAGGAGCACATTTTAAAAACAGAAAGTCTGCAAATTATATGATGCTAAGTATTTTAACAGTACATGGATACCAACAGTTTTAAGACCACCCACAAAATGAATCTCCAATATTTATGCATCTAATTTGGGTAATCTAGGTGGGAAAGTACAACCATCATCCAGGAAGCTAACGCTCCCCAGAAATGACCTGTAGATGTTCACAGCAATATCTAACTAGTTAATAACAGTATTTATTTTAATGTAAAGATGAAGGTCAGATAAAGTTTGGGGAGAGAGAGTTCTGTCATCAGAGCAACTCTTAGTATTTTGCAAACAACAGACCTCAGGTTATATACTCTTCTAGTAGCATATACAGTGATTTGTCACTAAGTGAGCATCACCCACTAACACCAAGTCCTGTAGAACAATTAATGCTAGAGACAGTTAATGTTTCACACTGCACATGTACAAGAGGATGCTGCATGGCCAATCTTAGTTCTGAAACTTCTGAATGCTTTTTTGGAAGACTTATTTTCATGTAATACACAGGTATTTATTTTGGAAACAGATTTGTTATTTGTGTGCTAGAAATAAGATGCATATTGGTTAACTGTCATGGAAGAAGAGCAAGTTAGAGCTACACTGTTATTAATCTTTTTCCCCCCGCCCCCGAGATGAAAACTAATTTTCTCCTGTAAGTTAATTTCCAAGCAGATGGATACAGTTTTATTGCAAGGTTGCAAGAAAGGTCTATCATTTTGTGATTCAGACACCACAACCCATTTTTCAGGGACCTACAGTGCTAAAGAACTGAGGAAAAATAATTCCTAAAAATCGAGATGCCATCCAGCGTTTATGTCACAGTCAATCTTTTGCTGCAATAACAAGGAATTTTTTAGACAAGCACCGAATAATCTCTGTGCCACACTGCAGAAGCTAGTATAGACTACTTTGGTTTGTAAGGGTAGATACAGAATAAGGCAACCAGGACATTTGAGATCAACTTCTTTAATCTTCTTGCTCAGTCTGGCTGTACAGAAAAGTACTTGAAGATTCTTGGCCTAAAGATGAGTCTCTTAATAGTAACACAGCTGACTAGCTCATTGATTCAATTCACCTCCCAGAAGGCTTACCGACAGAACATGGTCAGCAGCATATCCAGGATGGACTTGTCCATTGGCATAACTTCTGGCCACCAAGATCAGTTAAGCAAGTGCAGAAAGAGTTTTAGTCTTTGTGTATGGCCTGGCTGGCTAATAATTAATTCATGTGGACATGTTCCTCACCAAATATGAGGGGACATCCACTTTTTCCTGTCACTTATTTCGATATGATGATCCTAGTGACCATTGCAATAAAGTAAGGATTCTTACTTTCAACTCTCTTTTCCTCAGTTTCTTTTCGTCCCATATAGAGAAAGAGGAAATAAACTTCTCCTTGGCTCAGCCAGAGTCTTCATTTGACAACTTAGGAAAATTACAGAACATGTAACAGTGTGTCTGGGCCTATTCAATAAGCATTCTGACAAAAAAAAGGCAATTCCCTCCTCACTTCTAAGTGAGGACATTTCTTTTTTTCTTGTGAAAAGTGCAGTGAAACCACTTCTTGTTTCCATTAAAAAAAAACATCAGCACAGAATGCTAAAATACTTTAAGCAGTCTCATTCCAGTAACAGTCACAAGCTTTCTACCACATGGTAATCCAAGTGATCAGGTCACTGTTCCACAACGAGCAAGAGAATTCAAGAGCCCAAAGCCTCTGCCTAAATCTTCCAAAACTTGCAAGACATAGGCACAGCAAGTGAGAAGTGGAAGAGTTTGCTTTGATGTTTGTTATATGCACTAGAATACTCCCCATCCTAAGCCAGAAAAGAGTTCTTTGATTGCCTTCTGAAAACAAACTCTTAGCATCTATAAGATCTTCTATAGCTACACAGCTGACCTCATCATCACGTGTAGAGAAAAAAATTTTGCTTTGGTCCTACTAACAAAGCAATCCCTTGTAATAAATAGCACATAACCATATCTTACTTTCTTTGTGCTACACACGGTTTTCGAAGCCTTCCACCATGTCTCTCCCTCCAGGTACCTCTTCTCAACACAGAAGTATCCTAATCCATTTAGTATTTCCTTCTATAGACATCTGATCATGCTTGTCATCTTTCTCTAACTTCCATAGTTCTGTTACATCCTTGGTGCTATTGTAATCTTTAGCAACCCCTTTACTTGTTCAATTATTTCTAAACATTAAGCTGAAGTGCTCACAAACCTGTACATAAAGACTTTGACTCCTCCACCAAGCCAAATATATCTCTTCACATTTGCTTATGCTTATTTTCTCAATTAGACACTCAGTACCACAAAGCCTTTCAAGTCTTTCCCTGTATTTATTACTAGAAATACAATGTGTCTCATCAGTATTTCTACCCTTTCCCAAAGAGGGTAACACGAACCCACGCAGAATTCCCAAAATGACTATTTACTCACACCCTCTATTTTACCTTAGAACAAATTACCCATCTATGACAGAACTCCCCATTTACGCCACTACATGTGTATTTCTTGAAGAGCCTCCTGTGTGGAAGTCTGTCCATAAACCTTTCAGTACCAAGCACATCCAGACCAACTTTACACCGACCAGCATTACTTGCATGCCCAACAACTCCTTTACAGGACTCCACTAGCCACACACTGCATGACTTGCCTTTACAAAAGGTATGTTAACTTTACCCTCATTACATGCATTCATGTATTTATTGATTGTTCTATTTCTTAGAATAGAATTTATGCTATTTAATCATATCAAATTTAACCACAAACAGCAGCAGAAGAGTTAGTTTGTCTGATCACTGAAATGCACTTGCTTCGAGAATCAAACATCTCCTTTTCTCAAATCCTAATAGCTCCACTGCATTAATATCCTAAAACAGATATAAGGGAAACTGTATCACCAGATTTATTTAATGTAAGTACACATACATATACATACACACACACTATTTTAAATAAAAAATTCTAGCATTTTCTATCAATGCTCACACAAGTTTGCTCCTTATTTTTCCAAGTCCTGTTTTAAATGGGACTTAAAAACCTGGACTAGATTGCATCTTTTCTTATTGAAGCTACTGACTCTTCTCCTAACCTTTGGATAATATACAATTGTAAGGACATCAGTTCTAAAGGTTGCTGGAACTTCAGCAATCTCCCATTGGTTTTGGTTTTTCCCCAGTCATCTATTCAACATTACAGCAGTCCTGATACAAGCCACCTTTCCCAAAGAGGCTCCCTCTAGTCTGGGCATCACCCTCACACTTCATAGTAAGTCTAATTCTGTTTACCCTTACGTCTTATTTTCTAAGCCTAAAGATTGTTTTCCTCTCCTCTTTCCTTTTCTGCTCCCAGGTATGGCACAAGGAACTTTTCAAGGCATGTTTATCACATGTAAAAAGCTATCAAGTCATGTCACAGTACTTGTTGGTAAAATTAATACCTTGTGTTACAGCTCACTACTGAAAACAATGGACTCAAAGGAACCAAAGATTATTTGACATCTACAATAGAACATTTTTCAGATAAACTGTTTCTTAAGTAGAACTAGCAAAGCTTGTTTTCTAGAGGTGTGCATCCTCCTCTATATTACTGCTGTTGTAAGCCCATTAAGACTCTTCCATACAACCTCCATTTTGGTTCCCTCTCACATTCCTTAACTAGCATCCCTTCCTCTTCTCATTCCTTGAGTAATGCCAATTACCTCCATGCTCCCTAACTACCGTGTGGGAACAAGACAATTCTACGCCTGTTTTCAAACCATACATGTACTAAGACTGTAGGGTGGAAGGGGTAGGGGGAAGAGGCCACACACAGTTTTTGCCTTCTACAAAGCAGTAATTTTCAGGTTCTTCATATTTCAAAGTGTATTTGCCTCTGTTGATGATCATTCCACAGAGGAATGGACAGATCGTCCGAGCAACTGCCAGGAGCTTGTTTCCTGAGGAACCAAGGCGCAGATACGCCCCTTGGCATCAGCCAAGATCTTGTCTTATAACTCTGATTTTTATTTTCGCTTCTAGTCCTAATTCACAGTTTGATTTTAATAAGCGTTCAATATTTTTTAAAAAAACTCACCGTTTTATTGCGAAGTCTAATTATGTCTGAAACAGACCCAGCTCCACAATATTCCATAACAATCCATAAATCTGTGTTTTTGAAGTAGCTGCCATAGTACTTGACAACATAGGGACTAGATGGAAAAAAAGTTCAATAGATAAATTCTTAGTAGGGAAAAAAATCATCATCACAAGTGTCGTTAAAAAATACAGTGTGACACACACTAACACAGCTAAAGAGCAAGTGTGATCAAATACATTTAAAAACTGTAATTAGCCTTGTTAGAATTAAGTCCAGCTGCTTAAAAAAAAATTATAAAAGCACTACTAGTTACATATAACAAGCTTTCAGTGATCTTCAAATACAGAGGTTTCCCAACCATTATTCTCGCATATAAAGCTTATTTTTCCCTCCTTTAAAACCTTTCTTTTTAGCTCTTCTCACCAAGTTATTGGAGGCTTCCCTTCTTAAAAAGATTGCCTTGTTTCCTTCTCTCCTTAGCAAAAAACATAGAAATTCACCTATGTTTTCCTGGTTTTGCAAGCATGAACCTGTTTCAAGTACAGATCTGGACTTCCATATTAAACAGAATCTAGTGTTGGTTTGAACAAGACTTCCTACAATACTAATAATCATAAGTATCGTTTGTGAACAAGTGGAAGGTAACAGTCTGTCTCGTGAACTACTAAATGATTGTTCATTTTTTAAAAGTTATGTTCCCGCATAAAAAGACAATCAATAGAATACTATTTTTGAAGACAATTGTTAGTCATTAATCTTGTGATAGAAATATCTTTCTCAATCTTCTGGAACAGGTAACTAGGAATTCATAAGGCCTAGGACATTTACAGGAAATATTACCCTTCTGGCTTCCTAGTGCAAGTCAAGTGAAGCAAGCATGGAGAATTCTAAGCAGAGGTAAGTATTTATTCTTTCAACAGTTTCTGTGAAGTACACTATTTGTACTTCCTTCAATCCAAGCTAAGGATAGGAGGAGGTCTGTAAAGTAGTTCCTTTAAATAAGTTGTCCAACACAGATGGTTTTAATTTTTCATTTTAAAAAAAGTTTGCAGCTGCGTATATTTCGGCCATACTCACAAGTACAAATACATTTTGACAAAGACTCTTAGAAAAGGAGCAGAATTGCGATACCTACCTGTCACACTGTTGCATTATAGAGATTTCTTTAATTATTTCTTGAAGATCCGACTCCACAGGGACCTGTTTAATTGCTACCACTTGTCCAGACTCTTTGTGTATTGCTTTAAATACACTACCATAAGACCTAAAAATAAAAGATGGAATTTTTTTAAACATGAGAAACTGCTTCGCATTTCCATTGTGTAGAAACTTTAAAAAAGTCACAGAAGCCATATGTACATGCAGAAGTAGAGGGTTTTTTCAGGCTGCAAAAAATTCAGTTCTATTGGGACCTCTGGAAAGATGTGCCTCTGAAGAATGGATCATGTCAAGATGTAGTGCATCTAACTCCAGCAGAGGCTCAAGCACCTTTGCTGCCTTAACTAATAAGGGACATTAAAAATGCATAACATCTGGGGAAGCATGGAAGTCTACTGATGGATGCATTTGCTTTATTATTAAAACTAGTCCAGAGAAGCATTCCTTAGGATGTTTACAGTCACTCTCTGCATAACTTAATATTCCAACATGTGCTTTATATGTATACCGTTTCCCTCTGATCCCATCCCCTCATAAATAGCTGTACTTACCCTTCACCAAGTTTCTCCAGAACATCAAAGACTTCTTCAGGCTGCTTAGTTAAACTATCTTCACTTAGTTTTTTCAGCTTGCTAAAAGACAGACAAAAGTTATTTGTTTAGGAAGGAGGGGAAAGATGCAGAACTCAAGCAAGTTTTCATACAAGTGAGCAGAAAGAAAAAAGATTCTAAAGAAAAGCATATTCCAATTTAAAAAAAAAAGCCTAAAGTGCAGTAATAAAGTTTTAATTGACCATCATATAAGATAGAGAAAGTTATGACAATTTTTGTAATTACCACTTTCCCACTAACGTATGCTCAATTCAAAGCAGCATGGGACCAATTCACTGTCCAAACCACTTCCTTCACTAAAGTAGCAACAGTCAAAGACAACAGTAAAACTCGCGTTCCATCAAAAGGCAGCCAGCATGCAAACACATGCTCATTACTGCCTACAGTACACCACATTGTCATCTAAGAAAGCATAAACCAACCCCTCACCCACATGAAGTATCCACTTTCTGAACTATACCACTCATACACCAGTGAATCAAGTTAAAAGCAGCACTCAAAGTCAAGTTGACTCTGGGAGCATATGGTAGCACTTCACCTTCACAAGTGGTAGCAGAACACTGAACTTCCAAGAGCTGGATACTCCAAGAGCTGTTGGGGCAGTTCCTTTTGCATCTTTGTGAATGAACACAGGGACAGGTGCAACAAAATCTCTAATTACGTATCACCACCAGATTTTGCACTTCATTCTCCCTCACACAGTCTCAAATCACTCAGCATCACCCTACAATTTCTCCCAGCACCTTCAACCCACTCATCACTATCCTTTGTCCTTCACAGGCAGTCTTGGCTGTTCTCCAGCATTCTCATCTATCCAGCCCCCCAGACTCCTGGCACATCTCAGAACACAACTTGGCTGCAAGCTGGCAATGGAGCCTACACTGAACATAGCACAGGAAAACATAACCACACACACATTGCAGTGAGGCCGGGTGGCTGTAACATGTAAATCATTCACCTTAAAAGTTATTGGGAATTATGCTGCAAGACTGAAATAACAAGTTAACTCTATACGATAGCCAAGGGTGCTATTAAAGTAGAAGATGAGCTGCAGAATAGCTGGTTCTGTAGTGTTAGATACAGACAATGTATTCCATATGCAGAAGGAGGAAAAAAGGGAAAAAAAGAAACTGTGAAGCACAGCAGATCATAGAGAACTTACAGAAAATATGTTATCCTGTGACACTTTTCTGGAAAAGACTACAAAACAGGGGAAGGGAGGAGGGCACAGACAGAAAAGATTGTCAAAACTAGCATGGGAAAACAGTGTTCAAAAGAAAATCCTGCATATTAAAAGACTCAATTCTGTGATATATAGAGAACTAATAAAAAATAAAGTGAAATGACTGATGAAGGAATTCCTGAGTGGAAAGAGACATGTTACTGCCAACCATCTAAGCAAAGAGAAAAATTTAAAGTAATTGTATGAGCACACAGGTCAAATAGATTGGTGTTAAACAAGGAAAGCAGTGTGCACATTTCTCTATCAAATTCTACTGCTTCACAGATGTAGCAGATATATGAATACAAAAAGCACCCGCAATCAATAAGAAAAGGTGCACAAACTGCTGTAAAGATCACACGGTGTGCTTCAGCAAACAGGCAGGAAGCTGGGAAACGTGTGTTTAAGGAAGAAAAAAATCCACAACAAAGAAAAGACACAACTCATGAACATGAAGAAAAACAGTAGAAGACTCAAATGAGAGCAGGTAAATAAAGTCTGCAAAAGTGGCCTACAAATCAAAACCAGGAACACAAAACAACTCTGCTTTCTTTTTCACCTTCTCTCTACTTGTTAAGACACTAGAAAGCAGAGAGATAGAACTTAAATCTTGCAGGGAAGCACATATTTCATTACTGAACAAGTGCAAGTTGAGACAAATAAAAAGAAGAGGAAAAAAAAAGATTTTGCAGGTAGGTGTTAAAGAATGAAACAAAAGAAACAAAATTAATGATTTCTAACTATTCCCCCCCCAATCAGGTTATCTGCAGCCTTAAAGACAGCAATCAGAGTAAGTTACTGCAATCATCCTCTGCTTGCCGCCAACAAAAACCATGCACAGTTTGCATATGATACCAATAGAGCCTCAAAAAATAAAAGGCAGGACTGTTAGCCAAGCCTCTCACTTGATCTAAGAGTGTTAATACTTAACACTAAGGCAGATAAACACTAAGCCTATTTAGACAAGAAAGATACGTTAACTTCAGGAATTCTATTATCAAATACACTGCTCAAAGTACTTCACAGTCCTTTACAAACATATTTTAACAGGAAAGATGCTAGGTCTGGTATTCAAGTGACAGTATTAACATCACATTTCTCTCGATCATAGAAAGATCCTAATGACTCAGACTGTTTAATGATTTCTGCTCCTAGAAGTTTAATAGAGCTCCCAGTTCTTTAACTACAGAACAGCATGCAATATACCCTGAAAGGGTTGCAATAAAGAGTGTTTATGAAAACTTCATGAGAAGCAGGGATGAAGAAGATGACTGTTGTAACTGGCTGTAAAGGACTAAGTAGAAAACAAGCACCTAAAACTTGGGACAGAGAAACACATCTAAGATCTCAGAATCAGCTTCTTAATCAGGAGTTGTTCGTGTGCACCTGTGTCCTACTATCCACACTTTGAAAATGTGCAACATAAGTCATACAGAGTCAAATGTTTCAGAAGCATCACTGTTTTTTTTTTAAAGCATTAAAGTGTTCTACATGGAAAGTGAATACTATGAGCACCCAATGAAACACATATTTGCTAAGGCATAAATAGAAATACTGGCAGTGGAGAGAAGACAACAGCACAACTGAAGAGCCAAAGGGCTCAAGAATAATCAGAGAAAAAAAGATGTCTCATTCCTCTCCCTCATGGGTCTTCTAATTTCATAAGACAGGCATTTAAAAAAGAACAATTAAGTCAGTAAATTCAGGCACTGCTTTATTCTGGTCACAGGACACAAGCACCTTACATGTTTGATTTATACATACATATATATATTCTCACATATGAAATATGTGAGAAAGTCTAAAGGAAGTATGTAGAAAACAAGTATAAAACCTAGGGGGAAAAGTAATTTTGCTTTTGTTTGCTCTAGGAAGTCATCAAGTAGTGACCATGGGCTAATTTCAGTAGTTTTCCAGGAAAGCTGTTCCTGAAGGCACAAGGACTAACTAAACTGCAATTCTGGGACAATGAAAGTTATCAAAATTATTTTCTTGTTCCAAGCAGGTTTGACATTCTGCATAACATCTAGTCTCCTAAACAAGAAAAATACACCCTAGCAAGTAATTTTACTTTTTAAATCCAGTTGATGGGAGGAAACATTCATACTTCGCTTGACCAGAATCTTACTACGTGCCATTGAGTATGCCAGCAAAACTCCACATAACTAAATGCAGAAAAATCTAGAAACAGTGAGAAGCATCCAAAAGAGGACCAATCCTAGCACAAAGACCAGCAAAATCGGAACTGGCACCCGAAATAGCAAGAGATCTCCCTCTCGAACATGAAAAAATGAAGTATGAGTTTAGTGTCCTACGGTCATTATGTACAGACTGTACAAGATAAATTGATGGTGTGCTACAGAGGTAAGCAAAAAAAACCCAAACAAACCTGAAAGCTAACAAAGCAAAATTAAGCAGGACTGAAGAATAGAACTCATGACAGTAATTGATGGAGTTACGGAAAGCTGGACAGCTGCTCCATGAAACATGAATATCTGCACCTTATTTTGCAGACGAAACTAGCACATTGAAACATTTAAAAAGAATGGCTGGGATCAATTACACCGATATATTAAAAGAGCAGCCAGTAAGAGAAATCACTGCAGTCACCAGAAACAGAGGTAGCATGAGAAAGCCTTAAGACATTTACACTGCTTTACATCGCTTGCACAATTAGAAGCAAGTTTAAGACAGCTTACATTATTGTATTGTGTACTTGGATTTAGTTTTCTACCAATAAAACCCAAGCAAACTTACACTTTTGTCCTATCATTTTCAGGAGGAACTTGACAGTTATCATTCACATAACCTTACACGTCCATCGACACAAACATGAAAATCAGCTTATTTTCCACAGGCAGTTCATATTCTAAAAATGAGTTTCTCTTCCCAGAAAACTTAAATCTCAGTGAAAATGAAACTTCCTGAGTTTAAAGAAAGGACTGGAAAACCTTATTTAATATACCCCATGTTTATTAAGAAGCCTTTTTTTCGGCAGCAGCATGCAGGAGGTGGGCAAGACTGAAAACTATGTATTTGACACAGATTGCATACACGTGAAAAGAAAAGTAGCTAGAGACACAATTATCTCCTCATACCTGAGTATGCCAATATATACAGAAAAATGCAAAAATAAAAACAGGGAAAAATTACAAGACTCAGATGCAAATTTTGTAACTGATTATTTCAGGAGTGAATCTCCTTTTTAGCGAGGGAAAGAAATATAAAGCACATCTGAAATATAGTTAAGAAATTCAGATGCAAGAAAACACTTTGCGTCAACTACTGCACAAATGGTTAATTATAAAATCAGAAGACTCACTCTAATTCTGTTTAGTTTTAAAAATAATTAATTCTGAAAAGGACTCTTCCTTAGAAGTCTTTTGTTCCTGTTGTTGGCCAAGAAAAGAAAAGCTTGTGATTTTGACACCATCCCCATTTCAAAGCCACAGTGTCCCAGCCTGTCACTTGGGCATCATCACTGCTACTTTCTGAAAGGCTGCTTTAAAGACTTACACAACACACAACCATGTTGTATGTTCCTTCACAGGGAAGGGAGGAATATAAGTGCATTATACCTGTGAGAGAACACCGGGATTCTAGGACACCCATGCAGCTTTGACATGTTCACATGAAATCCTAGCTATCTCTTCGATGAATGTCTTGAACTACAGCTATCATGGCAACAGACCCCCGTCAGTAACTGCTCCTGTGGACAATAAGCACCAAACTAAAGACGACCAGTGCTCACATCTATTTGGCCAAGTAAACGTGGCATGTCTGTCCCAAGCCACTACTGCACCCATGGCAGGCATCAAAAAATCCAGCGCACAAAGAACACTCTGTACTCCTTCTAGACTTGCAGAAAAAGGAGGCGGCCTAGCAGACTAGCTGGGAATGCTAAACAATCAGAAAACTGTAAAGAACAATGGACAGAGGGGGTATAGATGCACATTTATGAAAAACTTAAGTTCAAAACTGTAAAAACTGGAATTAATATCTTATGAAAAACCAAATTCAAATCTTGCCTCCCACTAACAAAACAAATCCATTAAGTTCTCACCACATTCAAATTTCTAGAAATAAGCTTCAAAAAACATGGAAAGTATACAGACATGCCAGAGAGTTTAGAAGTTTTCTCAACAGCCTTCTAGTTCTTCCTGACTGAATCTAAGGATTTAAACCTCTCCTCACTTTCAATTAGGCCAGACACACACCTCCAGCAAGGTAACAGAGTAAATCACAGATCTTCCAGGAAAAATCTTGTAGATTATACTAACTTCAAGTTATATTTTCAATCCCTTGGTATCACCAGATTCCAAGCTTTGAACTGATGCTGGTAACACTGCTGTGCAGATGTTCCCATTTCTCCTCCCAAAACCTTGCTGGTGTCTGTCTTACTTCCTTTATTTGAGACATGAAGCGCTGTCAGCCTGAAACTACAGCTGTAGGCCTGTCCCTCTTCACCCCATTGCCTGCTAAAAATACTCCACATAATAACTACACATCAATTCTTGGTCAAAGTCTTCTGTAGTAGATACTATCATTTGATGCATTACTGGAGAAAAAAACTGTACATGTTCACAACCACGTTCCTCCCATCATCCTGCAGGATGGCATTTTAAAGATTTTTAAACGTTTTAAGTGTAGAATGTGTTCTAAAGTAGAATGTAAAGACTGATTCGTTCTGTTCTACTACCAATTTATATTGTGTCGTCCCTAGATTTTCCATTAAATTAACAGGAAGCGGGAGATCTAAAACTGTAAGTATAAACTGTGTAACTACATTCTATATACCACACGTTATATGTAGTATATAATTACACCAAGAAAGGATCATTCCAATTTAAATATACCCATACAATTAAAGCAGTATCACATTTAAAGCAAAAGCCCACGGTTTCACATCATCACACATGCACACAAAAAGAATTCAAACGATAAATGTAAAAAAACCAAGCAAACCCCCAAACCAACGCACGCAGCAACGACCCTGCCCAGACAGCCGGCACATCTCGGAGATGCACGCTGCGGGAACACTCTCGATGTACGATGTCTCTTCCCACTCCCCGATTCGCAGTTGCAGCTCTGCCACCCCCCGCCCCCAGCAGGACACGAGGGCACTTTCCAGTGGGCAAAGAGAAGAACGACGGCTCCGGCCGGCTTCCCCCACAGGCCTGACCCGCCCCGGGCACAGCCCCCAGGCCGCGAAGGGCTCTTCTCGGCGGCGAACTTTCCCTCGCTTCACATTAAAACGCTCCCGCTGTAACTCCGCCAGCCCCCCAGGGCTTGTTTCCACCTGGACACCGACCAGCATGGTTACTGCGGGGACCCGCCCCCCACAGAGGGGCTTCCCCACACCGCACAGCCCCTCCGGCCGCTGGGCAGCTCTCAGCCCCCGTCCTCACCCCACCGCCCCCTCACAGTCCCCAGGACCGGAGCCTCTCGAGGCCGGCCCGCTGCTCCCTGCCCCCCGCCGGCCCCAGGCCTCGCCCCGGCCGTGCGGCCGCGCTCGCTGCCGGGAGGGAAGGGGCCGCCGCGG